>OZ021694.1:19373630-19973630 GCA_963978525.1 Ornithomya fringillina | reverse complement strand
AACTGTAATGCTAACAAACATAAAAATGTAATTTAGCAGAGCAGGTAGCAATGTAAATATTTCATATATACAAGTAATTTATTATAAACAATTTAGAATATAACTTAGATTTCTCTAATGCTCTTTTAGAGTACGCTTTTTATGGTACTTTGAAGTCATCACAGTAGATTGATCAAGTTCAAACTTGCACCATTGAATTCGTTTGGCCATTTTCTATCGATTGGCATCAAAATTTTTACAAGTTTTTTACAAAAAATTTTCGCAAAAATTTGCAAATTTTAACAAAAGTTTAAAATTATCGTAGAAGCTGTCACAGTGGTCTGTGATAGCTCAATTTTTCTATATTAAAAAACAAAAAATTTTAAATTTCTATAAAAAAAAATTTAATCACAAATTTAACAAACTTGTCACAATTGAACTTTATGACAAATGGATACAAGGATTGTGGACGAGTTTTGCCACGTATTAATCTTCTTTTGGAAGCACTAAATGGTGTTTTTTGTGATTAATTTATTATTTTATAACTCCCCCATACATGTATGTACACACATACTGGACTATTCTGCTCCCTTTAGTCTCATAACTAACATTTAATATTGAATAAAGGTTGTTTTTACACAACTGTGCACTGTGCTCTCTACTCCTTTATGTATGACTAACCTTAAGCGATAACCGAATAATTGAAAGTGAGGAGAAACATTTTCTCAAATAGAAGTTATTACCTAAATATTGTACGTAAGGGTTTAAGCACTTAATCATTTTCTCATACTCCAGTGACCAAAAGACCCCTTCCAGCCATCACATAACCATTCCATTAAAGCAAACACCAGCTAAGTGAGTGTATATGCAGAGCAAGTGCTTGTATGGTTGAACGAAACAAAACATTTTTTTATATAATCTTTCAAAGAGACTTCTTTGTAGTCTATTGAAGTTCTCTTCTTCTTCTTCTTCCTTTTAAAGTTCTTTAAAGTTTACCTGATAGTAAGTGTTCAACGTTTTCTATTTAAAGGGTTATTAATTATTATTTATTTGCGGTGGCATACACAGCAAATAATACCAACACCACCACCACCGACACAACAACAATCATAATGAAACGTATAAGGAAAGCATATAAAAAAAATAATAATAAAAAAGGATTTGATAAAATACCAAGCATAAAGTATTGGGGGCCAAAGCAGCTGGTTGCTGTGGTTGGCAAACTGACTAGATGGCTGGCTGATGGGCTGACTGCCTTGTGGTTAACGATGAAACATAATTTTCATCCAAAGTGTGCGGTTTAAATTAGAGTTTATACATGTGTGTATGTAAGTCCTAAAGCTCCCACAGTGGTAACCTCATACTTACGCACTCAACTTACAATCCAGCTAGAGAGCCACGCCGGCAGCCAGCCAGCCAAGCAGGCAGGCCAGTAGTCACCAGGCCATTCAAACGGGCAGCGGTAATAAACATTTTGCAACCGGAGTACTGCAGTAAGTGTGTGTGTGTGTGTGTGTGTGTGTGTGTGTTTGTGAAGGAATATTAGAGTAAAACGAACTAACAGTAGAAACGAGTAAAATGTAGAGTAGTGGAGTCTTCATGTAGTAATTGTATTACTTGCGTGTAATTCCACAGTTAGAGTCCAATTCATCTACAACAACACGATATTGTTATTGCTTGGCTGGCTGGTTGGTGGTGGTAGTGATGGTGTTTCGTTTGCTCATTATATGCTTTACATACTCTTTACTGTTGTTATTACGAATTATTGTTGTTGTTGTTGCTGTTATCGCTGGCCCATTGCCGCGGAGTATGATGTTAATATAATGGAGAGGAGGCCTGTTATTTTATTTCTACTGCTGCTGCTAGAGCTGCTGCTGCCTGTTTTCACGCAATACATACAAAGAAAAAAAAATATGTTGGGTGCTTTTTATTTACATACACTCCCATAGACACACATGCATATATGTAACAATTCAGGCATACGCACTATATGATATATGTACACGTACGTATGCATGTAAGTAAGTTTTTCTGCCGCACCGCCAGTTATGAGTGTTTTTGTGCTTTTAAAATTTGTTGCCGTAGCCTCAGTTTTGCATCGCATTCGGTTGGGTTCACAACTCAGCTAACACAACACACGACTCTACGATGATTGATTTGTTTCTTTCTTACAATGCAATTGTATTTGTTGTAAAATAAATATAAACAACGGAACAAAAAAAAAAAAAATATTATAAAAATTGCGTGTTCATCAGGTGTTGTAAACAATTTCGTTTTTTGTTTGTTTTGTTTTGTTCTAAACATTCCCTTTAACTATCAAATTGAGTTTATTAACGTGTATTAATAAAACGAAAACTAAGCTGATATAACAATAAATCAATCAAAGTTTACACAAGTCATCACACATATACATATATATACATGTTATGTAAAAATAAACAAATTTATAATTTAATTTTATTAATTAAAATTCTAAATAAAAAAATTTATTCATATAATAAAACTGCTTAAAAACTAAACGATTTTTAAAAAAAATTTGATTAATTCATTTCAATTCATGATTTAATTCTAATAATTAAAATTCTAATTAAAAAAACTAATAGAAACAATAATATAAATAAAACAATAATTTTAATTTTTTATTTGTAAACTTTAATTAATCACTTTGTTTATTCATTAAATAATTAATTCAAATATTATATTAAAAAATTTGTGTTATTTCGTTTTTATAATTATTGTAAATTCAGTTAATTGATTTATTATATCCTCTACATAAGAGAGCGGTATACTAGGTTTGTCATTCCGTTTGCAACACCAGAAGGAGACACTACAAAATATACGAGTATATACTATTAATCACAATTTACGAAAAACCATACTCAACGTAAAAGTGGACTTGCAAGCTGATACGTAACACATATACTATTAGATGGTGAATCGCTAAATGGATGTCCATCTGTCCGTATAGCATACTGAAAGTTTATTTTCCTATTTCAAATTTTAATTGTTGATAGGTAGGTTTTCGTTGATTATGGGCGTGTCTATACATCGCACATATTTATACATTTAACACTTAGACGCATAAGCTAATTATAATCACGTGAAACAAATTTCATTCATTTCTTATTTCAAAATTTCGTGGCTGACGGCCGGTTTATTGATTGTGGGCGTGGCTGGTTTTGCTTAATTTAAACTGAAACTAGAAAAGTTTTTGATTGAATATATCAAAATTTATGAATGAAAGCTTTACAACAGGGACAGATGGACGGACGGACAATTATACATAATAAATTTTTTATATTACTTAGGCTTTTTTAATCCTTTTAAGGACACAACATGTTGTTTATTTTATTCTGATAAAAATGTTGCTATTGTTGGTGTTGTTGTTGTTATCGTAAAATTACGTGTTATATCACTTCATTTCATACCAATATCTTCTCAATTTACAAGCATAAGCAAAAATATATTATTAACACTCTTAACAATGAGTTGTATTCTCCCTCTCCATTTTCCTTCTCTTATTATTTCCGATTCTCTCATTTGTGATTATAAAGCTATTTGATTTTAAGGTCTCTTACCACTCAACCAGATTCGAGTAAGCTTAACAACAATATTACCATTGGATGAAAAATATAACTCAACGAGTATATAGATTAATAAACTTTTTTAGAGAGAGGAAGCTATAACAGTAATGTTAACATTATTGTTTATTTTATATTATTACTGTAATATATACAACATTATGTTAAACTATTTTATGGTTATATCATAAAAAAAAAAAAACCAAAACTCCAACATGCGTCCTTCCTCGCTTTATAAGCAACAGGACAGTTGCTGTTTTGGGAGGGTTTTAAAGGTGCTTAAACTTGGGAATTTGTTATATGTTCTACATGTGTTCAGAATTATTTAAGAAAAAAACGTAAAGTGTTAGATTAAGTATATAAACTACAGCTTTGACACATAAATCAATTGTTTTGTGAATTTTCTAACATTTTAGATGGTTTAGATAAAGCACGTTTTCATCATTTATTTGTAAAATAAATGTTCTATTATTCTTGTATAGATTCTTCATCTAGAACACGTTTCCGGGTTCAAATAACTTGGAAAAAATGAAAAAAAAAAAATGGGAAAAAAATATTTAAAATATAATATAAAAAAAATTTATAATGAATGCAATATTAGTAGTAGTAGTAATAGAAAACACTACTCTTACGATGTTACCCCAAATATTAGATTCTCGTTTATGTTGATTCTTCTTCGCTACGACCACATTCCTTCTTCCATTCTCTCACCCTAATACTTTATTATTAGTTTTATAAACGTATAATTGTACGTTTATGTATGTTGGAAATAAAAAGCTCACCACCCTCTTTGTGTTAAAGGGAAAAAAAAAAAGTGAAACGAAAACCTTATGACCGCTCCATACTTGTACTGTATTGTTAGAGTTGTTGCTGTATATGATTTTCTCTTCATTACATTTGTAATCGATTTTGTTTCCGGCATTTTTCACGTGGTTTCGTTTTTATGTGTTGTTATTGTTCTTATTGTTTCTGCTATTATTGAACATTTCAACTGATACGAACAGTCGAGTGTTAAGCTTGCGTGGTTTGTCTGTGTGTATAAACCACCTATTTATGTCTATTATTGGTTACACTATATATGTACATAAATAAATTTATAGAGGTGTGTTTGAGTGTTTTCATAAGTGTCCTTTTTATTATCCCCATAACCATTTTCTCTTAAATTATTTACACATTAAAGTACACTTAGTCCAAGTGCAAGTAGCTTGCTGTTTTATTTCCAACCGACCGCTGATCGAATCTTTGCTTGTATTGGTATTAAAGAAAATGACTTAAATGTCAACAGTTTCATTGAAAAATATCAAAAATTATGAATTTTTGACATATAATCATTTTTTATTGGAGCGCCGAGTAATATTTTTCTCTACAACACAAAGAAGGTAAAGTTTTACTTCACTTCAAAACTAACATTTTTAAAATTCGTGTGAATGTAAAATTTTATGTTTCCGATTCATATTGAGTCGAAATAAATCACTTTTCTAGTGGTCCGATCAAGCTTATATATGCACCTTTAAATTGATCTGGCCATTTTCCATCGATTTGCATCGAATTTTTTGTAAATTTTTACCAAAAAGTTTTGCAAAAATTTACCAATTTAAATTTATCTGAAACACAGATTATTGATCTAAACTAATTTTAATTCAATATATTTAAAGAAGTCCTTCAATTACTAGGTGAGCGTTGTGTGGAAATCATTTCGTCTGTTTCTATGAAAACTTTGAACGCTTATATCTCGGAAACGGTAACTCCTATCGATCTGAAAATTTTTGCGCCCCTTTTTCTAAATTCGATGAAGAATCCAATAATCGAGGTGTCGAGGTTCTAGAATAATCCACTTTTGGGAAAAAGAATACTTTGTAAAATAGGTTATTATAATTAAATGGGCGATGCCATGCCCATGAATTATATGTCAATATGAAGCTAGAGAATTTTCCAGGTACGGGCAGTTCGATTGAACTGAATCCGTCCAGCGGTTCAAAAGTTATAGGCAATTGAATATGGACATTACGACAAAATGGCATAAAAAATATTTCCACTGATTTTGCTGAATTCTCCAAATAATAATAACAACAACAACCATACTAAAAAGAAGGTAATATTGTTTTGTTTATAACTTTTCAACGACAAATCCGATTTTGTTCAAATTTTTTTTAAACATTCGGAAATTTCTGTAGCTTTTCAAGGATTTTTAATTAATGGGCGTGGCACTGCTTAGAATTGCTTAGGTCGGACTTGAAGGATTATTTACTTGTTCTACTATAAACAGGGTATCGAAACTAACGAAAATCGTTACACTTTTGGGACTACCCTCGTATATTTTCGTTATATTACAAAAATATCATGATAAAAACCTATGAAATCTAAAAAGTTTGAAAGAAAAAGAGTAATAAAGGGAATTTTCATTTTCCTCTTCTTCCTTTTCATCTTCTTCTTTTTCTTATTGAATTCGTATTTATAATATATAAGTTATGCGTATATATACAATACATTTATAGAAGTGGGGTAATTGTTGTTTCTGTTTAATAATAATATACTGCATTCGTTCGCTTGTTCGTTTATAGGACATAGGACTAAAAAAAAAATAAGAACACATACATTTATATGTGCATACATACCATAGTAAATATGAGACTATTTTTTCCTGCCATTAGAGCAAGCAATTCAGTAGTATTCAGTCAGTCTTTGCCGTTAAGCTCTCGTAAGCGCACTTGTCTGTTGCCTGTCTGTGCTTAATAATTATTATAAATGCCTTGTATATGAATTGGAATGTCGTGCTTCTAATAATGTGTTAAAGATTAGCTTTCATATAAAACAATTATTTCATTTATAAAGAAAACGTACAACCTGAAGTTTTATCTTAACTGGTCTGAAAAAAAATATAAAAACATTTGACCTAACGACCGAATTACCGAATATCTCTGCATTTTTGTTTCTTTTTTTTTATACTATACTGAAGAGAAGAGAAAAATCAATGAATTGTTTCTTTAGCAAACAAACCTAATAAAAAGGGAATAAAAAAAATTAAATAAAAGTGCAAAGAAATATAATTACGTAAAAATATTTCAAGTGTGTGTTTATATAACCATGTGCTGTGAATACAAATCACACAGAATTTAAAAGAAATGAACCGAAAGAATGTATTTTAAAAGAGAGGACTACGTAATGAGTCATAAAAAGGTCTTTAAATAGAAAACGTTTTTAAAGGACTATTGAGAAGCATTTATATGGAAACACGTGTAATTTATATAAAACGCGTTTATCGGGGTAATAATAATGAATATGAATAATAATAAAAAAAATGGTAAAAATTGAGATATACTAGTCAAAGAAAAGGTAAAAAGGAGCAAACTTTTTCATTTTTACATCAACTTGTCAAAATTTTTAAAACGCTCAAGGCGTCGTAGACTCTGCATCAGCATTTATTATAGAGTCGATCTAGCTATTTGGCACAAATTCTGGTAGTTTTTGCAGTTCGAAATGCCGAAAAAGAGCAATTTTTTAGACTTTTTTCCGATTTTCTCATAAAGTATGAAATATAAAGTGACACATATACTAATTAGAGAGCTTTTAATGCCTACATGAAGGATGCTCAAGATTTGGCCTTTGCCAAACATAGTTGTTTTACTTAATTTTTTAAATTTTTTTTTTTTTTATGGGACAAAAAATTCACTCGGCATTCCATTTATTTATTGATTTTTCATTGGTTTCGTTGGTTTGTTATACCCTGTCTGTGTGTTTGTCTGTTGTTGGCACTTTAACGTAAATTTTTAGACATTGAGCTGAAATTTGGAAAAAGACTTTTACTTTCTGCAGGCAGATTACTATTAAAAATGGGAAAAATCGGTCAAGAGCCACGCCTCCAATCAACAAATATCTATATATCTGCCACAAAAATAGACCTACGAAGTTGAAAACTTACTTGTATTGTGTATTGGAATGATGAAATGGAATAAATAATTTAAAACTAAAAGCAGCCCCGGAGATATATTTTTTCAATAGTAGGCGTGGCTGTTAGCCGTTTTCCTTCATTTTAGATAATAAGCTGACTATATAATTGAAAAATTTCTGTTCATTTCATTTATCTAATGGTGAAGGCGATCTTTAAGCCTTTAAAGTAGTAAAAAATTTATTTGAAATAAACTCCTTTTGAATAAAAAGAATTATTAGTGTTGTATTCACAGATTCTCGCTTCATTTTTACCTTAACTAAAAAATTATCTTCTTCCTTCATTTAAGGTATAAATATCAACATTAACCATCAATAATAATAATAAAAAAAGGCTACACACAACGAATTTATTTGCTGCTATAAGGATTCATTTTCAAAAAGCTTAAAAAGTTCTTTTTATTGGATGGAGTTAGGAAAGACGTCTACATAAAACAAAACAAAATTTATAATAAAAAATTATTCACTGCGAATGCATAGCCGAATGCGAATCTTAATTACATGCAAAATAAATGGGTACAATGAGGCCAAATAAATACGATGTAAGTAAAATATACAAAAATATTAATGATTTAAAAAGAAGAAAATATTTCTATACATTATATAGTTAAACACACTTAATGGGTTGTTGACCCCTTTCATGTAGGCAAAGATGGAATGCAAATATTATATAAACATTGGTTTCGTTGAGTCTCCTTCAACGAAATAATAATAAATAAATAAATATTGAAACGTTCAAATAAACAGAAAACAAAAAGAAAAGCTGAGCTTTGCAACAAGTGCTCTTGGAACAGAGACAGAAAGAAACTGTAGATAATAGTGCATTTATTTTTATTTTTATTCTGAATGAATGAATGAATGTGGAGATTTAATTACATATTAAAGTATTCGAAGTAATATTGGATTAGTACAGGGATGGACAAAATAATATGAATACCTGAAATAAAGAGTTTCTCACTAGCAGTTCTTTATGGAGCTCCCGCCGTACTGTTTTTGTGGAAACAATTTTACTCCAGTGAGTGTTGAGTTTTGTGATAATTTTATGTTGTCTGGTCACAATTCTTTTTATTGTTCGTCGGTGGATGAACAGTGGACGTCGATACTGTCGCTCGTGGAAGGTTTAAAAATTCAGCTGCTTTCGTCACAGTAGCTGCCCCTAACCGATACAGATGCGTCGCATTATTTACACGAAAGCCAACATGCAACAAGATAATGTTCATATTATTTTGTTCATCCCCTGCATGTTTTGTGAAATAGTTGAACCGTTTTCAAATCCCGTACTCTGTAACACTTTTTTTTTAAAGTCAGTATTTTTTGCTTCTTGATTTATTTATAATATTAATAAAAAAAGTCGAGTTATCACCAGCACTACTGAATAGTTTGTTGTTGTTGTTTTTTATTATTATCTAACAAAAGCAACACCATCTATAACCCATAAAATCTATTGATTTATAACCATGATCCAGTCTAAAGGCAGTTTCGAATGGAATGCTTAATCAAAATACAAAAGATTCGTCAAGACATTATTAATTTATAATCTCTTTGGCGCTCACACATACCCAAACAGCAACACTTTTATAACGGAACGAACACAAATTCCGTCTGAAGCTTTAAAAGGAATAATAATACCAAAAAAAAAAAAAAACAAATCTAATATCAATAATCCAGCCGACAGCACTGCTTATGAGAGAGAGGTAGGCAGGCAGGCACAACCAACCTCCACAACATAAAAATTTTACGAGTTGAGAAAACAACCAAAATCAATAAAAATTTAGTTAAAATGCATTTTGGTTTAAGTTTAACATTCATGTGACATTGCGACCATAAAAAATGTCAATGAGCGAGGAATGCGGTTTTTGTTAAACGGTAATCGAGTTTTGTAGTCTTGTGTGTGACAAGTGTTTAAAAAGCATTTATTTGCATAAACAGCTACATTATAAAAATATCAACAACAAAGAAGGCAGAAATAATTTTTTACGAATTTTTTTTCGATTTATTTTTTTTTTTTTCGTGAAAATGTTTTTTATGTCTTAATTTATCTTGATAAAGAATCATAAATTAATCAAATCCGTTTTGGCCTAAAACATATATTATTTGTATATTATAATTATATCAAAAAGAAAAAATTTTTGCAAAAAAAAAATTTACAAAAAATGCAAATCGATAGAAAATGACCAAACAAATTCAATGGTTCATGTTTGAGCTTGATCGGACCAATGTGACAGCATCTATGATGATTTAAAACTATCATCAATCATGAAATATGAAAAACCACAAAATCAGCCAAAATACCAGGCGCCCAGCATTGTAAGAAAGAAAAATTTTTGTGACAAGAATTTTTTTAAAACGCTATACCTTGAGAACGGCTTAAGCGATTTACTCCAAAATAGTGTCATATGATAGTACATTAATTCAGCTTTCAAAAGAAATACATTTTGTAGGCGTGACACCACCCATTTAATTAATAAACGATATTTCTTTTTAAAAAAACATTTTTAAATACGAATGGGCACAGCCCCGCCCACAAATTATACATCTATAAAAAGCTACAGAAATTTACAAATGTTTAAAAAAAATTTGGATAAAATCGAATTAGTCGTTGGAAAGTTATCAACAAAACAATATTACCTTCTTTTTAGTATGGTTGTTGTTATTATTATTATTTGGAGAATTCAGCAAAATCAGTGGAAATATTTTTTATGCCATTTTGTCAAAATGTCCATGTTCGATTGCCTATAACTTTTGAACCACTGGACAGATTCAGTTCAATCAAACTGCCCGTACCTGGAAAATTCTCCAGCTTTATAATGACGTATATATTGTGGGCATGGCATCGCCCCCTTGTTTATAATAACCCATTTTACAAAGTATTCTTTTTCTCAAAAATAGATCATTCTAGAACTTCGACACCTCGATTAATGGATTCTTTATCGAATTTAGAAAAAGGGGCGCAAAAATTTTCAGATCGATAGGAGCTACCGTTTCCGAGATATAGGCGTTCAAAGTTTTCATAGAAACAGACGAAGCGATTTCCACAGAACTCCCATCTAATAATTGGAGGACTTCTTTAAATATATTGAATTGGAATTAATTTATCATCAATAATCTGTGTTTTAGATAAATTTAATTAAAAATTCAATCTAAAGGAAATGGCCGTACAAATTCAATGGTGCATGTTTGAACTTGATCAGTTCACTATAACAGCTTCTGTTATGATTTTAATGTATGAAAAATCTATTTTGAAGGACTTTTAGAAAAATGTTACTCATTTCGACTCTATATGAATTATCCACTCAAAATTTTATATTGTAATGAATTCTAAGAATGTCAGCTTTTAAGCGATGTAAAATTCTCTCTACTACGTTCCTTTTTTCGTAATATTACAGCAGTTGAATTGAAAATATTGTTGCGAAAAATGCCAATTAAAAATCATTAAGTTTTTTTACACCCTAAATGACTGTAAACTATTTTATCTAATTATTTTGATATTACATTTCGATCTAATAATTATGATTAAACAATTTATTTGTGTTTATTGTTTATTATTTGCACGGGAAAATTCCCATACCGTAAATACTGTTCACAATAGTAATTTGCTAAACAATTATTTAAAAAAAAACCCAAATGATAGTAACGTCATATTTTTATAACAGTTTGATAAATATTAGTAAAGAATTTACGAGTAGGATATATTTTTTATGATGTTATTACAAAAAGTTGTACAGTTTGATTCATAAAGTGTTTATCTTAAGCATATAACAAAAATTGATTTAAATACTTTTAAATTATATAAACGGAATATAATTGAATTGTAATTGACGATGTTTGAAATCAACCTGACAATAACTTAGCAATCACTTTTAACGTAATTTCATAATCTCATCACTGTTGACATTATTTATTAAACGTTTATATGTACATTTTTTCATCTTTTAATTCCTTTGAACCGTGTCCGTTGAAATTGATTAGAAACTACTTTTAAGCATTTCATCTAAAACCATCTAAATAGAAAAAGGTAAGCTGTCATAATAGGCGACAGACAGACAGACAGAGAGATGTTTTAAGAGAACATGTGCCACTTTGATGGCAACCTAAAGAACTGTAAACGATATAAAAACTTGAAAACGAATTATTATTGGACAAGAAAAGGTAAAAAAAAAAAAACGAAACAAAACATATCAGATCTTGCTGCAATGGACCAGTAACGCAATGTAAAGTGTGCTTTTGTATTAGTAAGTAATTTTAAGCGTAAGTGTGTTTAAAAAAAGTATGAGAAATCTTGAAAAAAGAAAAATTAACTAATTTGCATTTAAATGCAGGCAGATATTGTTTGTTGACTGTTGCTCTGATACGGAGAATGTTACTGCCGCCTTATGGTTAACCAGTTGGTTAAAATGGTTTATGGTTCGGCTGACTACTCTTGCTTACTTTTCGAGATGTTTATCTGGTTTAATAGAAGATAAAAAAAAAAAAATAGAAAATAAAATTAAATGAATACTTACACAAGCATACTGCGCACACACACACATATATACTATTATGCTTGTACACCCATACTCAGTTGGGTTGTAGATCACTTTTTTTTCTTTAATAAAACAAGTGCTGAAGTGTAAGATGAGAGTGATAAGAACAACAGCAACAACAACAACACATTGACCATGAATTTGATACTAAAGCTGATGCTGCTGATGATGATGATGCCGCGATGATATTGTGCATTCTAGTGTGTTGGCTACGTTGGTTTTGGTTGACTGACTGGTTGGGATGTCCATGAATTTGAGTGTTTAACTTCAAATTAAATTGTAGACTTGACGTTTACACTTGTTTTTTTTTTATTTTTTGTTTACTTATACATATATTTTTATAGTATATAAATATATACATAAATGTATGTTTGTTTTCAGTAGCGTTAGAGTTTTTAGTTGAACAAACATGCTGTGCAAGCATGCTGTACCAGAGAGCGGGTGTTTAATCAAGCAACATATTAAAAATTGTTGTTAAATTGTGGTAAAATTGTGACATTTGGACAGGTGGAATGGCCGTTTGGACCCTGACTGTGTGATCATCATCATCATGATTATGATAATATTTGTTAAATAAATTATTATAACCTTGCAACAAGAATTTCCATTTCTTGCTATAAACACACGCACATGACTGCATTTTAAATGAAATTATGCAGAAATTTCTTCATTTGAAGGCAAACGAATCCCACCCAATGTTAAGTTGAAATAATTCCAATTTGTTTTATCGTTTAATAATACCCAACAACAGTCATTCCATCCTGCTTACTGCACAGGTTTGTTCAGCGTTCACTAGTGCGTTTGTATGGTTTATTTCATTTTTTTTTATATAAAATCATCATAAATTGTGTTGAAAAATTGTTACGATTGTTATCTGACATACGGAAATTCTTAATTTGATGTGATCTCAAAAGACATTTACTGATAACAACAAAAGACAACAAAAGTGTTAAACTAAAACCGTTATATGGGAAAAGTGAATATTTTTGGGGAAAGAGCTTAACAAACAGATTGATTTTACGGTGAAGAAAAAAAAATACTGTATTTTTTATAACAATTTTCATCACTATACTAAGGAGTATATGAGTTTCTCTAGGATGTTTCTAACTCCTCAACGTTACATTTTACATTTTATTGCACCAAACGATTTAACCATTTCCGTTTCTCCGTCTATGTGTTCTGCTGTGTGTGTATTTGTGCTTAAGCTACTGGTCGCATTTTATGAGATTTTATGAGATGAAACAAAGACATGTCTTAGCTCAGCAAAGAACACTATTGAAAATGAACCGAATGTGACCATTTTTAGAATATCTCCCCATATAAAGATTACATAATTTTATGGAGCCAAGTGGTGTAGACTATTACATGACGAGCTTAACCGACTTTAACTTTTTCACTTGTTTTAATTATGTAGTGTTGCCTACACATGATTGCTTGTTCTTTAACATACGAATTCACTCTTAGAGGCTGCGATTATTCGCTTAATGAATTGCTTTAGCTTTTAAAGCTTTACAACCTACAATTACATATATTCCATGGTATTCCCTAGCATACAGAATGTCCTTGACTCTTACTTTTTGCTATTGTCCTACTGAACTGAAATCTACATTATTTTGTGGTTTCGCGTAGAAACATGACAAACAACAACAATAATAATAAATCATGACAAATGTGGAATATATCAGCAACGCTTCAATGGTATCATTAGCATATGCTGCTAACGCACTGAAACTGAAATTGAAATTAAAATTACATAGACTCACACATATATATTTTTGCATTACATACATTTGTGCACGTATGACATAAATTCCCTGTAATGCATAAAAATGCAAAAAATGTCAAATGATATAAAACTCGAGTAAAAGTTTACTTGCATGGTATGTGAATAATTAATATACAATGCCACCCAGGCAGCCTCTTAAATAATAATAACAACAACAATGAGTAGAGTGCCGAACATAGCAATATATGTATGCATGAATGTATGCTATCTATATTTTTGCATACATTTGAGTAAGTTTATGTGTGTATATGTGTGCATGCATGCTTACAAACTATAACCCTCTTAATAGATGTGAATGGATGCATGTGTGCATGTCTTTCGAGTGAACCTGTATTTATATATACATATGTGTGCTTGACTTATGTAATATATGTCCTAGAAATTTCTGGCAAAATACACATATGTACTTGTAGTTACAATTTCAATTTTGTTGCTACAGCTTATACTTTAAAATCCATTAAATTTATGGCAACAACAGCTGTTTAACTATTTGTTGCAGAATGCAATATATTTACAAGAATGTATGTGTGGTGGTGGCTGTGGTTGTGTTGACCACAGGTCATTTATTATCCCACCTTTTTGCAATTCAGCAAACTGATGATGATTATTATTGTATTATGCACTTGTTTTCTATTAATGTTAATGATGATGTTTGTAATGATAATTATTTTGTTTATTACAAAAAGAAAAAATGAAAAAAAAATCATATTTGAATGAGAATCACGACAAGTTTACACATATTAATAACAACAACAATAATAATAATTTGTATAATTTAAAGAGGAAGTTATGTTTTGATTGTGTCCGTCACTCCGTGAAATGTAATTGACTAAAAATCATAAAAAAAATCTATAACGGTAACTTAATGGCACAGTAATTACTGAAATATTGTCATAAAGAAAAAGAAGAAGAAGTAGAGGAAATTATTTAATATTGAGGTTACGTTTAGCTAATCGTTGAAAAGACGATCATAAGCGTTTTGTTTTTACGATAATGATAATGGAAATTTTATAGATTTTTTAACACATGTTTTTTCTGTTTCCCCCCCCTGTATTAAAAAATTTTTATTTTATATATTTTTTTTAATATCGTATTACGAATTTTTTGGATAATTAAGTAATAGTTGTTGTTGTTGTTTTATGGTACATATCATTAAGTTAGTTATTGGAAAATTTATAACAAAAAAAAAAAAAAATCATAAAAATTATTATTATGCAAGTTAAGCACTAAAAAGATGTTGTTTTGACTCATAATCGTACTTAAAAATTTTTGTTTATATACATATTTCATAACATTTGTAATTATTTAATAATTTACCATAAACATAACACATCATAAAATACTTTACATTTTGCAACATTTGTATTGAACAGTAATTCATTCATTTTACATAACAAGATTGCGTAAACTTGTATAACAGTTAAGTATAGTAGTAATGATTTCTTCTGTAAAGTATTTTTATTTTAATTTTTATATTAAAAAATTTTTGTAGAAGAGTTTTAAAATAGTAAGAAAACTAAATTTGTGTTGAGAGAAATCTTTCATTTCTTTTAGAACTACATCCAAAAACTGGGCGTGGCAGGTATACATGTCAAGATCGACTTAATTTATGATTCTGATCAAGAAGCGTTGTTAACGTTAAAATAAATTATAACATTTTTTATAACACTTTATAATTGTTTAAAATTTAACAGTTTCAGTTTACTTTTTTTATTGTTTTTAAAGGAAATATTCCTCTCCTTCAGATTCCCAATATTATCATTTATCTCTAGGGCAACCATTAAGCCGACTATAATAATTTCCTTATTTTCATATCAAATCCTTTTCTTAGCCTTCAATTGGATACGTTGATTATAATCATATACATATTTACATATTGCGATTGCTATTGTTAACATTGTTGGTATGTTGTTATGTTGGTGCTGGTATTGATGTGACAGACAACAACTCAATTAGTTGACAGTTCTTTACAAATATATGCATTCTTTCTCCCCTCCTGCCTACTACACGACATTTGCCATATTATAATGATCAACAACAATATGTATATGAATAACAAGAACAACAGGAAAAAGAGAGAAGAGAAGAAAGCGGTGGAGGGGAAAAAGTCAATGACGCCGCATAACGACTAGACATAAAACGATTAAATGTATTTTAAAGAATTTTAATACATGGACCCACCAAAACACAAGCAAGTTATAAAAAGATGTTTACACGGATGTGCATACACGCACAACTATGTAACTGACATTGTAATGAAGTTTTAAGTTTTTCTGTCAAAACTTTTACTACTGAAGGTAATTTTCTTGGAGGTAGAGAGAGCCCTTCATGACAACCAACCTACCAACCAACCAAACATTATTTTCTGCTTAAACATTTTATATTAGGGCATGGTGTAATGGTGAGTTGAATACTCTTCATGGAAAGCATATAAAAAGTAAAAAAAATGATGACCACAAGTGGAATTTTTTTTGTAACTATACTAGCGTCGTGTATATGTGTGGGTTTGAGTGTTATAAACAGAAATCAATTTCATTTATTCATTATTTTTTCCATCCACTTCTTCTTTTTTAGCATCACTGTTGTTATTATTATTATTATTATTGTTGTTGTTGTTGTAACAATTTCAATTTTCCAAGTCATCAATGTCATCATCAGAGCTCACAACTTTTATGCACTTGATGTCACACAAAGATGAGAAACATTTTAGTAAGAGCGGCCAGAGATAGTGTGTGTGTGCGTGTGTGTGTTTGTGTATTTATATAAATGAGTGAAGTAAACCCATTGCGTATGAATGTGTGGAATGTAATTTATCATTCATTTACTGCACATTTATTGATTCGAGGAATTTAACGATGCGCACACACACACGCTTCTTTTTCATCATCTTCTTTTCAACAACAACAACAACAACAACAACAACAACAAATAGAATGGACAGGAAAATTTCTTAATAGACATCATATTAATATAAAGTGTTATTTCTTGCTATGCACACACATTTACACATTTAGGCATACACACAGTTAAACGATGGTCAGGCATGGCATAGAAATGTCAAGTGCAATTTAATTATAATATAACGTTAATGCATATTATTTTTAAACGCATGTACACATACAAACATATACAATTTTTAGTTTTATTTTATCTTGTGTTTCTTTACTTTTCTTATATTATGTTATGATTTTCTTGCCATACAAGCAAAATATGTTAATTACATAAACACATGCTAAGCACTACTCTATGCAGCAGGTAGTGTAGCAGTTCTTGCACAATTTATTTTTATATATTTATCTGTCATGTTCCAGAGGTACGCAGATTATATTATCATGCAAGCTTGTATGTATGATTAAGTATTTGTGCAACTATTTTAATGCACGCACACGCATAATTGATTTTGTTACTATGTACGTGTCTCCGTATATATAGATTGTTTGTCTGCGTATTCAAAAACCCACTTATATTTACACATATTTATACGCTAGCCATTCATTGTTATTGATATGTCACTTATATGTCAAAAATTGCACTTGATCATGAATAGTAAATGGAGTCAACAATAGTAATGGAGTAGAATGCAAATGCAAGTGTTTTTTTTTTCCTAAAAAAAAAAACAATAAAACAATCACAATACCAAACTAAAAGTGTTTTCATTGCCAATGCCTTGACCTTTAAGATTTAACTTTATAAAAAAAAGTTTAAAATGGATTTTGGATCGATCTAGTAGCTCCGAGTTACATTTTATTATTGATGGACGTACGGACATGCATTTGCATAAACTAAATTACCTTAAAATTTTATATATCTATATATGCTAAATTACTATATATTAAAATTTAGACGAATTTCACCCACTTACACAGGGGCGTCCTCATTTATATTGCCCATCCTTGTATCAGAACGGGCTTTTTCAATTTGTTACCTTCATTTTGATTGGTTGCCGCATTTTTCAATTGAATATGTTTTATACATTTAACCGTCGAAAACTTCATAATACTTATATATATATATAAAAATTAAAAATAATATAAAATTTATAATTATCATGATCATGAACCCACTTTCTAGTTATTATGACACTGTCATCTATAATAAATATAATAAAAATTTACAAGTAGAGAACAGCAAAGCTTCTTCTACATGAGCACACTTAACTTAATAAACTAGCCTCTAGCATTGAACTATTCTGCAACATCATGCCAATAAATGATGATACTCGATGCTCTGCTTAGACAACTGATACAAAATTAAAAAAACCTTAACAAAAAAAGGAAATATTGAACGATGATTTTACTTGTTTAAAAGTGACAGCTTAAAACACTTCTGGAGTTTATTCCAGTTTAACACTCCAGTTCGTTTAAATAGTAAATATTGTTGAATGAAGGTAACTATGTGCAACCAGGTGGCTTCATGTTTACTTCATTAAACTCGTCAATATTATTAATTTGTTATAACAACTCAATGGTTAACATAATCAATAACTTTAAACAACTGATGAAGCGACAAACAAGTGCTAACTGGTATTATGGAAGCAAAGCCAAGTTAAGGACTTAATTTTTATTGGTGATTTTTCCTTGATAGAAGGATGGCAGGCAAAGTAAAAAAATAAATGAAAGGAATAGCTTGTAGAAATCTAATTTATAGTCAAATATAAAGTTATAAAAGGACTAAAGCTGTGCTATTTCCAAAGACTTGTTCGAATGCCAAAATGAAACTTAAGCAAAGACATAATTTTCAAACTCATTGCCAAACACTATAATCACTATCGCTACATTCAGCAAATTTCCATTGCTACTACCAGAACTACTGTGCATAAGGATGACCTTTCTTTTTATACACATTTGTTCCATTGTCTTCATTTCTTCGTTGAAATTTTTTATAATGTCAGTAGACAGACTGGAGGACATTTGAGCAATTTAGTTTAGCAATAGTTGTTGTTGTTGTTGCTCTTATTTTATAAAATGCGGCATTTTTTATTATTATTATTATTATTATTATTATTGTTGTTGTTGTTATCATTATTTGGACAACATGAAAAATTTGTGCTTGTAACTTAGTAAGTTACGATACTGTGGCCTGAATAATAAATACAAGACTAAGTAAAGTAAAATACAAGACACACATACATACAGGCATATATGCACACATGCGTGCATGTATTAATCATTTATAAAACCACCGCCTTTTAATAAATTGTCATGACTTTGTATTATTTTAGTTTTATTTTAATTTTATACTCATATGCTAGAAAATTTATACATAAATGTGTGTGTGTAAGCAGAGTATGTATAATACTAAAATTACAAGAGTGTAAAAGCTGGCTAGTCGGCCAGTCTGTTGTTATTTTTGTTATTATTATTGTTATTGTTATTATTGTGTGTCTGCTTTGTGGTTATTGTGTATGCTTAGTTTGATTGATTACTTTTGGCTTGGTTGGTTCACAAACACTGAAGATAAATGCTCACACTCACACAAACACGCACACCATATATATATATAATCTATAAATCTACTCTATATTAATTCCAAGTTAGTGCCAAAGTTTATTATTTTTTTTATGAGCTTAACCCATGCGTGCGTATGTACGAAGGTTGCTTTTTGATGTGGGTGATGATTTTTATATCTTTTTCATTTTCCTATATTTTCTTTTTCCCTTTTTTCGTATCGAAATTAATTGAGTGCAAATGTTTTGTTACAATTTGTTATAGTATTATAATACGGTTATATCAGATGCTTACAGAAACACATACATACACATACAGACGTAGTGTATAATTGGATTTGCTTTCTTTTCTTTACTCGTATTATTCATTAGCCGCTTGATTTATAAGACCACAAATTTGTCAAGACTTTTATCTTTTTTTCTTTTTCTTTAACTCTCACTCTCCTGCTGTCTCTTATTTATCTTGGACTTTGCCTTTATTGATATAAACTTTTTTTTTAATATCATCCACATAAGATGGGGGTATACTGTGGTTGTTATTTCATTTGCAACATTCAGAAGGAGGCGATAGAGACCCTACAAAGTATATATATTCCTGATCAGCAACAAAAACTGGCACCATTTAGATATGTATGTCCGTATGTCCGTCTATTCTATTATATATTTATTGTTTACAAAAATTAAGCTATAAAGTTGTAATTTATAATAAACCCATCCATTGATGTGCCAAAAGTGAGCATGGTCATATAACATGCGACATGGTCACAGACATGCACACAACTGACAAAAAACCATACTCAGCGAACAACTCGTCTTTCAAGCTGATGCGTGATACATTCTCTATTAGAAGACATAATCAAAAACCTGCCACGCCCCCTCTTTGTATGAATATGTAAAGAGTATTTAAGATTTGGCTCGACCCAAATATATTTTTTTCACTTTTTCGGTTTTTGTTTTCTTAGTATGGCATGTCATGTTCCTTTTATTAACCAAGCCTGATGATGTATTATGTATGTTTATGATTATGTATATGTGGTTTGTTTATAGGTATGAGTAAGTATTATTCAAGTTTGGCATTTTTTCAATGTTGTTGATGGTTTTGTTTATTTATTTCTTAATTCTTCTTTATTAGGTTATCTTATTAGCAAATCAATCGTGTATTGTTTACAAATGTTTAAAATATTGAAATTGATTTTTTTTCAATTTATTTTTTTTATTTGAGTTATTAAAGAGCTGCGGGAGAATTTTGCAAAGACAAAAAACTACAAACAGAATCACAATATCGAATAAAAGATTGTGTTTGAGTCGATTTAGGCACGTCCGTCGGGGGTGTCCGTGTATTTGTCTGTTTTCGGCATTGTTGCACTATTTACATAAATCTCTAGGTTACAACTTCTTTCTATAATTATTATGTATTAAAAAACAAAAAAAGCTTCCGACAAAATTATTCTTCAAATTATTTCCTTTCTTATTTTTATGAAGGATTTATGTGTTTCCTTATTAATATCACAACATTTTTCAGATGGCAACTATTTTAGATAAAATATGTGGATATTAAATGACAAAATTTACACCTTTCCTTGGAAAATACCTTTTATCTATCGTATTATTTGGTAAATTTATTATCATCTTGGGGCTGCCAAAAATAAATCTTCTTTTGTTATTTTAATGTTCAAGGAAATTTATGATATATTAAAATATTCATATTATTAGCTTCATGAATTTCCCATTTGCGGTTACAGAGGGTGGAAAATATTTCATCTAATAAATTACTTAGAAATACCATAAAAGGAAAGAGAATACGTTTTAAGGGAAAGCAAACTTACGCTAATGTAAAAGCGTGTGAGTGGTAATGTTCCACAAAAGTTTTATGTTTATGTAATTTTTGTTGTTGTAAATTGCACGTAAAATTTTTTATTCGCATAAATTTTAAGAATTTAAACTTTCCAACGAGGCAGAAATTTGTCTTCTACGTGAACTTTTCGCAAAATTACAATACTTTAAATTTAATGACGCAAGTTTGAGCTGGATCAAACTAGTGTGTCACCTTCTATGATTATTTTAAATATCATAAAAAACCTCCTTTTGAACCCTCTATTAGAAAAAAGTGGTTCATTTAGACTCTATAAAAATAATAAACCCAAATAAAATTTTTATTGCAATAAATATAAATAAGTTTTTTTAAGTTGAACAAATGTTTTGAAAATCTAATTACAGGATACAGCATGTAACTAACTAACGGAAAGAGAACTAGTATAGAAGCACAACACAGCGTACATGTGTGTAAATCGAAATACATTAACACAATAAAAGCAACATTTACAGAATTTTATAATGCACACACACAACACATACACATAAACTGTAGTTTTAGTGGTTGAAGCAAATGGTTTACCAGTGTGACCTAAATTTTTATAACAACTGCATAAAACGAATTACGAAACTTTTGCGGCACTTGATAAATTTACAATTAAACACTAATTGTTACATATTCAGTATAATTCCATACAATTAAATAAAAAAATATAATGTAGAATTAATTTTGATAACATTTTCTGAACTTTAGTTCATTGATTGGTAAAGTTTTTCATGCAAAGAGAACATAAGTCCGTATGTCCGCGTTTTCTTTATTGCTAAATTATACAAAAACAAGTAATTTAGTTTCTAAATTTGACACATATGACTAAAGTTTTTAAACCTACTCAATGTATGTATGTATACATATATGTACTGTGAAGGATTTTCTTATGTATGTTTATTGTATAATGTTGCTTTTTCATTCGTTTCATCCTCTCTTTTCTGAGATTATTGACAAATCAATTAAATTGTTAATTTAGTTGCAATTTACTGATAACATAAAAATCTTTTTAATTTTATTTTTAGACAAATTGTTACAATGAATATACATGCCAGCCCCTAGTTTTACATATAAACCTGTAGCCTTCTGTTCTTTACATGCATATTTACGTTTGGTATATATTGCAGCAGCAATGGTTGTAATAATGATTGGTATTGGTTTCCATTCTGCAGCCACTAAAAAGGGAATTACTTACTACTGCATACGTATGCTTTAATATCATGGCTGTTTGCCAGTCATTTAAACATCATTCTGCGTGTGTATGTTTGTATGTGTGTCTGTCTGTCTATCTGTCTGTTCTTCTTTTGGTTTGTTGATTGCAATTTAGCCTAGACCCTTTGCATTGAATGCATTCTGAATGCCTTCAGTTTGGTTTACTTTGGTATGGTTTGGTTGGGCTTATCTTGTGTGCATTTGTATGTATGTTTGTATCAAATAAATAAATAAAAGCTTAGCCAGCAAAGATTTAATTGCAGGCACGCCATCATTTGTCGTTTGCCGTTTATATTTTTTCCGACTTTTTGTTTCATTTTTTTTGTTTTTGTTTTTGTTTTGTTCAGAATTACCATTCACAAGAGTTTAATTAGTTGGCAGTTTTGTTAAAGACAAACAACAACAACAACAACAATATTAAATTACTTACATTTACATTTACCATGTAACCTTATATGGTGTATGAGGCGAGAGAGAAAGGTGCTGGGTATCAATTATCATTGATTATGTTTGTTATACAACCAGATTGGTTTCTGGTTTTTTAGAATTCTAAAGAATTCATTTATTCCCTCATAATGTATTGCCATATAAGTGACTTAATTTTTTTTATAAAATAAAGTGAAATGATTTTCTCAGCCCCACAGAAAGCATTAAATTTTAAAGAAAATCTTCAGCAGAGAAGTCTTCAACTTTGAATTATTCTAATAATCTGTGATTATTAAATAAAATTATTGGTTTACATACTGATACATATTACATACACTATTAGAGGACGGCATCATATACTTGGGTTAGTTTTCTTACTTGTTTGTTGTAGTTTATTAACTAATTAATTGATACGAGATGCATGCAGCCTTCTCCAGATTGTAAGCTGCATTTCATCTTAACTATGAATAATTTTTGAAATATTTTTTTAAACAAATAATAATATCATTACCTAAAACATCTATAACAACAGCATCATTAACACTATACTTTCTGTTCAACATCTTATTCAATTGTATAAATATTTTTACTTGTACAATCTATTATAACACCAAAGCTAAAGCCTTTAAGTATTAAACAACAATGTTCCAGTGATTACTAGTGATTACTTGTTGAGAGAAGAGCTCACATCACCTCTAACATGACCAACAAGATTTATATCGTACGCAAAAGTACATTGTTGTCGTAGTGAAAAGCGTTACGTATTATGTGCGTAATGATTATGAAATAAGTTTTTTTTCCCTGTTAGTGATGATTTATGTTAAGCTCAAGTGGAAGCATATTTAAATTAAAGTGTTAGAAAGAAAAGAGGCTTAAAATTGGCTTTTAATTAATTTTCTTCTTCTTTCTTTTTATTATAATAAACAATAAGTGGAAAATTTCATTAAATTTGTTACACCTTTCCAATTAACGGTGTTAGTGGGTTTACATTTATCGTAAAAAAAAAAAAAAAACAGTTAAGTTTTTATTTGTATATATTATAGTTCCTGTTGTAACAACTCTTAGTAAGTAGTAATCGCTAAAGTGTAAAAATTAAATTTGGCCCAAGCCGATTACTACCGTAGCACACTTAACAGTTATTTGTTACTTAGAACAAGTAAAACAAGATAAAAAGCGAAAGATTAGCTTAAGCCTAATCTTGGTAACCCTTCACATTTACATACAAACAGTGGGTGCGGCAGGTATATGGGTGCACTGAATATGGTTTTTCGTAAATTGTGGGCATCTCTGTTATCAGACCATGCCTATTTTTGGCACATCTATGAATGGAATATATATGGATATGTGTACTAAATTTCAAATTCATAGGTCAATTTATGTGGCAGATATATAGATTTTTGTCGATTGTGGGCGTGGCTCTAGATCGATTTTGTACACACTTAACAATCAGCGTGCAGAAACTAACAAAATTTCATCACGAGGACACGCGAACACACGCACATACATGCCTAGATCGACTCAATTTTAGACGCTGATACTTTTTAAGGTCTCTGACGCCTCCCTTTGGGTATTACAAACGAATTGACAAACTTGGTATACCCTCATCTTATATGGAGGGTATAAAAAAAGAAAAGAAAATAAATTTATAGTTGATAGCCATTACTTGCTCTATAAAAGGTGTTAAGAATCTGTCACATCCCCCCCAGTTTGTACAAAAATGAGAAGAGCTCTTAAGTTTTGTTCTAAGTCAAACTAAATATTTGTACTTGATTATTATTAAAATTTTAAAATTTCTTAAACAATTTTTTTTTTTATTTACAAATTGTTACAGGTTACCACAGCTTACGGTTTATGCCAAGATTATTTACCTCCTGATGGTAAGTTTTATACCATATAATCTATACATACAAAGTGTCTACATATGATGACACCAACATTTTTAATGCACTACTCATACCTTTGGCATTTTTAAGTTAGAACACGTGCCTTAATAAACTTACAAACATGCCGTACATCGTAAAAATATTACTATTGTAATTTTTATATTCGCAATTAAACACTTGAACGTATTACGCCGGCTGATTAAAAACTTGTTAAATGACATGCCATCAAAAACGTAATAATACGAAGAATTTTTTTCAATAAATTATCCCTAAATACCAAATGAAACAATAAATGCGTAGATGCATAGAATAGTTTCGATTAATTATCCGTTTAATGACTTTTAAGAGACAGTTTTGACAATTTTAATACCCGTTAATATCGCCATAAACATTAAATCGTTCCACTACAACTATTCCGTATTGTCAATGGTTGACACAATACAATATTTTGTTCGAGTGTTTCTGTTTACAACAGAATATCATACTGATATAATAGACATGATGATATATTGAAATTCTCTCCCCGGAAACCAGTTTAAGTTAGATTTTATCGTTTATTTTTTAACCTTTTAAGTAGATTGTAATTAATGATACTTTAAAGTCATATCTTTTATGAGTTATTATTATATTGACGTCAAGTAAATTGATTATCAAATGGAAATTATTTCATTAGAAAAGTATTTCTGATTGTGCTTTTCCTACGTATTCCTATCAACAAAAAAATTTTTAAATTTTACTTAAATCCAATTAAGTTCCTTGTAACAGTGGTAAAGGCCCTTGAAGTAGTGTCCGTATGTCCATCATTTGGTTGGCTTTAAATAAAACTTTAATGATAATAATGTTATAGGTTAACAGCTTAAGAATATCACTTATTTTCAATAACAAAAAATTAAAATCTTCCTAGCCATGTGACACATATGGTGAGTCACATTCTAAAAAAAAATTTCTAGATCATCATTGTCTTTTAAGTACTTAATAATAGGTAACATTCTATCATTAAATGATTACTGGGTTAGTAAAGGAATTAACTTCAACTTTACTTTACTCCTTAATTATACTTTATGTATTACATATAAGTGTACCCTATATCTCGTTTCTTTCCATAACTAATTTAGCTAATGGTTTCATAGCTGTAACAAAACTATAATCTTATCTAGTAGACCATTATTAAACGTTACATTAAACAGACATGAACCAAACGCATACAATGCCTACACCTCGCCATAATATTGATTAGCAAGCATAACAACAATGGTTTCACTCAACGCCATTAATGTTGACGCTATATTTTCTTTTTTCCACTTTACGTCTATTTAAAATAAATGGCCCACAACTGGCGCTTTAGCTTCCCCTCATATATCTACGTATATATATGTATGTATATATAGATTGTAGCTATAATGTCTGCTTTTACTTTCATGCTACACCAAGATAAACTGCTACACTTAGTATGTGTGTCTATATATTTCACTCACATTTATTATTTTTCTACACTTTTCCGCATTTGATATGCTTGCCTTATGAAAGTTGAGATCTTTTTGTGTCACATATATACATATATACATAATTATCTGTTTGTTTAGCGAGAAGAAAAAGATTTTCCATTAACGTTATTAATTGTCAGCATGTATAACAGAGTGGGTGAATAATTTAATAAATTTATAAAGAAAAGTGAAATTTTGCATATGAACGGTGTATACATGTACACATCTATACAAATAACAATCACTTTAATATATTTTTGGAAAAAATTTATATATATCATACATATTTAGAATATCTAGAATATCTACAACCAGCATAACGTATGAGTAATATTTGATTATATTCTACACATAAAATAAGGCTACAGTCAGAAGGAGGCGGCACATATCCTACAAAGAATATATATTCTTAATCAGCATTAAAAACTGAGTCTAATTAGACTCTTCCGTCCATGTGTTCGTGTGTCTCTCTGTTGTTGGCACTATCACGTTCGTAAATTTTGAAATATTTAGCTAAAATTTTATACAGAAATTTCTAATTTTATTTAAATTGGGCAAAATCGATTAATAGCCACGCCCATAAACCGATCTATCTGCCACAAAAACTTGCTTATGAAGCTGAAATTTATTACATATATTCCTAATAACCTCTTTCATCGAAGTAACAAAAATGGGCGAGGTCGGAAGACAGACAAGTCAAACAGTCAACAAAAATCTATTTATCTAACAATAAAATTGAGCTATTATTCATTGATGTAATTGACGTGGTCGAATAATAGCTACGCCCACTATTTACATACACTATTAAAATGTGCCACGCCCACTCTTTACATATACTTATAAAGAGTATTTAGCTGATTTTTGATATAAAATGGAAAACTTATATAATCACAATAAAGACTATATTCCTTGTATGTTTGTTGTGGTCTCTGGTTGCCATGTTCATTTCTTGGTAAACTCGGGTAACAATAATTGACTTTAGCAGTAAATAAATGTAGCATCATGTCTGGCGTCAACGTTGCGCAATATATACTTTATAAAGTTGTATTATTTAAAAACCCATTCCTGCCATTGCAATAACAATATTAATGGTTTTTTTGTTTTGTTTTGTTTTGTTTGCTTCTTTAGGTTTCTCGGACATTATATTTATAATAATACACAATCGTTTTTGGTATTGGCGCTGTTTTTGTTTGTTTGTTTGTTTGGTTGTTCCATTCTTTAGAAAAATCTGAAATGGTTAGGTGTCCACATGCAATATTTTATGATCCCACAACTTCGTGACTTATGATGGATATTTGCACACACACACACATACTTAAACTTTAACGTAGAAGTTGGTACTAACACTAAGCCTCACAGTTGTATATATATTAAAAAGAAACGTCATTGAAAGAATTTCTTAATAAAACAACTAGTAGTGTAGTGTAGACATTTAAAGTATCGTACAGTTCATAATCATTGCCATCAATACCGAATGCATCCAAACAACAAGAGAAAAAGAACAAAAATATATATATGCGTATATGTATACCTGTGGGTGTATGTGTTTAGAAGAAAACAAAAGCGTCAAGTTTTGTTGATTATGGTGTTAAATGTCACACATTCCACAACATTAATAGCCGTAACGAATGGCCACAACACAGAATGTCATAAATACGATTTTTGTTGTAGGAGTGTGCAAACTTACAGTCTTCTCTCTCTACCATGGTTCACTTATCATAGGTATACACATATACAAATATATGCTTTAGTTAATTAGTTGTAATAATAAATGGAAGAGAACGAATGGAAAATAATATTATGCCTCAATATTATACCTCAACAACATACTTGAACCTTGAACGCTTCTCAGAACAAAGACACACTCACAGTGACAAGTATTGTATAATAATTAGCTATAGAGCTGAGTTGAAGAATGATATAACAGGTTTTTGTTGCTAAGCCCTGCTTGAAAGAGGGAAATCTTCTGAAGAGCATAAAAAGAGACATTTTCCAATTTTATCCAATTTGTTATTAATTATTATCCATTTATATCCTTAAATTATGCTTCCAATTAGTTACTTGTAGCAGTAAAGTTAGAGGTATTGCCATTGAAAATCACCAAATTTTGTCAAAAAATATTAAAAATAGCTTTTTTTTTGTATTATAAAGATTTCCCATTAATTTAATGCCTTATAAAGCGATCCATTTTCAATAGGCTTTCTTTCTAAAGCAAGACATCATATCATCATATTATCTTAAAAAATACGACCAGTAGCTTAAGCATAACTTTACATAGTCAGATAGACATACAGACGGACATGATTAAATCGATTTAGATTTTTATTCTGTCTTCCATATATAAAAATATATAGTGTCTAGGACTTTTCAATAATTTGTCATCTCTTGAGAGTTTATTAAATTGAAATATGTCATCGCAAATTAATAGCTGATATATATATATATATATATATTTATATGTTGATAGTAGTACATAATATTTCATTTGCCCTCATTAAACGTCGTCATACATTTTGTCATTATTACTTGCTCTTAAAAATCACATTGAACTTTAATTTGTTTGTCGACATTATCAATAACACTCAGTTTTCATGATTAATGAACAAAAATGTTAACAGATGTGATGCTTGCTCTAGGTTAATATTGACATTGACATTTATATATCATTACCACAATACGACTGGCGGAGGGTTATAATGCAAAAAATTAATTTTTATGTATTTTCCATGGATCCTTATGATGAGATATTTATGAGGGAAGATTTTTGGTAATTCAATATAGTGTTATTTGTTGCTGTTTATTAATGTTAATAATTTAATGTTTGTTTTACTATTGCAACTACAAGTATAATAAATATTAAATAATGGAAAAAAAAGGAAAAAGTTTTAGACGCTGGTCAAGAATATATTATATTTTCCTTTTGGGTGTTGCAAACGGAATGATAAACTTAGGATATCTTATATGGAGAGTATAATTAAAAGATTAATTCAAAAATTAATAAATTTATTTTGATTTAAAAATTTTTCTAAAATATTTTCTAAACACAATCATTTATGACTAATTAAAAATTTCTTTATTTTTTCTTAGAAATCTTTTTAACTCTTATATTAATTACAAAATTCTTTCATATAAGAGTCACCCACTCGTATAAAATAGTTTAGTTAGAAAGTTGTAAGTAAAGTGTAACTAATTTTCTAAAGTTAGATACTTGTATAGATGATTAAAAATGCCTTTTAATCTAACATAATACTCAAACTTTACACCATCGTTGAATCGTTGACTCATACATATTAATAAATATCACACGAAATGAATGAATCATTTCAGTTTCAGTTTAGTAAGATAAATTAATCAAGCATTGGATTTGTTTTTCACTTAAACATTCTTAAGGTATTATTTACAAAAGAAAAAAAAAAAAAGGCTATATGACGGCATTAGGTTTTTGGGTATGCACACAACTGAATGCATATAAAATTTTCATTTTGTATGTTAAAATATGCAAAAGCGGCTTCTTTTTACTCTCCTCACATGCTTCAAAATACTTAAATGAAACCTTCGACAACATTAAAATGCACTTTACTGCCTTTTAATTTGCATATACGAGTATGTATACATATTTTTTGGTAAAAAAAATTATAAAAGTAGACAAAAAAGAGAAAAAAATTTATTCTTAAGAACCCAAAATAAAAAAACTAAGTCTTAAATACCCTCTACATCTCCATAAAAACAGGAGGCGTGCCGCTACTACATGATAAAGCCCTCTCTAGATATCTATAGTTTATCGACTAGCAGGTGAATTTTAACGCTGAATATATTTTTTTGAAAATTATGAGCGTGTCTGTTATCCGAACCCGCCCATTTTTAGCACATCGTTGAATGGGATAATTATAAACATGTATATCGAACTTTAAGTTCATAGGTCAATTTTTGTAACAAATATATAGATTTTTGTCAATTGTAGGCGTGTCTGTTATCCGACAAAATTGAATAGCTTAATTTTTGTGAAAGATAGATAGGTTTTGGTTGATTAGGGGCGTAGCTCTCAACCGATTTTGTCCACTTTTAATATAGATCTATGTGCAGAAACTAAACAAAGCTTAACATTTCAACATCAAACAGATATACGGACATACGGACATACATATTTATATCAACCCAATATTTGAAGCTGAACTCTGATACCTGCTTCTGGGTTGCGCAAATGAAATGATAAACTAATTGTACTTATATGGAGGGTATAAAAACTATATGAATTCCTGACTATTTCAAATTTACATTTTATTGCATAATTTATAGATGCGAGAAATTGTTGTTATTGTTTATTGTTGACGCGAGCAATTACTACGTAAATTATCTGTTAACTCGAGTGTTTGTTTTGCGAAATGATTTTTATTTTTTAATTAAAAAGCCACAAAATTATTTCCAAAGATTTGTTGCTGTTGTTGTTATCATTGTTGTAATAGTTGGTGGTACAGAAAACAAATAAAATTATGAATTAAAATGCAAATTCAAACCTTGCGCCCTTGCTCCCCAACTACCGGATCATTACCTAGCTGCCGGTATAAGCCTCTGCCATTTAATTAACACAATAATTATTAAAAGCCTTAAAAAAAAAGTTATTTTGTTGTTTTCAGTTTAATTACCCGGTGTAGCATCACTTTTTATTATTAACCACAATTTAATGGCCGCAATAAATTACATTATTTAAGTTTTCAAAATTAGACATATTTATATTCTAAATTGCTATACAATAACCGCATAGCATTGCCTTTGCCGAAAAGGAGGATTTTTTTTTTATTGTAAATAATTTACGACACACATTAAAAAGTCTAACAATGTAACGCAATATAAAACAAATAAAAAATGTTTACTAGAACATTACCTTAAAAAAAAATTAAATTGTTCCCAGTGAACAGAAATTGAGTGCAAAATAGATGGAGAGGAATTAAAAAAAGTAACAAAACCGATAAAGGAATCAATATAAGAGGTGTTTTATACAACTCTGATGCCTCCTTGGTTATATCGATTTAGATAATGATTCTGAATCGATCGATGTATACCGATTTGCTGCACAAACTTAATATTCCCCCTTACCCTTTATGGTGCGGGGTATAAAAATAAACTATATTCTTGATTTATAAAGCAGTTCAAAAAATAAAGTTCACTTGACACTTCAGAGTAGCAATTATTGTTAAAAAAAAAAAAGATAAAAATCTTGGAAGAGTAAAAATCAGGACAATGCCTACAACATATATATATAATTATATATAATCAAATAGACCCTTGAGCTGTTCTCGCTTAACTCATCATTGCCCGCCAAAGCGTAACTAATATTACATTAAGTGGCAGTTAACGAACAAGACGTTAAAATGAAGGCAACAACTGTAATAAATAATAATTCGTTTTTTTTTTTATTTTTTTCATTTTGTAAATGATATAACCGGCGATTTACGCTCTCATCATTCAATCATGTGCTAAATATGTTTAAGGTTGAGGTAGCCGTTCATTATATCGTTTTAATTTTTATTTTATTTTTATTTTTGTTTGTAAATATTTTTCAAAAACGACACGTAACATTATTTTACACGTATAACGTCACCATAAATCTTGACGTCTTTTGGAATATATTTCATTTTATAACCGTTAAATTCGTAGAAAAATATATTTAAAATGATTTAAATGTGATGATAAAAGCGTTTTACACTACGATTTGATGTTACGGCGCAAACGAACAAAGTTTTGTAATAAGCATGAAACTGCACGAAAAAAACACATTTTAAATATTGGCATGCAATAAACGCTGCAATATGATAAAAATTCCTTATAGCGTGAACTATTAAAAGGTTGCTAACAATAATTGACGTCAAATAAGTTGCAGTAGAAAACCTATTAAACGTGTCTATCGGTATGTCCTTTATTTATTTTAAACGTTTTTCACGTTTTAAGAACAGACGGACGCACGGACATAAGTGTCTACGACTCAGTTTTTGAAGCATGATCAAGAGTATATACTTTGTGGGGTCTCTGACTCTTCCTTGGTATGTAGAGGAGTATCAAGCGGTGGTATCTGATCTACCCAAACCAAGCTGAATATATTCTTTACAAAGATTTAGAAGCCTGAGCCAACGTAAGGCATATATATTTAAATACTGAAAAAGGTATACGTAAAATTTATTTATTGGCAGAGATTCGTGGGTGAACTCTACGTCATAATGTACCATAAACTGAATACTTGTAATAAATCGTCCTCATTTTCCATCACAGGGGTGAGTTTTATTTTGCCAAATTTTTTCCTACTTTAATATTTATGCTTATTTAATAGTATAATATGTCATTTTGTTGTTGTTTTGTTGTATTTTTGACAAATATTTCTCTCCCTAACGGTAATTACTAAGGGGTTGTTTTTCTTGACATTTGTTACTACTTTTCTTTATAAAATGAAATGCCGGATTGTATAGTCTTTTGGGATTTTTTGTTGTTATTATTTTTTTTGTTGTCTATGTGGCTTTACATTATTTATTTATTTTCTTTTCGAATAGAATCTAAAGCCAAGTTATTTTTTTCGTTCCGTTATTTCTAGAACATATCGTTGAGTAATCCGATACGGTTTTCGTTTTATGTCTTCCTTCTTGTTTTCTTCTTACTGTTTTTATTAACATTTGGCTAAAAGTTTTCTTTTTTCTTTATGCTCAAGTTGTAAATGTGAGTTAAATGAACCTTTAGGTTAAGCAGAAAACGTCGAGAGAGGGGGAGAGTACGTTCAGGAAGAAATGATTATAAATCTTTAAGCTTATTGTTGTTAAATAATGGCCGGTGGAAACCCAGAAATAAATGTTTATCCGTTTCCGTTTGAAAATATATTTTTGCACAACTAATTGTTAATTTTAGAATTTAAAGAGTTTTTTGCTAAAGTTTTCTGTTTCGTTACCTGTGCGTGTATGTGTGTGTCGGAAATGCATTTTCTTTCTTAAATTCTCCCCTCAAATTGCACTAGGGTACATGAAGTCAAGTGTTTAACGTGTGTTCCTGCCGTGGAGGCTTAATCACACGGCATCTCAAGCCGAAGCTCAGATGCAGGGGAAAGATATGCGCTTCCCAACACCCCGTTAGGTACCGATTTAGGAGTCATACTGTAAGGTTATGAGCTCCACTTCTCGGTGGGGAGGTTACACCTACTCTCACCCCGTAAGGGGAAAACCACAACCACCACGATGCTCCCACAAGGGGGCCATCCCATAATGCTAGCAGGAACAAGTTCCTGGGGCTCTAGCATCCAGTGGTACCAGCAATAGGTTCCTGGGTCGAACCGCGTATTCCACTAGTAGGAATACTACCAGTGGCACTAGGGTACACTAATTTTATCATTCCAGAAGGAGACATCGGAGACCCTACATACTATATAAATTGTTAATCAGCATCAATAGTATATAATAAAAGCCTATCTAGCACTTCCACTTTCAGGTTGTTATTTAAATTAGACGAAATGGCTTTGGCGCAACGCCGACAATCGATAAAAAACTACATATCTGCTACAATAATAGACTTATTTATAATTAGCACATTCATCGATTTACCAAAAATAATCATGGTGGGATAATAGACATGCTTTCAATTTACGAAAAACCTTACAAAGCTTAAAATTCGATTTAGTACTAATAGAGAACGTAATCATGTACCTGCCATGCCCACTGTTAGAGTGTGCATGTGAAGGGTTTTTCAGGTTTAACTTAAGCTACATTTTGTTTTTTCCCTACTTTTTCTTTTATTTTCTTCATCGTGTTCTATTTAAACGAAGTGCCCAAAAAAATATTAAATTTTTGTAAAATATTTGCGAACTTTGCACGCTATTTCCTTATTGTTGATATGTTCTCATTTTTATAAATTTTAGTATGTGTTTTTATATAGGTACTGTGTGAGGTAGTAAGTGTTTCGAAAAACCTTTAAAAACCGTCTACTGCTGTTTAAACAACTTCCGTTTTTTCATAAAAATTATACATACATAGGTATGCAATTATTTGCCACAATTTCCTTTGAAAAATAACTACATTTACATTTAATATGTTTTCGTAAAAACATTTTTGCAACATTATTTAAAAAATAAAGAACTTTTTCATAAAAATTTGTTTTAATAAACCCTTCTAAACTGAATCCGAATTAGAATTTTATTGCATAGAGTAAAAGAGTAGTAAATTCGCAGCAAATGGGGTTAGTTAGATAGATATAATTTTAATTCAAGCACTTACCGTTCTGGTCATCTCTCTCTCTCTCTCTCTCTTAAGAAAATTTTTTCAAAACGTCATAGATTGTTTTGTGTTTTATTCTCTTGATATATTGTTGATGGTCTTCATATAAAATTTTATGACTTGGCTGATAATTCAAAAGGCACAAGTTTTTCATTTCTCAAATATTATATGATGATCTGTGTTATGTGTTCAATTGCTTGAATAACGAATTATTTCTGAAAGAAAAAAACTTATCGGTAATTGTAATGAAACATGAAAGAAAACTAAAATGTACGATGCAAAGAAAATGTAGGCATTTGTTATTGTACAATACTTGATAGCAAACTACAATCAGGAAGTTATATGGAAAACTTTATATAGTAGCAAATAAAAAAACTATTGTACAATATTAAACGCCATGTTAAGAAAATACTGAATAAAACATATTGAAAATTCAGTCTACTACATCATTTCCTATTGGAAGTAAAAAAACTTAAGGGCAAATTGATATTGTTCCAATGGAAATGGTAAAAATGGTAAAAACTCAAATTAACTCTAACATTACAAATGGAAAACACTCAAATGGTATTAAAAATAACAGTAATACTATACTACTATAGTAATAAAAACTCATTTAGAATTTGAAATAACTCAAAAAAGCAAATAAATTTACTCAATTGGAATTGAAAATTCCTCAAATAGTAATAAAAATTCATTTAGAATTTGAAATGACTCAAATTGTTTCAAATAGTATTACCGAATTATAACTCAAGTTATAGAAATGAGTTATTTTCGTTTCCAATTGAGTTAGCTTTTTTCTAACTTGAATCATTTTAAATTTCAAATTCGTTTTTATTATGATATGAGTTATTTTCATTTTCAATAAAGTGTAATAAAGTGTAATTTGAGTTATTTCAAATTTTAAAATGAGTTTAATTACCATTTGAGTTAATATTTTGAGTTATTTCAAACTCTAAGTGGGCTTGTATTATCATTCGAGTTAAATTCAATTCCAATTGTGTGGAAATAACTTAAATAGTTATTATTTCCATTTGAGTTATTTTTTTTCCATTTGATTTGATTTAATTACCATTTGAGCACTTACCATTTCCATTTGAGTAATTTTCATTTACAAGTTGAGTTAATTAAACCCTTCAAATAAGATTAAGGTTAGTACGTGTAAGAACATATGTATAAGAACTTACGGACAGACAGACAATATTTTATTATATTTACAAAATTTTATTATATTATAAAATTATTATATTATTCTTATGTGTATACTTTCCCTACACACTATATACGCAATTTTTGCTTACTACATTTCACAGTTATTGTAACCGCAAAATTATTTCTCTGATGTGATATAAAATTACTGTAAACATAACAGAATTTTCAGTGCAACAAGTTTGATGAGGAAAAACCTTCAAACCTTCCAATCAAAGCAACTAAAAGAAAACTCTACATAGTGGTTTTCCTCTCGCCTTTTTACACTTTCTCATACATGTTAGACAAAAACTTTTAACACACAAGTATGATGTAAGGATGAATGATGGAAAAGTGTTTAGTTACCGGTAAATCCCCCCAAAAAACAGTGTACAGCAGACTTGTTTACAACTGGCTTAACATAAACACATTATAACTCTCACTTCTTACTGTATGAGAGAAGATATGATTAAAAGTAAATTTGTGTTTAATTTAACAAAACTGTTTACATGATTTTGTGTGTATTGTAACTCTATCTCAATGAAATCTTTTGCATAAGGCTTGAAAAACGTACGTCCATATTACCGCAACATCGAGAAAAGGAAGAAGAAGAAGAAATCAAAAAATTTGTTGTGGTATGTTGTCGCACTGTTTGTGTTTTGATTTTTGACGCAACACATCTCAAATATCTCAAATATCAACACGATTATGTCTGATGTTTGTATTAGTCGTGACAATTCTATCGCCACAGGCGGACATAACGCAGTGTTCATACTGTGAATGGATATATTGCACTTACCGTTAAAGCAGAAAGCAAATTTTTTATTTTTGTTTTGTTTTTGTTATTATCATTATTTTGCAAATGCTTAATAATGAAGCAGTAAAAAATACAGCTACAGCAGTCATAAAATGAATAATGGATAATGGCCATAAAGCATAAAATCATATTAAATCAGGTGGCAACACTTAAATGATATATACATCATAAATTATCATTAAAACTATTTGTGCAAGAAGTGTAATGCGTGAAACTCTGCCATAAAACAATAAAACTACTAATAAGATATAATCACAGCCACGATGCAAAACAAAACATAAATATTAATGGTAATAAAAAAAAAAAATGTGAAAAAAATGAAAAACACAAATGTTGTCAATATAAATTTAAATTTAATGTGAAAATTAAAGCAACATAAAAATATTTGAAAAACAAAAAAAAAACATACTTTCGAAATATGATTTATTTATGATTATATATAAATTGGCGGATTAAGAAGTTGGAAGAAATATAAAAAAAATATTTTGAAACTTTAATTGAAAATTAATAATTATTTAAAAAAATTATGATCTAAAGTAACTATAAAAAAATTAAAAATATTCATTAAATTGAAATTTTTAAATTATTTACTCCTCTTCTAAGTAAACTAAAAAATATATTTTTTTTTTATAAAATATATAAAAATTAAAAAGTTATAATATGGTAAAAAATCAGATAATAATTTAAATTTAAAAAATATATATGCTTACAAAACATAAAAAATATTTTTTAATAAAATATATAAAAAATTATAGTCGAAAAATAGAAAATAATAATATTTTTATATAATAAATTTTATATTCTACAGTAACATATAAAAACTTATAAAACATTTAAAATTATTCTTTAAAATAAAATTTTACATTAATTTTCTTCTCTGCTAAATAAGCTAATATAAGATATAAAAAAAATATTCTTTTTCTTTTTTTAATAAATTATACAAAATAATTTTATTTTAAATTATGTTAAATGAAAGCCGAATGAATGTCGAGTCAGTTAAGTCAGCTAATTTTAATTGTGAGTAGAATAAACTAATATTTTTTATACATAAATATGTATTCACAATTTTAATTTTATGTAATAATTATTTTAAAAAAAGAACAAGTGAAAAAGTTATATTAGGTGTTTGCCAAATCTGAGGGACTCATTGTTATATTATTTCAAAGAAAATATACAAATTTTCTTTTGAATACATCTTTCGAATGGCTGATCCTATTTCCTCTATTCAAGTACCGTTAGCTTGTACAAAAAGCAGCTTAATTTCGATTTTTATTACAATCAAAATTGACTTAACTAGAATCGAATTATATAGCTTAAGAGTTACATGGTAGGAAGATGGAAGACTTTGTCAAACTAAGGGCGTTTCGGTAAACCAAATTTTACTTATTTTTAATACAAACATTTTCAATTTTTATGAAGATTATGTGGTCACAAATTCCCCTTAAATTTATAATAATTTCTAAAACAATTGTCCATCTGTCCATCCATGTATTTTTGTGGAATCAATCAGTACAAAGAGTAAACCGTATAAAAATTTACTTATCTAAAATCCATTTACAATTAGTACATACAATGTGTTGACCTATAAATTAAAAATTTCAATAAATTTCATGACTTTTTATTTTTTGCATATTATACAAAAACTATTTATATAGAATATAAGGCATTATAAATTGAGCTTTTAAGAAAAAATAGGTTAAAATCACAATTCACAAAATAAATAATGGAAAATGTTTATAGCTTTTCCAAAGTAAGGAGCTTACTCGTTCATATAATTGATTAATTACAATCCAAAGTGAAAGCGAAGTACTATTCTACGAAAATGTATAACATACGCGAATATAACATGAATACAAAGTTTACAGTTTTGTTGGGGTTCACATGAACAATAAGTATTTTTAATAGCCATTTTAGATTTCCTTATTATTTGCAATTAACTTGTGAGCCTATAGATTGTAATTAGTAAAAGTCTCAAGTGGAGCAGTTGTACTACGCCGTACGCTTAACATTTCATTGTTGCTGCTATTGCACTTTACTTTCTCGCCTAACCTTAAATAACCTCATTCTAACACCTACACTTTACGCAACACCTGAACATATCTACATAAAAAAAAAACAAAAAACAAAAACAAGCGTATCTAATGTTTTGTTCAAAAACGATTTTCAGTACAAAGCATACAAAACAAAAAACCTTAAACATGACAGCATTAAACTTCACATTTGTACAATACATTGTAGGCATATACATGTATATATATATTAATGTATAAGACAAACTACATGTATTGATGAAATATTTTTAATGACGATAAAGTTCGAACATGTACTACTTCACTTGAATAAAACTTTTCAAGTGTATTTTGTAATTGTTTACAACGAATGAACAATAGTGAGGGAAGAGGATAGTAAAAGTCAGGAAAATATTGTACATAGAGTAGACCAGCGTTTCTTAAAGTGAGTTCCGCGGAGCCCTGGGGCTCGCTGAGCCAACTTAAAGGGCTCCGTGAATCTTTTTGGTGTTAGGCATCATCAATTGGCACATACACACTGAACAGCTGGGGTTTCATGTAAATTATTATGCCTTTGGAGGGCACCGCAGCTTCAAAAATTTGAGAACCGCTGAAGTAGACTATTAAATATATAAATTTATTAATGTATTCCATGACATATACATGCGATTTACGTTCATTATTTATAGCAATTACTTAGGAAAAGAACAAAGAGTGGTAAAGTTTAAACATATGTAAACAAACAAGTGAAAATGATATAGTCCATCAATTCCGACCATTTCATATCCTACATCATTTGGCTCCATAAAATTATAGGGATTCTAAAAACGGTCGCTATCGGTTCATTTGTTTCTGTTATACGACCGCACTCAGTTATAGCATATGCATATATGGGCTATATATAAATTTATGTACTAACTCAAATTTTGTAGCATATACATAGATTTTTGTCAATTGTGGGCGTGGTCTTTAAACTAATTTTTACTGAAATTAAGAAACTATACAAAATTCTGTACAAAATGTCAGCTAATTTAACCATATTTATGTCCTTAAGCAACAACAACAAACAGACACATGGACACACAGACGGACATTCCTACATACATAGATTAACTCGGATTTTGATGCAGATCCGGAATACACATACTTTGTAGAGTCTCTGACGCCCCTTTCTATATAATAATATTCATTTTATTTGTTCCTGTTATTGATGTTTGATTCGTTATTATTGCAGGTGGTGATTTCGGGTGCATTATGTACAGTAGAAGATTATGTAATAATGTCGCAGTGTGCACACAACAAAGCCATACATTTAGCTGCCGAAGGAACCGTCTCAGTGACAGACATCTCACAGACACGTAAGTTTTTTTTTTTTTACAATTCAGACTCACACACACATTATATGTTAATCAATCCTGGGAATAGTAAACAAAATAAATTAACGCTGTTAAGGAGGAAAGTTTACTAAAATGCGTCCATGTGTACGTTTGTGTGTTTTTAATGTGATGGAATTTTTTGGAATATGAAATTTTCTAAGATTTGAATAATTGTTAACAAATCTATTACATTGTTGCGTACGCACAGTGTAAGGCACAAGATTGTATGCATACTAGACACATGTTGAATGTAACACTTGAACGATAACTGACTGACTGATGATAATGTAAACACATGTTTGTTTTTTTTTTCAGTTATTTTTTATTTACGTATATTTACGTTAAAATTTTGTTGTTGTTGTTATTATTATTATTATTATTATTGTTGTTACTTACTGGGGAATATTATTGTATTTAAAAAAATTATTAACACCTTTCGGGAAGCACAGTTATCACCCGTTCGAGGTTAGAAATATTTTATTACAAAACTTGACTTGTTGACACACACACACGAACAACGTACATTGTACATTGTTGTCTATGCAAAGATACTAACTTTCAATAGTATGTGTGCATGGGTGAGTTTATCATTGACCGTCACGTCACATATATTGTTTAACAATAAATCAGCAACATATTATTGCGCTATGTACTATGTTTTATGTATGTATGTATTATGAAGCGAAAGAAGCAAATTTATACTTTTTAAAACTTCTTAAACATTTACACATTTTCTTTATTAAGTTGACAGATTGCTTACACTAATGGAGGGCATAATCATAAATTTGCCACGCTCACTATTGTAGATATGGAGGGTATTTAAGATTTGGTTTAAGCCAAATTTAGTTTTCTTACTTGTTTTCATTAAAAATTGTTCACCTTCAATAACATTGAAGTCCTTGTTAACGCAGCATTTTAGTAAAACTTAGTTCTTAGCGATCCATTACGTGATGCCTTTATAATGATTTTATATTCAAAGCAAGTTTAATGCATTTTACTTTATTTCCGCTTTGAATTTGAAATCTTTTCTTGAGTACATGCGTAAAAAAACAAAATTCAATAACGTTGTTGAGAACACTTAGAATAAAAAGTAAAGAAAATCCTTGAATAGATTTTAGGTACCTGCACTTAACCTTCATACTATAATTTATTGGGAATTTTCCAAAAAAAAACAAATGTTTTGTTTTATTTTTTTCCTAATAATACATATTTAAAAGGATTTCTTAAATATATTATTTTTAAAATATTTTTCATTTTTACTAATTGTTTTGTAAAAAAGAAAGCCGCTTATTTTAGATTTTTTTTTGTCTATAGCTCGTGCTGTTGTAAGGATTATTTATAAATAGAAATCCAACTAGGTTTAAAACATTGTTAACAACAAAAACATACATACAAACAAGTACATGTATTTTTCTTAGGAATTGCAGCTGTACGTATTAGATTTGACCAAACCGTTCTGTCAGATGCTTTTGTATATATGTATATACACAGCTGCTGTCTTTAACTACCGTAAATTTTCTGTAACAATGTATGGAGAACCTTTTGAAGCTGACAATTTACTTAAAAACATATAAATTATTTTAGGCCTTTAGATATAAATCCATTAAATTTGTTAAGCATTGTTGTTGTTCTTACTTGTACAACTATTACTTAAGGTATTTTCTCTAAACGATTAGTATAGAGGTTTATATTATGCACGTAGTATTAGGACATCTGGATGCGGCTTAAAATTAAAGCAAATGGTTAAATTATTGTCATTTTTTCTACTTTATCTTCTCACACTTATCTGTGAGAATGTTTTATGTATCTTACTCGTATTTGAGTGTAGTTAGAAGGGGAACTTTTAATGGTACTAATAGAAGAATTTGGAGTTAGGAAATGAAAGAAAAGAAAGTAGGAACTATTTTATACTCTAGAATAGGGAATAAGGAATATTTTTTATTAGAATTATGAACATAGAAATTGAATCAATGGTTGCTTCTTTCATATCAGTTTATGTGCACCAAATATCGCTTCTTTTAAGGTCTTACATTGAGTTCTGATGCTTCAATATAGAAAAATTATACTGCTTGGCGCTTACATTGAAAGAAGGATACTTAAAACTTAACTCAATTTGTTTGGTAATGGTTCACACTTTACTCCAAGTGATGACATTGGAAAAATATTTTAACGGCTAAGAGCTATTGATGGTCTATTACAAGGTAAAATAAGGAAAACAAAAAAAAAAAAACAAAAGTGTGGGAAATAAAAATATTATCTGAATTGTTTTTTCCTATAGGTTTTTTTTTTTTTTTATTCAAAGTGTTTAACAAATAATCCAAAAACCCCCAAAAAAAAATAGGAACAAAAAACTCGAAAAAACTGAATTATAAGAAACTTGACTTTAAACAAGTTTAAGCCAATGAAACAACATCATAAGCAGCAGTCTTGTCTAGAAAAGAAAAGAAAACAAAACAAAAAAACAAAAACGAAAACAAATCAAAAAAGGAAAATAATCAGGAAACTATAAATAACATTTAGAGAATGATAATTATCGTCAAGATATCGAAAACGGTAAAATTATACTTCAGTCAGTTAAGGCCAGCAATTAACATGTTTTACTACTTACACAAGCTACTCTTAACAGAACTCACATTCTCCGACTTTATGATGAAAAGATTATAAATGACAAGCTGCGGTAGGTTTTTTTTTTTATATTTATTTTTTGTACTCTCCATATGAAATCTTAGACAAATATTGATTTTTCTCATACACATTTCCATGCAATAATTTGTTTTCAATATTGAACTGACAATATTTGGTTTATTTGTGTTGCTACTACTTGGAAGAAGGGCGGTACACTTCAATTGATTACTTGAATAACTTGAATAACTTTCTAATGAAAATGTTTACATAGATTTTGATTTTTGATTTTTTCTTTTTTAGAGAAAAGAAGATAAAATAGTAATGTTGTGTATAACTGGGGTATAGGATGAATCATTACAATACAAAACAAGTAAGAAAACTAAATTTGGCTTAAGCTAATTTTTAATTCTTAATGGTGAGTGTGGCAGATATATAATTGTCCCCCTCTAATAATGTATTACGTATCAGCTTAAAAGTCGAGTTTAATAACGATTTTTATAAATTGTGAGCATATCCGTTATCTAAACACGCCCTTTTTTGGCATGTTAATAGATAAGATAACTGTTGATAAGAACAAAAAATTTTAAATTTATAGGTCATTTTTTGAGGCATATAAATAGACTTTTGTTGATTATGGGCGAGGTCTTTGGCCGATTTTGTCCATTTTCAAGAGCAATCTGGTGAAAAAAGTGTCTATACAAAATGTCACCTCAAAATCTCAAAACTTACGACCATGATAATGATTGAGGTGGTTTGACGGACACATGGACACATGGACTTACCCAATTTTTGATGCTGATCAAGAATAAAAATACTTTGTAGGGTCTCCTCTTAGGTATGGCAAACAGAATGACTAACTTAGTATACCCCTCCATCTTAATTGGAGGGAATAAAAATGAAGCAATATTACTTAAGATAGGTCTCGCTCTCCACACTTTAATTAATGACTTATTATGATTTTATTTTGAATTATTTTTTTTCTGTGTATAATGTAATTTTTTTAAAGCTAAAGTATTCATCACTTTCTCAATGCTGTCAACAATCCAACCGTACAATACCTTCAACATTTGATGAATAATTGATGATGTTTAAAGATAAAATGATTAAAAATTTTGTTAAAAGCCTACCTTACCATAATAATAGGTTATAAAACTAGGGTACCTTTTAGAGGTCTATAAAAAGTGTCAAACATCAATGTGTGAAAATCTGTGCCCCAGTGACAAGTACTCTGAATGGTTGAGACAGTATATTAATAGAAAATTAAGAAGAAAAGTTTCATAATGGAAAACATTAATGACATAAAATTTGTAGATTATCAAATTGATAATAAGTATTGTTTGAAGGAATAAAGAAAAGACTTCTATATGCATAGAAAAAGGAAACAGCTTAATCTTATAGCTGCTCCCGTACATCTATGTTGTAATGTAGAATTACGGCGTCATAGTGAAGGTCTCGATCACCCATCTAACATTTTCAAGTTTATTCATGATATTATTCTTCTTTTGCTATAAGGAATTCTTAAACAATTTATATGTGCCGTTTGACCACCATGAAGTTGGCAAAAATGACTCTATTTTACCATTCCTCGTCTCAATTAATTATATAGATATTGTACAACTAGGACACGCCTATAACAACATAACTTATGGCAATAGACACTTGAATTTATAGTAAGTAAACACCATAAAATTGATTTATGTGTTAAAAGAATAAACAATGGCCAAGAGAGGATCATAAAATAGATTTGTTTTAATTGTGAGCCGTAACAGAAAAAACCCAACCAGCGGTCAAGTTATAAAAGATGTGAAAGGATCTTCTTGCCTAAGTTATTTGCCTTAATAAATACATAGCAGGCATGACTGAAATAGTTTGGCTTGAAGAGGGATCATTCGAAAATGATTTTTATAGATTTTTATTTACATAAAGAGCATTCTATCAATACAGGGGTTCCCAGTGTTGTATTTTTATACCCTTTTATACCCACCTTATGTGGAGGGTATACTGAGTGTGTCGGTTGCAACACCTAAAAGGAGGCGTCAGAGACTCTACAGCATCAACTCTCTAGACATATATGTCCGGGCGTCTGTGAGTTGGTCTATTGTTGGTACACTCAGAGAAGAAATTTCAATATATTAAACTAAAATTTTGTACATGAACTTCTAGTATCTGCCATAAAAAATTTAGCTTTTATGCCACAATTTACAAACACACTCAACGTAAAACTAGGCTGATATGTAATACATGCACTATTGGAAGGTATAATATATATATCTAGCACATCTACCATTGTAGATGTGAAGGGTGTTTAAGGTTTGGCCTAAGCGAAATTTAGTTTTCTTAGTTGTTATTTTTGAGTCCTTCAATTTTATGTGGATTTTTTTTAACGATTCGATTTTATGATCTTGGTACACCTTGTATTTCACCCCAAGTTTTTGCTGGGTCGTTCGTTCGTTCGCTCACTACTATTTTCCTTGACATGTTTGTATTATGGCATTAAGTCAAAAATGTTTGTCTAGCTAAGTGAATTGACATGACTTGTCTTGAGAGACTTGACTTGAATCGGCTTTTATGATGGTCAGCGCTTATTTTTGTTTTTTGTAGTTGTTATTTTATTTATGATTTGTAGGTAAATCACAGTCAAGGTGGTGTAACTACAACAACAATTCATACTGTAAGTTTATGTGTGTATGTATGTATTTTAACAATTAGCACGTCTGACACGGACTGGCAGGCATGTGACGGCGGCAAGGGTTAGGGGTAGCAACAGCGGCATAACCTAAGCTACACTATATAATGCAACAGCTGTCAATGTTTTAGTATTTTATAGTTCTAAAGACTACACACAAACAAACACACACGCACACGTAAGATGTTTAAAAATGAAACAAAAACATTTTGTTTGCCCCATAGCATTCGAACACCCACATTGCTTACTGTAACATGGTGCAGGGGGGGTTGGCTTTATGTTTATTATATGTGACATGTACTAAAGTCAGCTTTGTTCGTATTATACAAAATATACGTACATACGTATAATAATAGAGAACAATGTTATACATTTTTTACGGTCATTTATATATAATTATGTTGGATAATTTTGAAAATGATCTAAGTGACATTTCTGAAAAATATTTTTCATTTCAAAATTTCTATATATGTAGAAATGTAGAAATTAATATGATTCAATCAAATTGTTTGTTTTTGGTCAACCGTACTGTATTTTGTAAATGTATGGGAAAAATCTATTTTTGCTAAATTTTTTCCTTTTTGAAATACTGATTTTTTAAGATTTATTTTTTTTTTTAATTATTGTTGTCAGAACATTTTTCTTTTTTAATCATATTAATTATTTTATAAGTTGTAGATCTGTGTTAGTTGGTAATTATTATAATATTTTAACTAATAGAAGTAAAAATAACGATTAAAATAGCTAAATTGTTGTTTTTGAAAAAAAGAACGTCTTTAGACCAGTTTCCAAATTATTAACACTCATAAGAAATATATTGACTGCTTGGCTGTGTGCCTATGTGTTATTTAACATAATAAAAACATGCAAAAACATATATTTTAATAGTTATTGAAAGAACGAATACAACAAGAACAAGAACAATGAAAACTAAAAGCGAAAGCCCAACTACAAAACGTTAAACAATGAACAACTCTAAGTAGCGTGTTGGCGTGATATGCATGCAATTTTTTGTTATTTGGTTTATTGTTGTTGTTATTATTTATACCGCTCATATGATATTTTAAAATATAATAATTGCCATCAAAATTACTTTATCTCACCTCACCTACCAAACAACAATACCAACCAACACCATCATCACAACACAACAGAACAGAACAGTAACGATACCAACATAAAACTATTTATGTATGTATTAATACTGCACCCTTAAAGCATAAAAGCATGAAAGAGTACATAGTAACATATTATTAGTGTTATTATTGTTGTTGTTTATAAATATACCAGAAAAAAAAGGTACCTAAATATTGAGTTTTAATAATAATATGAATAAGTAGCAAAGAGTCCTGCATCTGTCAATTATCAACCTATGCGTGTTATTTACATGCATTATGTTGGTTTTAGTGTGTGTGCAGTGTTCTCTACACCCTTTTTGAACAATTACGGCGAAGTCAAAAAGATTCATCGTCTAACTTGGCCTTTTTATTTTTATTTAAAAGCTTTATGATTAATTTTGGAATTTGGTTTTTGTTTTTTTTTTTTTGTTTTCATTTTGTTTTGTAGTTCTTGGGCGGTCTCATTTAATAATGAAAAGGCATTTGCATGTTAATTAAGTCATGAAATATTTTTTTTAATTTAAATTTAAACACATACCCCTCTCGTACACATCTTTGGTAACATGTAAGTGTGGAGGAGGAGAGCATACAACCCAACCTTTGTTGCTCCTGTCGATCTATTTTTGCACCCGCAGAAAACAGACACGCTCAAAATTTACAAAAAAAATTTATGTAGATGTGAAGGATATTTAAGATTTGGTCCAAGCCAAATTTAGTTTTCTTATTTACTTTTTTTTTGTTTGTTTAATAATACCAAGACAAAATTGGAAAGATTGCACAATAATTAATGAAACTATAAAAGCATTATATTTGCTAGATATGTGTGTATACAAAAAATATTATTGGGCGTAAAATTTTTTAAAGATAACATATTATACAAATGTTTATATTTTGGCCAGCGACAAAAAAAATTATTCTTAAGAATACATTTTTAATCCCCTTATTATATAACCATAAATTATAATACAAAAGAATAAAACAAGGCGCCTCCTTTAGAATTAGAAAATTAATTAAATTAATTTATAGTTGAACAGCCTGCCTCTCACTTTTCCCAGCCATTATTAAGTGATCAATAAATTTTGCTGTTTATTGAAAAGAAATCGAAATATTTCTCAACTTTTTTTGTTGTGTTTTTTTTTTTTTTAGGTGCTAATCCTATTATAGGCAGAAGCCACAAATCGTAAACGTTGTTTACAAACACACTAATAGTCTGTCAGATGTGAAATCAACGAGGCATTCAGAATCATTTATGGCACATTTTTCATTTCATTTATAATGAATTATACTCGAAAGAGTGTGCGTCGTGTGTAAAGGGGAGACTGTTTAAAAATTATGTTTAATACTAAATAATTGATTATGAAGCATTTGGGGCAAAATTTTGTAATTTATTATATCTACAATATATAAAATTTGAAGTATATCCTTTTATAAATACAATAACTAAGAAAATTCAAACCTTTTCATATCAACTCCCTACAGAATATCACTGTTTATCAGCTTTTGTTGACATCACTATGATTAAAAGGTTATATAAATTATATGTTATATAAAACTTAAAGGTTCTCTGAAATTATTCATTTCCCAAATAAGTGTATCAAAATTTACGATCATGACAATGCCAACATAGAGAGCCATGCGGACATATATGTCCACATCGACGCAGTTTTTGATGCTGACCAAGATTTTACATATATAACTTGTACAGTCGTCTCTGACGTCTCCTTTTGAGTGTTGCAAACAGAATGATAAACTTAGTATACCCCCCATCTTTTGAAAATTCAACTTTATTTGTAAAGCTATGTAATCGGCTCGATAATCTATAAAGCTATAAAATGCACATAAAAAAGCTGTCTTTGAGATGTTCAGTTAATTATAAGTAATATTCAAATTTTATCATTCAATTCGATTGGTAATCATAGATTTTTATTTAAATCTTAACTCTATATTCCAAGTTTATGAGGAAAGCACACCAAGTTTTTTATTCTTTTTATAACCAAAGAAGAGAAACTTTTAGGCTACCAGTGTCTGTACGTCCAAATTGAAAATGTAGTGACGTTCCCACCACATAACCTAGAGTGGACTTATTGTATGGTTAATGATTTTTGTTAAGTACAAAAGATACGAAAATTGAGAGGTTTACTTAAAAGTTTCTGTAAGATAAGCTATTGTGGGGTATTTAAGATTTGGCCTAAGCCAAATATATAAAAAAATGTTACTTGTTTTATGTAGATGTGTAGTGTGGATGCATTAATAATTAGCTTATCTTTATGTACATCTAATATGACCATAAGATTTGAATTATTTTCGGGTTTTTAACATAAAAGCAGATAAGATTATCATATGGCGGCAACCCAACCAACTCAACTCAACAACGGCAACAGCAGTAATGCTTGGTTTTTTATTATAAAATCATTTTGCGGTTATTTTTTTTTTTATGGAGTTTTCCTCTTTATACTTTATTTTCTTTATGTGACACATGCATGAGTATGGAAAGTTTTTTTTATATAAAATAAATTGGTGAGAAAAGTATTTTTTTTTTTATATTTAATGTAAAACAAAAATTTAATAATGGTATATAATAAGTATGTTAATAACCCAGAGAGACTGAACCAGACACATCTATTTACATATGTTACTAGGTAACTAGGTTACATCAACTAATAAATATGTATAGAATTCATCAAAAAAGTCTTGTGAAATAACTTTTTCTGGTTAAAATAAACTCCCAGTGACAATCAACAACCAACTGGAATAATTATCCAATATATAAAAGATTTAGAGAAAACCAAACCAAAACATAAAACTCCAGGAGTTATAACTTGTAAAGAAAAAAAAGAAATATTGTCAATATCAATGAATTTAACAACGAATATGATTGCAAGCTTTGCAATGCAATGAATGAGTGGAGACAGATGGGCGGTTGGAAGGACGGACGTGAAAGACTTGAAACGTTTAAATGCCGCCAGCAATGGAAAAATTTACAAGCTGTTCATGACTGGAGATTTAAATTATTTAGCACCAAGCGGCGCACTGAGTAGGAGTTAATGTGTGGTGGTTATGGTTGATGTTGTTAGACTTTAATTTGCTTATTTATTAAATAAAGGCGGCCGACCACAAATAGTGTCTTAAATGTGTGACCATACAATAATTATTGATGGCGCTTACATTAAGAAATTCAAAGAGAAAAAGGCGTCAACAACTTTAATAATTAAGTGATTAAATAAATATGAAGAAATGAAAAAAAATTACACAGAAAATAAATCATTTAAAGATAATCGTCATACTTATGATGTGTTTCATCACCTTATTTGTCGCACATTTAGAATATTACCATATTTCCTGTGTTTCTAAACATAAACAAAAAAAATTGTCAACTTTTCAACACAATTCAAATAAATGACCCAATATTTATCATCAACAGCTCCAGGTTAAGAAAAACAAACAAATGTTGTTGTTCCAGGTGGAGCATACGAATATATGCATTTAATTCTGTAGCATACGGTATAATGGCCTAATTTTAACAGTCCCGCATAACTGCAAAGAAGGCTTAAGCAAATAAAGCCGGTTAAGTAAGAAAAAATAAGTGAAAATGTGGGTCCAGCTCGAACATTTAATACCCTACACCACTTAGCTTTGAAAATTATGCTATAATGGTGTTAATAAATTTAGAGGCATTGTCATATAAGGCACTTCGTAAAAAATCATTATATGAGAAAGGGTTCGAAAAACATTCCGATCAGGAAGAATCTAATTAAATATTCTTCATCAAAATTTTGTCAATAAATATTAAGATTAAAAATGTTTTCTCCTTTAAAGACTTCTCTTATAATAAATAGGACCTTAAAGGGGGAAAGCTTCTAAAATTGGTTTAATTCAAACCATATTCAATAGGTTTCCTCTTTAGGACAAAACATATCCTTATACCAAATTTCATCAAAATATATCAAAACATGCAACCACTAGCTTAAGAACAGATTTACACGGACAGACGGCATTGGTTAAATCGATTCGGATTTTAATTTTGAACTGATGGTGGGTCGATGTGACATCTGCCGTTTAGAAGTTACAAACATACGCACAAACATACAAACATACCCTTTGCTATAAAAGATGCAGAGTATAAAAACAAGACAGACTTGAGGGGATATTAGACAAAAAACTTGTATGAATAGTTAAAATGATGGATGGGCAACAAAACCATACCAAACATACACTTTCACAACACTTAAACATGGCTTAAGTTTATTATTACAACCACACTATATTAAAAATTTTCTATACCCAGTCTATTTGTCCGTACGTCCATTCACCTACGCACGACAGTGTCTGCTCACTTAAAATTTGTACAAATAATAATATAAAAAGAAGTAAAAAAAAAAAAACTATATAAATAATGAAATATAAAATGCTGACAAGCAAATAATAATAGTGTCATAAAATTAACAAGACTGGCAACAACTGAATAGAAAAAACTTTAGCAATTGTATTGTAGGTGTCATTGGGACGTAAAGTTTTCATTTTATTCCTATTAATGGTGGTGACGGTCTTCCTAATTTGCAACTATTAAAAGAATCAATAAATGTCAAAAAATGGGTCAAAATGTAATATTTTTTTATAAACATTCTTAGAGTGACACGACTCCTGCACTTTTAAACCTTTTTCTTATAAGTTTTGAATAAAACCTAAGATTATGTAGGTAGTGTTGCTGATGAATAATTAAAGATAGTAAATATACACACACATATGTGCCTATGTAGGCTAGAAACAATTAAAATTGGCATTAATTATGTGATATATGCCATCACACACTACTTTACATAACTAAAGACACATCTTTTGATGAAACTTATGTTTACAGCAGAGGAGTTGCACACAAAACATGTTGCTACTGCAAACTATTTTCAATTATATTTCATTCATACATACAATGTTATGCATTTTGTTTGCAAATGCAAATTAAGAGACTGTGTAACCTAATCAAATTGTGTGCACCCAAGTTATTAACAAGAGCTCCCCCCACACACTGAAAGTAATATCAAATACGATACAGGAAACTATGAGACACAATAGATATAAAAAAAACTATTGTTGCAAGCAACATAGAGAAAGTTGTAATGAATGTTAAGTTTTACAGCAACTTAGTAAGAAATTTAGTACGTATGGATAGGAATAGGATGAAAGGAGATTTCCTTTAATTTATGTTACGAATGGGGGTGTATACATTTTTATTTTTATTTTTTTATTTGTCACACCCAGAAGGAGGCGTCAGAGACCCCACAAAGTATATATATTCTTGATCATTATCAAAAACTGCATTTATCTTCATATGTCCTTATGTCCGTCTATTGTTGGTTCTCCCGCCATCGTTAATTTAGAGATATTGAGCTAAATAAATCTTACACCACCTCCCAAAGTCTTGGCCACATTTATTTGAATGCACTCTATAAGATCATCTTACCGTTTTGTTCTACTTAAAATAAAAACTTGAAACTTTTCTTTCACGTTTTATGAATGTTCTAAGAAAAAGGAAAAAATCAAAATAAAAGAGAAACAAAAAATGACTTCTTTTAGTCCAGATTAAACGACGTTAATTTTAACAACTTCACAAACACAAAACAAAACAAAAAAAACCGTCACTTTAACGGAGTTTAAATATTGAGAAAAAGGTCATCCACAGAACAAAAAAGAAAAAGAAAAAAAAAACATGAAAAAGCAATTAGCACCAGAAACTTTTGCGTAAAGGAAACGGAATAAAATATAAATAAAATAAAGAAAAAAAGTCCAATATTGTGTGCAATATAAGTCACTCTTGCCAGGAGAACGATACCTCATGCTTATTTTTAAACACTTTAACACTAAGGGTGACGCACTACCAGCTACTGATCAATCTCTGATGCTTTAGCGCAAGTTAAGTCACTTGTTATATAGTAAAAATCTTTTATTACAGTTTTTTTTTTCTTCATTTAAATTTCTTAAGAAAAACGTGACCAATATTATATATGTACATATAAATATATGCCAATGTGTCTTTTGTGCATATATAGTAAATTGCCGGTAGAAGGAACGTTAAAATAATGAATGCTCCAATTTTATATAACAAATAGCAAAAGGATAGTAAATAATTAACAATGTCCTTCTGTTCGTCCATGTATGAATGCGCAAGGCCTCAGTTTTTAAGATATTTCAAAAAATTTGTTACAAAGGCATATCTAGAGTCAAAGATATGAACTTTGGAAAATGGTTTTAATTGGACTCTTTCCCTTATAAGGCCCTTACTTTAAACTAAATTTTTATATGAAGAAAATTCGTAATTCGTAATATTTTTGGACAAAACTTTACGAAAAATAAAAAATTGAATGCATTATTAAATTTGGACCCCATCGAACCATTTCTAGAACGCTTTGTCATATAGCGCTTCTTTACAAAATTCCTTTTATAAGACAAAGGCTATCATTTATTAATACTACTTAACTAATTATAAAATCTCTAAAGAAGGTTGCATTAGTTTAAGGGTTAGTGTATACTTATAAAATATTTCAAAGTTTTTTATTACTAGGTCTGCTAAGATCTTAAGTAGCTTTCATTCATATACATTTCTCTGGAATTTATATAATATTAACTCTTTTAAAGTTGACTTTTATCTTTTACAATAAAACTAAAAAATAGTAAATACTCTTCAAGAGACAAGTAGTGCAAGAGACAAATATTGTATTGTATTTATACACACATATGTATTGCAGTAAGGTACACTAAGTTTGTCATCCCATTTGTAACAGCCAGAAAGAGGTGTCAAAGACCCTACAAAGTATTTATTTCCTTTTACATAGTATCCAGTTCAATGATCTGTAGGCACTTAAACTTAATATGGTTGCTGATATAACTTTAGTATACCTTATGAACTGTCAAGGAAAGTGATAGTAATTATGAACTGTTTTTTTTTTTAAGCAGTCTAAGTCTGAGTTTACAAGAAAATACTTTAATTTTATTTATTTCTTATATCAAATGTTATAAAAACATGAACTTATAACACTTTCAAAGTAAGTCTTGTTCATTCCATCATGTATGACTTCTTATGAGCGTTAGACTTTGTTCAAGTATACATTTCATTTGGTGGTAAATGCAAAGCAATGGAATGGTTGTGCTGACCAGACCAACCATTACAATCATTACTAAGAATGTATATAATAAAGTTGATGATTTTATTGTTATTGATTATTATTGCGATATTATCACATTACAATAATAACACCTCAAGTTAATGTGGTTGGTAGTGGCAAAAATGTATACCTAAAGAAATCCAAAACACCCTTTATCGGTAAATATAGTCTTAAAACTTTCCAATCAACTGACAAGGTAACCTTTTTTTTTCCCAACATGTTGCAAGTGTAATGACAAACCTTTCACATCACATCATTCTGGTAATAAAGAGAATCTATAAATACTATATATACTATATATGGCTATCTAAACGATTGCAAGAGAGTATTGTATATGTTATACATTTTATATAAAAGTTCAATAAACTTCATGCGCATTATACTGGTATAAACACCTCCAGACATCATCAATGTTATTCACAGTGTTTGTTAGTGTATTAAAATACATGGAAAGGCTCGTATTTATAAATTAAATCAAATAATAGACATTGTTTTTGTTTTTCAATACTAATAATAATAATAATAATTGATCAGATTATGGTTTGTAAAGTACGCACCAGTACCGAACGCATCTGTTCAAATTTCATAAAGCGCGCCATTATAGCATGATATTGTACAATACCTATACGGGTACAACGACATTATAGTATAAGTGGATAATAAACAAAAAAAAATTATTGTTTGTAAATTTTATTCTATTATACATTTATTCTAATAAGTCTTAGAATCGATTTAACGTACCTTACTAACGATCTAACGTACCCGTAAAGACTTCTTTCAAAAATTTTGAAATATTATGATATAAACACGTTCTATTTTTGAAATCCTTTTTTATATAACCAACTAACAGAAGGATAGTAAATATATAACTAAGTCCGTCTGTCAGTCCATGTACATGTATGCATAACGTTTTGGTCTTAATTTTTAAGATAATTCAATAAACATTGGTGCAAAATGATTTGAATTGGACAGTTTTTAGAACACTTTCCCATATAATGCTCTTATTTGAAATAGACCTTTATAGGAAGAAAATTCGCAATGAATAACTTAAGCTTTTAAATTTTATAAAACCCTTCGTTTTTAGCAAAAATATATGTTATAAAGAATTGATCATGCATTAAGCCGATAGAATATTTACTTACTCCACTGTGGTATTTATCGATTTTTATATACTTGTACTAAGTACACAGACGTAGTTTATTTTCAATAGTAGTTCCCAGAATAATATTCACAGCATAACTAGTAAGCGGTTATATATTTACTTAAATATGATTCCTCTGCTATTTGCCTTTTATTTAACTTATATTTCCAATGAACTTCTCTTTCTCTAAGTCTCCTTCGGTCTCATTCTTGAAATGTAGTAATTATTAATTATTGCCGTCACTTTGAGATCATATTTCACTAGTGGACGAGTACGCACTGTAAAAGTTTTCACATTATAAGCAAACTTAAAACGAGACAGCAGAGAAGTTCGCTTTTTAAATATGCGAATAAAGTAGTTAAACGTAGGGGAACTTTAAGTAAACTCTCATTAGTGTTTAGTTGGCAACGTTAAGGAATTTAAGAAGGCAATAAAGTCAAGTATATTTCTAAATTATTGATCTTAAATTCTGAAAGAGGCTAAGGCTTAATTATAGGAGTTTTAACTGAAAGTACAGTGAAATTTGTCCCGTTAATCCACACATACCTTCTTGCTTTACCTTATCCATCTGAAAATGGAAAGTTTACCTTTCTTTTCTACTTCAAATAGGCGTGATTATTAATATCTCCAACCAAATATTAACAAAATTTTCTTTTATTTCATATAACTGCTCTGTAAAATCCGATTGTAGTGCCTTCAAAATTTTGTTGAAACCACATAAAATTCCCTTCCATTTGCATGTCAATCTTTTAACACAAAAAAGACCGGGAGGAATGGTTTTTTTATATTCTTATAAACATTTAAACAATGAGTTAACTTTACAAGTATGTAAATAATTCGGTAAAGTTGATGTTTTTATAATGAAATTTGTTTTTTGTCAATAAAAAAAAGTTGTCTACCTAAAGCTACACATTGTCTAGTCAATTTTAATGTATGCTGGTTCATTTTAAGCAACATTCTTACACTACTAATAAGATAGACAAATAACAGGTTGTCATAGTTAATGTTAAACCGATCTTAAACAACACTATTCTTTTCATTTTCAATATATAAAATTTTATCAAATCTATTACTCTTAATATTTCTTTATTTATTTTAGAAAATATAACGATAGTCGGCCTCCCGGATTTTGTGAACAACGATTTCAAAATCGCTCTCTATGCAAAAGAAACACAAAGATATCTGTGTTTCAACGAACACTGGAAGCTAGTTGGAATGGTAAGTTGTTGGGTCCATTGGAGATTATATGTATCAAGTTTTAACTATCATTGGGTTAATAGTTAATCAAAATTTAACTCGTAAATTAAACAAATCATAAATGCCCTTACCTTCATATATATGAACACATATGGGCGTGACCCTCATCACCAAAGTAACGGGTATAAAATAATAGTTTATTGATACATTAAGGTTAGCTGAGGCTATCTCTTCATATTATAACGAATCTTTATCAACTATTATCCATATCAGAGATTACATTGAACTTTAAATCTTTTTCAAGTACTTAACATTACCAATAAAATTGATTTACGCAACAATTATTTTTCATTACTTTTATATATGAATGTATAGAAAATCAATCACTCTAAGGCAAATTTTATACAGACACTTGAAAATGTTGGCGACCATGAATTTCATCAAGTGTCTCATATTTTGCAATCAATTTTCATCACTTAAAACCACTTAAAAACCGGTTCTAATAGGTGTTAATAGTAACAAGTACATCACAAATAAATTACAAATAATGAAAGAGAGCAAACAGTTGGAAAAAATTATAAAAGAAAATATAAAGCAAAGATATCGATACCGTTAAACAATATGAAAATCTCCAAAGAAAGACGACAGACCTACAAAATCGCTTTAAAATTTCATGCTGATCCAAAGTATGAATGCAAAGAGATGTTTTTAATGCTTAATGTTCAGAATTCAAGGAAGTTGGTATAAAATTTAACACAACATTTTTGGTAATTGTCAAATCGCACTTAATAAAACTTTGTACATAAGGTTTTCAACAATTCAAAGGAAACATGGAAAAGAATAAGAGACACCAAAGCAGACCGGCCAAATTTTGTTCTTAACACCAACAGCAATTTAGTTGTGTGATACATTTTATAGGGTGATAATAAGTGAATTCTGTGGAAAACATGTACCGACAATTGCCATTCAGCTACCAACAATTGTCAAGTAGACGTTTTTCACGTAGATTATCTAAAATACCATAAAAATATTATTCACACCTTGTCGACTTGAAGTATTTATACTCTGTACCAATTGTGGCAAAAGGTATATTGAGTTTGTGCGCATGTTTGTAACTGCTAAACGGCAAATGGCACATCAACCTTATACCAATTATACGCATCGATTAAGAATTAAAATCTAAATCGATTTAGCCATGTCCGTCTGTCCATGCAAATTTGTTCTTCAGCTACTGGTCTCATTTTTTGAGATATTTCACTGAAACTTTAGGCAAAGACATGTCTTGAATAAAAATAAACCGAATGGAATCATTTTTAGAACCTTTCTCCATATAAAGTCTTCTTATAAACGGCATTCTCTATATGACATAAATTCTTATATCTGAATATTTTTTGAAAAAATTTAGTGAAAAATAGTTAATTAGCTTAATAAGTGACTGTAACAAATTTGATCCCGATCGGACAATTTTTAAAATCTCTTCTCCTATAATAATATTTCACGCAGAGACTAATTTTATGTGGCAATAACTCTAAGTTTACCCAACTAACTGAAAGCATAATTTGTAAAACTAAGTGGTGTAGGGTAACATTTTCACTTGTTTAATATATTACATTGGGCACATTGAATAGAGTTATTCTATTTAAGAGTTCAACTCTCAGCTACTCTGCAACGTTGCTGCTTAGAACTGTGAATGAAATTTCAAGTGTTTTATGAATGGTTTCCTACATGACAGTAAATGTTCAATGTCAGGTTTATTCTTAGCTCTTTGAAGGTTAAGGAAAATTACAAGAAAAAACAATTCATAGGTATAATAATAAAGGCTTAGAAAACCACTGGAAGAAAACTTACTTACTTAAGTTTAAAGTGTTTTTTGTCTCAACTATAGTTTCTAAGGAAAAATTTAAGATATTTGTTATTACGTTTAGTCTCCTTCTTCCCTTTTTTATAGAAAGAACTGCGAGATACCTGCTATTTCAACGAGACCATTGTTCACGGTTATTTCGTATTCCGATCCGTAGTCGATTTGAAAAGGCGCATTGGTTTCACCCAACGAGGTAAAGCTGTCGGCCCCAAAAAGAACGTCAACGATGCTTGTTATATGTTCACTAAAATACCAACCGATCAATTCTTCCATCAGCATATGCAGCAATTATTTGCTAGTCATAGAAGGAATGGTAATCCCAGTATTAAAAATCCGCCTAAAAGGTATTATTTTGGAAGCAGTGGTGGTGGTGGTGGTAATGGCAGTGGTGTGGGCGGTATTTATGTTCCTACCTTCGCCTGGAATCGTGGCGGAAGCGGAGACGAGTCTGGCTCAGGGGAACGCTCAAAACAACATAATCGTCATAAAAATTCACGTTTAAATATTTTGCGCAACAACAACAAAACACATATTAATCATAGGAGACAGCAGCACCAACACCAACATCAACATCAACACCAACAAAAACAGCAGCAACAACAACAAAGCCATATTAGCAATTTAAGTTTGTTTAAAAGAAATAGTTCAGAGTTAAGTAGTTCTAATCGCAAATTAGCTGTAAGTAATTATGGGAAAGAGGAATTTCACGTGCTGGCAGCAAAGCACCACCCGCCGCCAAACACCAGTACTATTACCCCCACTCATGCGACTCATCCACATCTAGTGCGACATCATCACAATGATCCGAATGCTGTTGCGCGACGCCACCAACATGAACAGAAACTAAAACGTAAACAGCAACAACACCAACTTTTAAAACCTAGTCCAACAAATATTAATAATATTACTAAATTGAATGATGTAACAATAACAACAAAAACAACAATACAAACTGCCTTCAATCCATTAGTGACCACAATGCAAGCATTAGCTACCAAGTCATTGAAACATTTAAGTCAATCCAAAGTAATGAATGAAACATTATTGCCAACAAATGTTCAGCAACATATTCATCCAATCATAATCGCTAATAGCACAATTCCACCATCCAATAATACAATCATTAATAATGCCAATAAGCACAAAGGGCGACGAAGAAAATCGAATCGTATTCATCGAAAACATATGCAACAACATTTGCAGCAACGTTTACAACATGAACGTGATCATATGCGACTGTTGGAAACGAAAACGCTAAAGCAACATGTTGAACCACCAGCCACCACGCTAGAAGTCTGGCTTAATCTCTCTTTAGGTTTGAATTCATCTACATCACAGCCCAATAACAATGATGAATGGTCTACTCAAAAGAATGCTGTCGCTGCCACAAATGATATTCAGTTTAGCTCTACCGGAGAAGACAATTGGTTCACTCTATTACCGGAAGCATCTTCGTTGTCCTCTTCACCTAATAGCGAAAGCAATAAAAATAGTTTTACAAGCAGTTCAGCATTAACAACAGCTTTAAATGATTTCTCATTGGATGAGAATGCAGAAAATGAAAATGGTGAAAAACAAAAATATTTAGAACAAATTAATGCAACAAATTGGCTTAGCAACATGGTACCAGTAGAGACCACTTTAGAGACAACGACAGATAAAGATACAACCCAAGAAGACTACAACAGTATTATTACCCGTTCCAAGGTACAACAATTCAATTCCACAGAGTCAGATATTATGTTGTTAACGGATTTGTGGACGCCAGCGAAAAATCTCTTGGATGATTTAGAAATGAGCGGTTCTTCTAACATAGAAGTAATAAGAACTAGTGAGTATCTTAATGGAACTTCTCCTAAAAATAATGAAGAGATCGAAGAGGGCAATTATGAATTACAACTTGAAAATATGACATTTACTACCTCTAGTGAAGATTTGCAGAATGTTCATGGAAGTCGGGGCATTGAAGCTAAAGAAAATGAAATTAATGATATCAGACTTACAGACATAACTTTGGATAATGAGCCATCCTTAACAGAGCTAGGGAAAAAGAACACCCCGGAACCAGAGAAAGATCGTAATGAAACTGAGTCTTTTAACAATGTTGAAACAACATATCAAACGGCAAATTTAGCAACATCCCCAACACAGCCATCTGTTAAGATCAAAACAACGAATACAAAAGTCATATCTCGCCTAAACTCAATGACTGATTATATTTATAAACTGAGAAGTTATACCATATTAGCAAGTAGTACGACGCCATCACCTTTAATTCAAATTCAATTAAACAGCACTACTACTCAATTGGGTAAAGCTTATAAAACGTCCATAATATCGAATGCCGAACCTAGTCCCACTTTAGTCACACCCCTACAAAAGGACACGTTGTTAACGATACAAAAGAATATTAATGGCGGTCAAACTAATAACTCTTTAATGGATGGTACATTACCCTTAACCACAGCTTTAACTTTACTCAGTACTTTACCCAACAATTTACGCAGCACTACGCGAAATAAATTATTGAAAAATTTTACACAAAAATTACTCGCCACACCTTTTCATCATTTAACGAAATATGTACGCAATAAAGATGGCGATATTGATATCGATAATATTGATAATATTAGTATATATCCGGATGTATTATCATCATCGGATGATAAGCAACATTCATCACAAACAGATGCTACTTCTTTACAAGATTCATTGCATCACCCAAAACAACAACAATCCCCCTTAGAGACGACGGATAGCCGCTTAACTATGATAAGCGGTTATTTTCCAACTTCGGCAACAGCTACTCTACCCGAATCGATACGTCTAGCTAAAGTGAAAATTAATCGTGAACGTAAACGATTATACAATTTACGAAACAATGGTAACTACACGTAGCTGTTCTTTTTATACACGTAAACTTAGAGGGTGTGGTAACTCTGGAAAAAAAGGAAGCTTCCCTTCTCATCACTTAGAAATTCATCTTTTATTTAGATGTAACATATATCGGAAAATAGAAGAAATTTTGAAATTCTAAAATTCGTAACCAAAATTGTATGGAATGTCGATATTTTTTATTGATCACATTTTTTTTTTGCAAATCAATTACATTTGGAAGTAAAAACTTAAGTAAAAAAAACATAAATCAAAAGTAAAAGTAAGAAAGGCAAATTTGGCTTAAACCAAATCTTAAATACCCTCCATATCTACATAAAAACGGTGGACGTGACAGGTATTTAAATACGCCCTATAAAGGACTACGTATTACACATCAGTTTGGAAATCGAATTGGTTTTTTGTAAACTGTGGGCGTGTCCGTAATCCGAACACTTCCATCTTAAACACTTCGATGGATAGAATAACTATTAATACGAGTACCAAATTTCAATTGCAAAGGTCAATTTTTGTCGCTAATATAAAGAATTTTGTCGGTTGTGGGCGTGGTTTTTAACCGATTTTGCTAAACCGTGAGAATATCAATAACAGACAAACACATGCACACCCAGATTTTCATGGGATCTTGTAGGATCTCCGAAGCCTCCTTCTGCGAGTTGCAAATGCAATGTCAAACTTAGTACATCTTAGTATCTTATGTGAAGGGTATAAAAATGTGTAAAAATAAAAGTAAAAAATATTCTTAATATTGAAATTGTAAACCGTTAGAGAAATGTGGCAATATGTAAATTTATACTAGAGGCTTAATACGGAAAATTAAACTTATGCTCTATAATGTTTCCATACACTAATCATCAATAAAATAGTCATTAATTATTATTTTACAAAGTAAATCGCTTTTTTGGTTTTTCATAGGAAAAAATACATAATCTAACTTGAGCTATATAATGAAATAAAAATCAAGACAATAATCAAAATCAATATTTATAATAGAAACACTGAATAGAAAGATCAGGTTCATCATGCTATGTCGACTATGGCCACAAATCATAAAAATTGTATAGAAGAACTGACCTCTTTGGACTTTTTTGCTCTCTACTCAATATTTAGGCATATAAGTTCTATAAAAAATATTCCGGCAACAACAAAGAACAAGCCTTTATATAGAATAAGCTTTATAACCTTTAATATGCTAATAGCTTGTGCTAATAAATAGTTATTAGTAATAAAAGAATTTTTATATAAAATATTAAAATGCAACAATAATAATAACAACAACAATTAATTGTATAATTAACAACAATAACAACAAATTCGCACATACAAAAACCAATCACTTCCAGTCAATAAATATTTTTATGAGGAATTTAATAATTAACAGCATAAACAATAAATCACACAAAACAACAGTTATTAGCAAATGATTAACTATATAAATAAAACATTAAATAACAGAAAATTCAACTAAATAATTAAATAGAAATATATATATACATATATAAAAAAATCCATATACGCGTACTACACTATATACATAGAGGCTCAAGTTATTGCAAATGGAAGATGAAATAAAAAATTTAATATAATATATAAACAATTTCATATGAAATAAATGAGAGATTAAGTATTTAGGAAAAAATTGAAAAAAAAATATAACATTTCACTTAAACTGAAATATACATTTATAAAAAAACAAATAAAAAAATTTAATTTGATTCAGATCAAATCTTTAATACTCTACATTTCAATATACAAAATGTGGACGTGGCAGATACTTAAGTATGTCCTTTAACACGGTATATTATACGCATCAACTTATACATCGGATTCTGTACAACAACAAAAAAGGGCTTCTTGTAAGTTGTGGGCGTGTCTATTATTCAAAACCACATCTTTTTTAGTATTAAGTATATTTTTAACAAATTTAGGTCCATTTTTGTGCGTGATAGAGGGAGTTTTGTTGATTGTGGGCGGGGCTCTTAACCGATTTTACCCATTTAAAAAGCTTCCTAAATCCACGCATTATGGATTTTTAATATCTAAATTTTTACAACTGTAAGTAGTTCAACGCAGAAACACGGACGTACAGACATTGTTGAATCGTTTCAGATTTTAGTCTTAGTATGATCCCTGAAGGCCTGTTCTTCTTGCAGTGCTGCGTAGCAAACTTTTAATTTGAAGACAAAAAATAACAACTCTAATCAATTAATAAAGAATATAAAAAGAAAAATTAGTATCGAAAAAAAAATATATCAAAATATATAAAATTCAGTGAGCCGCGTTACTCAATGATCTACTGTACTTTAGTATATATTAACTTATAAAATGAAAATATAAAAAAATATTGTATTATAAGCAAAAACAAATTAATCGAATCTATTTAGTAAAAAAGCAAGACCTTTGTATAACGCCAGCAACAAAAGCTAATTAATATTTATTACAAAAAAAAAGAAGCATATATTGTAAATTTCTGCGGTTATATAATAATATTTTATAAAAAACAAACAAAAAATCAGAACAAAACGCTTTAAAAAAGTTGTAAAAAAGTACTATATTATATAAACCCGTGCGTATTTAAAGTTAATATTAGTAAAACGTATAAAAAATTTATTAACAAGGAAAATGAAAAGTATAAACCAAAAAAAAACAAAAAACAAAAATACGAAATAACAAAACAAAAATAAATCTAAAAAAAAAATTTTGAACATCTTAAAAAAATTATATGATATAAAAATTTTTTTGTTACTAAATTTAAAAAAAAAATATTTTAATGTACTATATTTATTTTCACTGATTTATTTCATTTTTGTAAAAAGATTTCATTTCATTTTATTTTTTTAATTTTAATTTACTTATAAACCGTTTGTAGATAACTTACAAGAAATACTTGTAATGTAACAATTATTATTATTTTAGTATATAAGCATTTAGGCGGCAAAACTATTTATGTAAAAAAAAAATCAAAATTTCATTATTGATAATAAAGTATTAATTATTAATAATTAAGTATTTTGGTCACAATTTATAATCCTTTGTCTAAATATGTATAATATGTTTATTTGTAATTAATGACACTAAAACAATTCTTAAAATGAATAATATTTTTATACCCATCATCACAATAATGCGCGGGTATATTGTTTTTGTATAGAAGCGGGTGAGACCCACACCCTAGAGTATATATATTTTTTATCAGCATCAATAGAATAATTCATTTAGTCCGTGTGTCCTTGCGTCCGTATGAATGATACACTTTTTTGTTACAACTCTCACCGCCGTATAATTTGAGATATCGCACTGAATTTTGGTTCACGCAATCTTTAAGGTTTACTATGGTTTCCTAATAGCACATCCTAAACATTGCACCCGGAGCTTTCAGCACTCTCATAGTCAAATTTTGAGATATTGAGCCGAAATTGGGTACACATGTATCCCATACAATACAAAAATTACATTAAGAAATTGAGATATTATTTCCTAACAATTTGGAAGAGGTTAATGATGATGGGGATCCTAGATTTGCCGCACGCCCAATATAGCCCCGTTTTACTTGTTTTAAAATGAGTTTTTCAACTGCAACTTTTCATTCTAGCGTTTAACAATTTTTTTACTTAAACATAAAATTATCTAAATTAACAAATAAATATAAATTATTACTATTATTCATTATTTTTGCCATAGTCAAGAAAACAAATTAACCAAAATATTTAATAACTGAAACGAATTCCTTTAAATATAATTATAAAAGAAGAGTAATTAAAAATCTCTTTAAAAGTAAGAGGTAATACAATAAACCAAAAATATATATATAAATATATAAAGAATAATATAAAAACAAAAAATTGTTTTATTTAATAAAAAACTTCAATTATTACAGATAACCAGCCAGAGTTCCTAAAGGAATGACAGGTAATGCTGTCAAATTTAAAGTTTGCATAAGAAAACATCTGAAAAGTGAAGCAGGATTTCTTAGAGGTAACGCATGGTTTAACTTTGAAAATTCTATGAGGGTCTATATAGAAAATATAATTAAGAAAACGCAGTTCAAAGATGTTGATGAGGGGAGAGAAAAACAATCATTTATATATTCCAAAATATATCCTTTTTCTTAAATAAATAACTATTGAATGATTGTGTTAATGATTTAGTTGACTTATGTGTGATTTGTTTGCGCTAAAATTATAATAAAAATACATTCAATTATGATTTATTATATATCCTATATAATCTGTTATATAATTGATTAATCTAAGTAATGAAAGGAAAATTCATAATGTTTTCCAATACCCGTCTAACTTCATATTCATATGTGATACTGTATATCTTGTCTTGATTTTCCTAATTACTACTGGATGCTGTGTATGGTATAGTGGCCACTAAACCAGGTGATATTGATAGATAGACTGGATTTTTAATTTCATTTGATATTTCTTCACCTGAATGTTTTATTTTTCATTTGTTTTTTAATGTATTTTTTTTTTTTTTGGCCAAACTCAACTTGAACTATAAACATGTATGGGGTAAAGCCAAAACTTAACCATGCATTTAACTTGTTTTGGGTTGATAATTAACTAACTCACCCAATCTCGGACAGGTATGCAGTCAGCCAGACAAGGCAATGGTGCTATATGTTTTAAGAATTGTACCAAAAATGTTTCTATTTTATATAAATGGGTTTTATTTTAAATATTTCTTTTCTAATCGTCAGCATGAAAAAATAATTAAGAAAATATTTCAAGTATTGTATTTTTCTAACTCCTTTTCAACGCTTGGAAAATGTGTCAAATCAATAAGGCTAGAAATCAATATTATTAATGATTGATAATAAAATATGTACATAACTACACTGGGCTACAAAATAAGTTGAAAATATGGGATGGTTTAGCTTAAAGTAGAATCTCTCATTTTTTCTTCAAGCTAATCTCAGATGCATTTTAGTCTTGATCTTTATAAACATTGTGTTATAAAATATTAATATTAAGTTAAAAAACTGCCGCAACAACAACAAAAGCAATAAAAAATATAACTGATCTATTTAGACTCTACACTACAACTTAAAAAAAAGTTAACGTGACAACCGAAAAATTTTTGATCTTCAATCGGATTTGAACGTAACTCCTCGTAGTATAGAGAGTTTACTAAAACAAAGTCTTAACCAGCTCGGATAATGAAGAGACGCTATATGTTCAGATGTTATATAAATACATACATACATACATTATTACATTGTAACTAATAAATCTCACGAAAGATTTATAGATTTAATATTGTTGGTATTATTATGAGGTAGTGTTTAAGCATTAAATACAGTAGTAAAAACTTATTAGATTATTACCGGTTAAATTGAAAACTTTGGAAAAAAGAAAGAAACTAGAGTTACTACCAGATAGTACAGGCAGGCTTATGATTTAAGCTGGCAAGGTGTTGCCGCAGCCACAACCACTAGACAGGCAAATAGCCAGCAGCAGCAACTTTATTTAGCCACTTCACAGATGCGTATTAAATTTATTTACATATTCACACATACATAGTTAAATAGATGTAAACATACAAATAATCGTATAAAACGCATTTCCATGATAAACGTAATTTTTCAAACCAACAGAAACCGAGAAAAAAGGCCAGTTATTTAAAAACAAACAAACAAAAAATTCAAAACACATAAATCGCTTGTAAAGCAGACCTCGAGAGTTATCAAAAACATTAAATACATTTTTATGGGTGTATCATCTAGTCAACCCGGTTTTAAAGGATTTAAAAAACCATAACATTTTTTAGGAAAACGATTAGTTACACCAGGTAATGTACATCAAAAGAAAAGTTATGAAGTTTTAAAAGCTTAAACTGTGTTCGCCACCTTTTATTATCAAATGCGTTTAAATGGGGAACTGCATTAAAATGGCATAATAATGTTTTTGATTTAAGTGATTTTCATTGGAGCTCTCCATAAAATTGGAATACATATGATAAAATATTACCGCTGTCAATGTCAAAATTATGGTTACACTAAATAAAAAACACTACAGAGTACATTCAAGTGCTATAATGGCAGTTATAACTTAATAGCCTTAAATGATATTTAAAAATCAATAATAAGTTGTTTTTAAAAATGTCAGACGGACTGACGGACATAATTAAATCGATTCTTCTTGAATGAGCATAATATGGGTAAGGGGTTCTACAAATAAACCGATCAGATCTTTTACTTATTCTTGGTCCAAAATACATTCATGTGTCAAAATTTCACCAAAAGATGTCAAGACCAAGATATCAGAAATACTTGGACGTACAGACAAAAATTATTAAAATCGACTTATATTTAGATTCTAAAGCGCCCGGTAAGTCTGGCATTTGTCCTTTTAAAGTTGCAAACACCTTTATATACCACACCGTGTACGGTATCAAATTATAAATCTCATCCTATCAGCACTCATCAATTCAGAATTAATCAGTAATTCATCATCCAAGTATGGAACGTATTGAACGATAAATAATTGACACGAGCTCACGTTAAAAGCACCAGGTAAACATATTTTGTGTTAGACACATAATAAATCCATCTAACACGATTCCTATACAAAGTGTTAATATTTTCTAATGCTGCTACGTGACTTTTAGTTTTTTTTTTTTTTCATATTATGTGTCTCGCTAGGTAGCGAGTATTCAATCATGCTGGTTTCACTCTTTAATGAAGTATTCTTTTAAACGATTTATAGCCTTATAGAGAGATAATTGATTAATTGATTGAATATTAAACACATTTTTTTCTAACCGCCTCTTCAGTGCCTGTAATTTGTCATGCAAATCTTTTTATTTTACCCGTACCTGCACACATACGACATTTTTTGTGTTGCAATAGAAGAAATTTCCCACACATTAAAGTGTTTGTAGAGGTGAAGGTGATCGATTCTGTAGGTTGTATAACTGATCATTTTTTTTTTCTATTTTTGCATAAAAATTTGCATTTTCACGAGCAAGCAAGTTTTATGTTAATACTTATATGAAATTGTGGTTTTCAGTGTCAAATTCTGAAATCTTTTTGATATGTCTACCTCTACCACCTTTCTTAATGTGTTCCTACTTAAGTATATTCAATGAGCGCGTTGTAAAGGTTTGCACTTGATTCAATCTACTGTTTAAGTATTTAATGAGCTGTCATAGTGAAAGACAAAACGTTTCTTTTGAAGATCATTACAGATCATAATTGGATACAACGGACACAGATAGTCCCAGCATAAGCTGTGGCATAATATATAATAAGAAGTTGCTATCATAAACCCGTTTAATGTAGTTTTTGGGGAAGCAATAAAGTTCATAAAAGTCTCTGATGTAGAATAATCTCAGAAGCGAAGCGAGAATATATAGTGAAGAGGCCATAAACGGAAGAGGAAAAGCTTCAATCACACTTCAAGCTTCTTTAAGTCGCTTCAAATACCTCCCGGAATATTTCTCTACTCCTAGGTTAAGCTAACGAATTGTTTAACTAATACATTCCCTTCAAAATGCAACTTTTAGATTCCAAAAGAATGATCCAACAAATCTTTATAACCTGCCGTAAGAAATCTTCTATAATTAGCATCCCTACTCGTTTAGTTTTCTGGTTGCATTGAGTTAAAAATATCCTAGCACCTGCTGTATATTAAGTTATATAAAGATTATTAATAGTTTCAGCTTCAAAAGGAACAAAAAAGAAGGAAAAAAGAGAAAGAACGTTGATTTAAATTAAAGAAAACCCATTAAATGACAGCCTGCTTACCTACATTATGAGAATATCAGTATTTTTAAAAGTTTTTTTTTTTCGTAAAAAAGGGGAACACTAAAACAACAGCAACATTATTAACTACTTAAGTTTTACATAAAGATTATAGGGATATAATGAAGTTTTAAAACTACTTGGGTGGTTTAATCTGTGCCAAGTTTTAAAATTCTATAAGAATCATCATCTAGAGTGAAGCTTAACCAAGTCGGAGTTTTTGAAAAAAAGCAAAAAAAAAGGATGCAATTAAGGGAAATATTTGAACTACAATCATTTAGTAAAACCAAAGCCTGTGGTTAAATACAATTAATCTCAATAGAACATATGCAGTTAAAATATCTCTAACGCATATTACTTCAATTCTCTCAACACTTCTAAGACTCAATTAGTTCACGGGATGTCACTGCATATCCTCATGCTTATATTGTCTAAAGAAAATGATTCTTCGTTAACTACTAAAGAAGAAAGAAAAAATGTCAATACATTCAACTTCCGCTTGAGGAGAATAGTTTCCAACTGTAAGGTGATTGAAAATGAAATTGTAGCAAAGCGGAATTTATTTCCTTATATGATCCTCACATCAATTTCGTTTTCTTCTTACAGCTCAATTATCTACGAACATATTTTAGACACATATGATGTCCATTCTTCACACAACTTTTCAAACTCAATATTTATCTTCGTCTATATGGTTTAACAAGTGCCGCATTTATTGTCTTTTTCCTTTTCTGTGTGTACATTATTGTTGTCACAATTGTTTTGTCTCATTTTTTTGTATCTTTTATGTTGTTTGTTTTGCTGTGATTGATGATTATAAACACTTTAGGTGACATAACAATACAACAATGCCTTGTTAGCTTGCAGTTGTTTGGTGTATTGGAATTTTAACCATTTAATTGACTTTTATTGCTGCCTCTCTCGCCAGAGTTAAACACAAATTGCAATGACACTTGAAGTTACAACAATTTGTTGTACGAGGCAATTACATTATACATGGGGTGGCCAGCTAATCAGTAATGAAATCGTAGATTTTTTTAAGAATTTAAATGGGCGTCTTGTTCGTTTAATTTTAAATTGTTTATATATGACAATAATAATTCAATTTTTAATGTGATTAAAAAATAATGCTCATGACTATGAGTTAACAATTTTAATGAAATCAAATCATACAGATTACTATGAAACTCAAACAACGACATGGTTATTAATAATCTAGGCGCGCTCAGTTATTAAACAATCATTTAAACAACATATTTAAATGTGGGACAACCCCCCGAAACTGCAACAAAACCCACATAACTACATAAACATATAATGATCGGCCATCATATATACAAACACGCAGGTAGTAGTAGTAGCAGTAGTTTTATACAAGTAAATAAATCTTTAGAAAAATCTTATCCACTTAACACAAAAACTAATGATTTACTTGGTAATAATAGTAATTAAATAACCCACATGTACAATACACGCAAACATAGCATATACTATATGTTTGTTGCAGCGCTGGAATAAACAAATTATTAACATTTACATCATGATAAGTAAGTAAGTAATTATGCGCGAGTAAGAAGTATTCGCATGCGTCCAAGCAGTTTGTTTTTTTACCCTTCACATAAGATGAAAAGTAAGCTAAGTTTGTCATTCCATTTATAACATTCAAAGAAAATACTCGTATGTTTTTGATTATATTCAAGTTTTTATTAAGTCCATCTAGACAAGTTGGTCCGTACGTCCATATATTGTTGGCACTCTGACGTTTGTAAATTCAGCTGAAATTTTATACAAACACTTCTAGTGTCATATTGCTATTTAGATAAGGCAAAAGTCACGCCCACAAACGACCAAAAAATATTTCTATTAAACACAAAAATTAATCTATAAAGTTAAAATTTATTATAAATACGTATAATTCTCCCCTTGTCCATTGATTTAACAAAAATGGGCATGATGGAATAACAGACATGCCCACAATTTGATGAAAATCTCTTTATATGTCACAAAAATTAAGCTATGAAGTTGAAATTTGTTATAATGGGCACGTTAGGATAACAGAGACGCTTACAATTTACAAAAAACTTTACTCGATTTGCAAGCTGATACGTAGTACATTCATTATTAGAGAGCCTTATTATCTACCTGCCACGCCCACCTTTTATAGATGTGCAGGGTACATAAAGTGTTAATCCAAGCCAAATTTAGATTTTTTCTGTTTTTTTTTTTTTTTTTTTTGTACACAAGTAAGTATTTATTGTAGTGAAACGTGTCTCTCATAACAAATGGAATGATTGTGTGGTGGCGCATGCGCTTACCAGTTGACGTCAAAAGCTTGAGAATTACATTTCATACAATCAAAGCAATGTGGCGCTTAATTCATCGGTGCTGTGTGGTGTGCTGTTTAGTGGTCATAATAATTTTTACTCAATCTCAATCTTTGTTGTTGGCTGTTAGTTGTTGGTTGTTGGTTGTTGGTTGGTTGTTTGTTGTGTGTTATTGTATTTATTAATATACGATAAATAAGCAGTTGTAAGTACATATTTGCAAGTGATGGTTGGTGGTAGTTGGTGTGACTTGTTATTTACACGTTTTGAGCGTTAAATTGCCAACGGGCAGATTGAAATTAAGTTTAATTTTATGGTGGTAACACACAAACAACAATAACAACGGTAACAACTACTGCTATTTATCCGATTATCATTATGTTTGTTGATATGAAGTTTTTTCCTTGTTTTGTTTTTTTTTTGACACATCAGATGACAGCTGATAAGTATGTGTAGGCCAAACGATTAAAACTCAGACCTTTGCCTTTACGGTCTGACAATACTTTGCATTATTTCCATTAAAAACAATTGAAGAGTATTAGAAAAAATCGCCTCTAACGTAAGACTTTAAAACTTGTCTAAATTTTATGATGACATATTTACACAAACTGCACTTTAACACACATTGGCTTTAACACTTAATTGATTTAATAAGTTTTTCTATTTTATGTTTTAATTAATGCCATAAATTTTTTTATTATCACCCAAAGGAAACACGGATTAGCTGGGTTGGTTGGCTAACTGAACACTGTGTTGTTCAAAAAAAGAAAAAAAAAGAAAAAGCGCTTAAAATACATGACAACCAAAAGCAAATAAAAACAAAAAATACTAAATTTACAAATTACTACACGTTTGATATTTGAAAATATAAGGAAAACAATTTTGCTAATTCATTACATCAATATTAACTTAACATCTACATTATCTTCGTCTCATGTTAAAAGTGTTGCTTCAACTTAATTGAAAGGTTATGACCGTAGCAGTATTGTATGCGTGTGCATGTATGTGGGTGTATAACGATAGAAAGTTTCTCTGCTTTAATTAAATTGCAATGCAATTACTTTTGAACAGTGATTAAAAGGGGAAGCTGAGGCGTCGTACAGGATATCACAGTTTGTTTTTTTTTTGCATAAAGTTTTATTATGCAGTTCATAGGCCTTGAAGTGTTGTTGTTGTTATTGTTGCTGTTGTTATTTTTACATTGATTGATTGCCGGCAATATCTGTCTAGTCTCCTTTATAATTCGATTACTGAAGCTTCATTTATTTCAATTTATGGCAATTTACTTATTTTTTCTTTTTTTTTTTATAGGAGCAGAAAGGGTTTTACTGAACGACTTTTATTAACTTTATAATCAATACTATTCACCTAGCTGAGTTACTACTGTAACGTTCAAATTATCTTCTGTAATAATTCTCGCTTCTCGGCTTAGGACCTAAAGCACGTATAACAACTAAAATCAACAATACTGACGCTATCGTTTATCAGCTGTTACAATAATTCTTATTGTTCCTTTAACGTCACCATGAACCTCTTTCAAATCTTCAATGTTTTACTTTGTCTCCTTTATTGTCTTCCATAAATATCTGTATTATGATTGCAGCTCCATTGAACTGTCAATAGCGATTGCCAATCACACACAAAATGTTATGAACATTCGTTACAGCCACCTTACTTAGCTTCTTTCTTATCTCCTATATTTTAAATTACATGGTGGCATTTTGTCACTCGATTTACGCCAAGTTAAGTTAATGACAAATGAAACTGTTGTAGCAAATAATTAGAATGTTGCAATCTGTTATAGCGACTGAAATTAGCATTGGACTGAACTGAATGTTATTTAAATTTGGTGGTTAAATTTGCTGCCACTACTGCTAGCTTCCTTTAGTTGCTTTTAAAACGTTTCATATGTAAGTTGTTTATAAATTGCACTCTTGTCCTTTTCCTTCTTTTTTTTTTTAATTTGTAACTACGTGTGACATTGTGAAACATGTTTACGTGAGTGTTATGTCCAAGTTTGTATCCATTGCTGGGATAAATTCCTTTCAAATTGCGTGAATTCAGGTTGTAAATCATTAAGTTAAGTGCTCCTAAAAGACCTAAATGGTTGCTTCATTTACAGTTCTCATGCGCCTACCCTATAAACACTTCATACATATCCTGATTGTTTCATATTTTCTGAAATGTTTTTGCTTTAGATTGTTGCATTTTAATGACATATTTTATGTAAAAATGGCCTCAAGCGACAATAATTTCTGACGACATGAGATGTTGATGCTGTTGCTGCTGCTGTTGCTTCTGTTAAAGTTACTCTTTGCCGGTAAAGAGGTAAAGAATAGCTGTTCTTCTCTTTTGCCGATCAAGCAATTTCACAACAGCAGCCGGAACATTATTTTACTGATTTACATTTCACATTTCCAATTATCAATTTGAAAGGTAAAAAACACAAAGCAGAAAAAAAAACTGTTAATATCTTCTTTAGAACAATAGTCGGTTGAGGCTGAAGAATCCTTTCATTCCCTTTTTTTCATCAGATCGCTAACATTTAATATTGTTGTTGCTGTTGTTGTTATTGTTTTCAACATAATTTAGCAAAAATTATTGATCATGTTCCGCTTTAATTGAGTTTCAGTTTTGTATCTATTTGCTAGTTTGTACTAAAAGTTAACCGCTTCGATTATTTCCCATTATGTGCGTTCATTAATTATTTAATCGCACTATTAAGTATTTTATAAGGCCGATTATACTAAATTTTATTGCAAGCTATCAGAACTTTAGTATTTTCTCTACGAATTGATAAGATTTGGTTTAGGACAAATGGAACTTTTGTCGGTGTCCCTTAAGAGCAACATCTCCCTCCCTTTTATTATACCCTCCACATAAGTATGTTAAGTTATACCAAGTTTGTCATTCCCTTAGCAACACCCAGAAAGTGGCATCAGAAACTGAACAAGCATCAAACACTAAGTCGATCTAGACATGTGTGTCCTCGTGTCCGTAGGTGCGACTCTTGTTGACATTCTTACGATCGTAAATTTTTAGATATTGAGCTGAAATTTTATCCAAAGTTATTTTAAGCAGATCGCTATTTAAATTTGGAAAAATCGGTAAAGAGACATGCGCACAATTTACAAAAATCATACCCAGGGTAAAATTCGATTTCCAAGCTGATATATAATGTACATTATTAGAGGACGTGCCACTCCCAGTTTTTGTACATGCAAGTGGAGGATATTTAAGATTTGGTCTAAGCCAAAGTTAGCTTTCTTACTTGTTTATTTTAATGTCATCTTGGTTAAGATGCTGTAGAATCGTTCAAGTTCATTTCATTTTCCTTCTTTTTATGTTTCGCCCTCCCATTAAACTTCTACTTAACTATGTAATTTCTGTTGAGATGGTGAAATAGGTCAATTGTTAAGCTACTATGGGTAAGTGACCATAACAAAAAACAAAACAAAAAAAAAACGAAAGAAGAACAAGCTTTACAATTTAGATCGGTTTCAATTTTTATGAGATTTGTGTCGATGCAGTGTTTAGCTTAGTTTGGCTTGACTTTAGCTCTGGGTTTGTGTGGTATAAACTTGATATATTAACATATTTGCTTGTTGGCTTAATGAAGTCATAAATTTTCTGCTATCAATATTAAAAAATCTTCCTGACCGACTACAAACACCTTTGAACAGTTTATTTATTACGGCGGTTCTATGTGAGTATATAAGCGGGTAATCTCTAACATGTAGAGGTAACCACACAATGATTGTTCCCATAACCATTTTTCAGTGAATAGTACAAGGGTGGAAGATGGGCAAACCTTAACCTGGTGACTATGCTGATGTCAGTCTCTCCGTTTAACTCTTAGGGTTCCTTAGACACAGCTTTATTCATTTGCTTGTAAATAGCTTTTTGAATAAAGTGTTTGCGTTTTTTTTTTTTTCTGCCACATAAATGTTTGCAATGTGTTCGATAGTTAATCAGGATTAATCTGAAATATGATGACAACACGAGATGTTTATGTTTGCACCGAGCAGTCAGTATAGTCAAATCTTTCAATCTTTAACTAATATCCTTTATCTTCTCTCTCTCTTTCCCTATCTTTCATACTACTCAACATCTTTCTATCTATTCTTGCCGGCTGATATGTTGTTTATACGGATTATACAAAATTTGTTTTAGTCTATAAAAACCACCTGGCTTTAAATGCTCCCAAAGCAAAAGGTGGCTGTTTAGTAATAAAAAACAAACCGCATAATCTAATCTGGAAATTAACTCCCGCTGGTTTCTGATTTTTTTTTTTTTTTGTTACATATAGCCTGACAACAATTTTCAACAAAACTATAATGAAAGCAAACATTAGAGTTGAACAGAGTTAAGCATTTGAAATCGTATACATTTTCCACTATATCTTGTTTCTATGACAAGGTGCCAGTTATTAATAATAATATTGTATAAGTTGTAGCGTTCTTCCCAGTCCTGGTTACAACGATTTGCTTTGCAGTGCCTCAACTTTCCATAATCCCCTGTAGATATATGAATTTGTTTTTCGAGGCCTCCTTATCTCATAGTTTCCAGACAAAACAGTTCATAGTAGATAGTATAGTCCAAAATACAAGTAGACAGTGATCTACTCTACTATGCCTCAAATATAGCACAGAACAGTCTATAGTCCTCCTTTTAGCCAAGTCCCTTTAAAAATCCACAATTCAGTCCACAGTACTCTTCCCGCCTAACCGCTTTAATAGCTTTATTAGACTTTACCAGAAAGTCATTACTGGTGGTAGAATAAGTCGGCCTCCTTAATAATGTGGGTTAACATAGCGCCCTACCGTAGATTGAAGAAAAGTATAGGTCTTAAGTCATCCTTTGATGCATTTAAAGGTCACCTTAAAGGCTGGTAGAACAGTGAACAAAAAAGAAATCGAGATCAATTGTAAAGACCAATGGAAAGGAAAAAACTGTAACATCAGACATGAAGAACTTCAAATAAGTGCATCTCTGAAGAAATATTTTACACGAATATTTTGCAATTAAACGATAGAATAGAATGTTCCGAAGTTGTTGGTACTAGTCAAGTACCATTAACTTGATTAGAAGAGGTTTGAATGTCGAATTGGAAAAATAATTCTTGGGAAAAGAATTCTTCGTAAAGGTTTTGCGGCAACTTCTGAAATAGAGCTGTTCGATGACGACCGATAAAAAGGTTTGAATGTCGATTTCTATTAGATTAAATGGGTCATGCACATTCCGATGAAGACATTCAGTCAGTAAACGTGTGCATATATAGATTTTGCCCAATTTCAACACCATGACTGTGAAAACTATCCACACTTCCGCCAAGTTTGGAATCAGGCGATATATCAATTTTTGCGACCAGGAAAATGATTATTACAGAATATATACACGTGGAACGACAGACGGACAACAGATATGGCTAGATGAACTTTTTCTGATCTTTAACGCCTCCTTATAGGCCTTGCATCTATATGATGGTGGATATAAAAACTAACATTTCACATTAAATAAAGTTATCACTGACTCTGAACATAATATTGTTAAACAACTAACAATAGATGGCCTTGTTATTGTTATTGCTGTTGTTGTTATGATTATTATTATTATTTTTATTGGCAATATTGAAAATGAAACGAAACGTTACAAATACCTGTTGGGTTGGTTGGTATGGCATGACATCAGTAGTGAGTAGTGGTGGCACAGCATTATTGTGCATGGTGAGGTTTGCACCAAATGACTTTGGCTAAAATGTGGTTTATATAGAAGGTGCGCTTAATATTTATGAACTTCTTTAATGGACTTCTCAACTCGTTTATATGTACAGTGACGTTCTGTCTATTCCTATCTCCTTCTCAATCTACACACACATACACAACACCAGCATTTATACCCCCATTGATGACGTTTAACATGAAAACATTTTGTTATTCGTTGTTGATCTGTAGTAGTTCATGTGATCCTGAATATATGGGTATTGTGTGATTGGGTTCTTCTTAGTATTTGGTTTGTTAAATTTTATGTTTTTTTTTTTATATTTTTAATAATTTAAACCTTACTTTTCACACTTAATTAAAATGGCATTTTTGAAATATTTAACCGCCAGTTTACGACTCCCATGGAGTAGTCTCTTTTTTTGTGGTATGTTTCTTGTTTCTAATATAAATTATTAGTTTTTTTATGCATTCGTTACGAGTTGTTAAAGTTTTCGGAAACCTTTTTCCAACTGTCATCTTAAAAGTGATTAACTGTTGTATAACATGACAAGATTTTAACGCTTTAAAGACGCCTCTCATATATTGTATGATTGTGTTTTGTAATTAAATAAAAATGATTTTTTTTTTGTGGGGGAGTCTTTATGAGAAGATCACCTTCCATCACAAATGTTCGTATTTAGCCTCTATATTAACTTATCTCGCAGATCACACTTTCATATAATCATAATAATATCCTATATATGATTTATCACTGAAAAATGTCAGCAACCAACATCAGTCGATTGGAATCGATTGCAAATGTTGTGAAAAGTGCAACTTCACCTACGACAACTACCGTTTCGATCTCATGCCAAGTACTCGTATTCCTATAAAGAGGTTTTGATTTCGTTTTAACGAAATTTTTGTGCGTGCGCCATGTTATCGCTTGATCAAAATTTGATCAATTACAAGCTGTTTGTCTCAATGTAAGTTATAGTGAAACTAGTTTTCAGCGCATGGCTGGAGATTACAAATACGATTATCCACACGCGCAATATTTTCTTTATTTAAAGCAGATATTATTCATACATTTATCTTATTGTACAATATATATGAGAAGGAAATTAAGATTAATGATTTTATAAGGATCAAATAAATTTCGATTATAATTTCGTTTTTAAAACACTTGCTTTCTAGAAGAAAATTTATTTTAAACACGGCACCACTTAAGGCAAAAGATGTAGTAAGTTTGTAGGGATGGTGGTAACTACTAAACACATTCAATTATACCCATTGATTTAGGTTTTTATTACTTAAGTCCGTCTATCTGTCTTTCTCCGCAAGGTATAGGTAGCATTTTAAAATATTTCAATGAAATTTGCTACAAGAATATACATTGTATTCAAAATAAACCGAATATGAAAATTTTTAGAGCTCTTCCTCATATAAGATTCCATTATGAAGAAAGCCTTTGTAAGGTGAAAAATCGTAATATGTCCTTAAAAAAAAGAACTTTTAAAAAAATTCCATTTTTATAGAATTTACCAAAAATGTATAACACTATAACACTTAAGTTAATTATAAATAAAAAAAGTATTTCGCAACTATTTTGTATGATTTATGATTTCTTATAAAAATGTTGTTTAAAAACATTTAAAATTTCCAGGTAAACCGAATGGAAAAATTGTTGCTGTTACATACAAAAAAATGCATAAATTTTCGTTTAACAAAGACATCAACTTAATTTAAAATCTAACAACACATTATTAAATATATATACACATACATATATACTGGTTATGTAACCTTAAGCCATGAAAGGAAAATCTAAAAAAGTTACGTTTATACAGCAATGCTTACATAAATTAGATGCAGAGAAGTTTATTAAATGGCCACAAGGCCTTGTCAAGAATGGTAAGAATGGTGGCGGTAGTGCTGTTATAACAGCCAACCAGTACATGAGTCAACATAATTTAATTAAGTAATTTTACACTTGCCCCTAACAAGTATTAATTCTGGAGACATACATACCTAACACTTGTAGGAATAACGATAAAATTGTTTGTATGAAGAAAGAGCAGCCCATCAACACTTGGTATCCACACCTGATATGTATTCTATTGCACACGTAAAGGATCTTTTTAAACAACAACAACAACAACAACAAGCAAGCAAAAACACACAAAATATGCCACACAGCCAAAAAGATCCTGAGGCGTATACACAATCAAGCAACACTATCCCACTAACCACTGTGATTAAGCTTCTAACATGTTATGGATTCTTATATATAATAATGTAGTTACATATACAGCATATATGACTTACATACTTTTACTCTTTGCTTGTTGCCTTACAATGTTATGCAACACAAGGTCGTGCCGGCATTTGACAAATATTTGCCGTCATTCTAAACTCTTTGCTGATTTGCACGCAGTTAAAATTTCACATTACCGAACGTTTTTTTTTTCGAATACGAAGTTTTCATCACTATTATTTCAATTATTTGCAATTTTTAAAGCACTAGTTAAATATCTTGAACAATTATAATATATATCAATCACTCACATGCCACAGGCAAGAAGAAAACAACCGGGAAAATACATTAATTATTAACGTCTTTATTTTTTTTCCAATTTGAAATAGAAGTGTAGTTACAGACTCAAATAGATTGGGCTTTTACAAAAAGCGAAAAATAAACAGAATGCGAAAGCTTTTACTTATAAAAAACATTTATGTAAGCCATCTGGTGTCTAATGGTTGTCCATACGATTTAAAATACAAGCAAGTTTCTAAACAACTAAAAGGTAGCAAAGACATAATAAATGGTACTAAAATTATCAACCCTGTGTTACTTTTTTAACTTATTCAACCCAACGCAACATTTTCCATTACAACCAGACATTTTTAATATTAAATTATTATTTAATAAATGAAGTTAAAAGTATAATTTACAAATACATAACTTATATAAACGAAAATAACAAAATGGCTTACCCTTAAATAAACTTTACAATGAATTCCCCACATATGTGCTGCGGTCTTTTCACACCATATATGTAAAGGTGAAACTAAAAAGAAATTAATCAAAAATTATTTAATTTAAATTGTAATTGCCTTTAAATTAATTAAAGTTTTTTTTTTTACTTTATTAAAATTTTATAATAAAAGTATTTAATATGTCAGAGCAAAAACTCCCCAAATATTAGGTTGATTGGAAAGAGAAGACTATACTATACCTTTTGCAATAATGAACAAGAGGAAGCGTTATTAACAAAAAGCAAAACAATTATCAGCTGTTATTACATTTATATTCATTTACAGATTTTTCCATATAAGTTTCAATCATTATTTTATTGCATTATTTTTTAATATTATTTAATTAATTAATAACTAAAAGCATAGAATATTAAAAAATGGCAGTTTTACCTCCCGATCCGGTTTATACATTACGTTGCCCCGAAATGGGACCAGTTCATTCATTATGTTTCCATCAAAATGAACGTTTATTAGCTGGCACCCAAAAAGGTAATGTTTACTTATGGGATTTACAAACTAATCGTTCCAGTTTACATTTTAATATTGGTACACAACCAATAACAACTTTACATCATACTGATGATTTATTGATAAGTCAAGAGAAAAGTGGAAATATAACCATATGGTCTATGTGTAATACGGGCTATATAAAAAAACATACTTTGAATAGTAATTATATGGGTTTCTGCCGTTCGGCTATACTAGAGGATAAAACAAATGTAACAGATTGTTTGTTATTTTATCCCACTGAAGATAAAACCATATTAATTATTCCGGTAAATAAAGTGAATGAATGTGCACCGATTGAATTAGTACCTGAAATGGAATATAATGGTGAACGTTTACCCCAATTGGGTATGTTGACATGCTTGAAACCATTCAAATGTTCGGATAAATGTTTTGTATTGGCTGGCTATGAAAGCGGGCACTTCCTAACATGGGATGTGGGTCTCAAATCTATTGTCGATATGCAAACATTAGATCCAGATTCTATATGTGTTGATTATAATCCTAATACTAATCGTGGTGTAATTGGTGGACCATGTAAGTATTAAAAATCCAATTTATGTACCACGCAAATATGTTTATTGTTGTATGTTTTATTTATTAGCGGATAAAATAACCGCTTTCACATATCAACGGCCCACCATGCAATTACAACGATCTACGTCGTTGTCTATAAAGAATCCCGGCCTTAATTGTATACGAATACGGAATGATTTGAAAGTGTTTTGTAGTGGCGGTTGGGATGGTCGTATACGGATTTTCTCATGGAAAAGTTTAAGACCATTAGCCGTCCTGACGGAACATAAGACTGGTGCTATTATGGATATTGCCTACTCGACCGATAAAGTAGCTTTGTGGAAAGCTCCCATTATGGCGGTAGCTGGAGTAGATGGACAAATTTCCTTATGGGATCTATATAATTAGATAATGTATGTATTTATAAGGATGATAATTTTGATGCATTTTTTAGCTAAATTATTTAATCAATATATTTTTTTATATATGCTTGTATAACTACACGCCCCAAACATAAAATTTATAAAAAAAAATTTATTTATAAACTTTATTTTTATAATTCTGTTATAATAATACATTTAATATTTTAACTTAGAATAACCGTGTTCCTCTTCTTATTACTATTTCACTCACTACTTTGTATAGCACTTGATTACGCTATAAACTAAAGAGAGCAAAAGCAAAAAAATTGAATAATTTATTCATTAAACGATATTTTATAATAAATAAAAACTTTAGAAAATTGTTAGAAAAAATTGAACAAATCGATTGCACTTTTCATTTAAATAATAGAAAAATCTATGAATAATAAAAAACTTCATTATACTCTCTCTTCTTCTCTCGCTCTTTCAACATATTTTTATAACTTAGGCAGACTTAACCTCAATTTATTTTTTTTATGTTTATATGGTAATACTATTTTTTGTTGTTGTTGTGTCAATTCCAACAACTGCTCTCGTTATTATTTTGAATTCCCTGCCTTATTAGTATCAGAAGCTGCTTCTGCAGCCAACTGCTCTGTGAGATCTTTCTGATGATCTTCATTTTCACCGTATGATTCTTTTAAATGGATTTTTTGAAAATCACAATCTATAATCCGTTTACGTTTGCGTAAAGGTCTTGAACATTCCGATTCTTTGGTTTGTATTTGGGGGCGTTTATTTTGTAAACGGGTAATTTTCAATTTTGGTAATTTTTGAATCACCTCGCCATCCTCTGTCTCCTCCCCCCTACCGCTACCACTCGCTTCCACTTCGAACGATTCTTCAAAATTATTATTGTCTTTGTTTATCTCCTTATTCGATACCTCATCTTTCTCCGGAACGCAGTGCAAATTTTTATCCATTTCACTGTTAAAAGTTTTTGCAATGTTTTCCGTTTTATTTGGAGAATACTCTACTGTTTGATCTATTGCGAGATCTATGGTACTGTCATATTCCTCTTTCAAATGATCCACTTCACGCGTCTTGCTACAGTCCAACGGCTGTTCTACGATATTACTTGACCGCCTTTCTTCTTTTTCTATTCTTTTCTCGTTAGTTTGATTCGGTGATTGAAGCTTATATTCCTCATGTACTTTTCTGCGCTCATGATCGAATTTTTGACGTTCTTCGGGTGTTAAGTGGGCTTTATAGAAATCGAGTACCGGTAGAGGAATGGGTATGGGAATGGGTAAAGGTATTACCACCGGATAGGGTACCATTACGGTAACCGGGGGTGGTGTACCAATTAAAGCATTAAAGGCTGACATTTCAGGTGTCATTAGAAGTGGCGGTGGTATGGGTGCTGGTGGTAAAGTAGGAAAATTGGGTAAAAATCGTGGTAATAAACCTGCCGGATTAGGTAGAAAAGGAGGCGGTGGTGGGGGTCGTGAAGGAAAACCCGGTGTTCCTGTTAGAACGGACACAGGTGAAGAATTAAAATAGTTAGCACCATGCAATCCCGGCCCAAAACTTGGCATACCATGTGTGGTCGTACCAGAGTTCACTGATGGCTCCATCATAGGCGACAAGGGTGGTACATTCATATGTAAATCCTGCACACTTGAGCCAGCAAATTGTGTTAAGGATGGAGTTGTATGTGACTGATTAGCAAGAAGACGATTATTATCCCGTGAACTAGTCCTTAAATGGGACTTGGTTAACAATACATTAGCATTGATCGGTGAGTTTGAGGAAGCGCAAGGGGAACAATTCGTTTTCATACTGTTAACATCGCTCATAGTTGCAGCGCAGGTCGTTCTAATCGGGCGCTTTTTTCTATTATGTTTCGACGGTGTCGCTTGACGAATCGTTGACGCTGCCGCTATCAGAGTTGGACTTTTGTTTGACATTAATTTGGCAACGGGTGCTACGGATATCAAAGGTTTGTAAATCGAAGCTTTCACTGTTCCTGGTATTCCGCAGGATGATGGCGTCACATTACTACCAATTGATCTTGTAGGACTCGACAATTTGCTTTGCCCTGCCACAGCTTTTGGACTGGGCGGCAATGAGACCGTTGAGGTCGGTGAAGCGGAACGGCTACGACAATTTTTCAACCATAAATCTGGTGTTATTAGTCCAACACCACTGTTGACTGCCTCTAATCCCTGTTCCCTTAAATGCGGATTCATATCCAGATGAGCTTGCGTTTCTTTACAAAATATTTGCATTTTATATTGATTTAAACATTTGTCGGAACAGAATTGTAATTGGGAGGCGCCATCTTGAAAGTCCACATAGCTGACAGCATGACGTATATGTTTGCACCAGTCACAGGTCTTGGCCTTTTTAAAAGACGCTCTTCGACTTTGCGTGAAACATGATTCGGAACAATAGCGCGGACAATCTGTTGTGGTTAGATATTCGGGGGCATTGTCGGGTACCGGACGATGACACCAACAGCAATTTTGTAAATCTGTAAAAGAAGAAGAAGATGAAATATGTTAAGAAATGTATATTTCTATGGAACAAGTTTAGTCAGGCAAGCAAGCCCGAACAATTACACTGACGAACAAGTAAAATTGATTCAAAAAGTTTAAAACCCGAAATGTAGGGTAAAAAAAGACAAAAGAAGGCGTGTAAGGTACGTGAAACATACGTTTGTCCCTCTGTCTGTCCTTGTAAATTTTTGCTTAAGCTAGTTGTTTTTTTTTTCACTCGGAGCATTTTTAGAACTCGCTTCCATATAACTCTCTTTTTAGAAATAAATCTTTATATGGCAAAAAATCGCGATTTTTTTAATAATTAATTCACGAAAATTGGATAATTAGCTTAACAATTATCTGCAACACGTTTGAACCCGTTTGGACTATTTTTAGAAACCCTTTTCATATAATGATAATGATATATTCGTTCCTCAACGTCAAACGCGTAATTTTAGCTCTTTAAAGTTATCTCAGTGTCGCACGAATTCGAATTGTACAGTCCATTGAGGAATTTGTTTACTATTTATAATACGTATTGTGATAACTTTGATTTAAATGATAATAAAAATAAACTGAAAGATGTGGTTTTTAATTCATAGCCTATATTGCCTGCCAGACTTTCTTATTTCTTATTTCTTATTTCTCATTTCTTATTTCTTATTTCTTATTTCTTATCTTTTATTTATTATAATATTCACTTGTACATATTAACATTGCCATTTTTGTTTGTTAAATTATTATAAAACACTTTTTAATAACTTATATTTTATCTTTATATATTTATTTTATTAAAAATTTCATTTAATTTATTTAATCTTAATTAATTTTATATTGTTCATATATTTGCGTCTATTTTGTTATATATTGTTACTTATTAGCTGTAAGCATATTTAATCTATAATTTAATTCATCGAAGTTGTTTTGGTGGTTTGTTGTTGTTGTTGTTGTGGTGAGGAGCTGTTTGCTGCTTTCTAGTTTTAAGTTAATTTAGTTGGCTGTATTGTAATTTTAGCTAACTTTAAAACAATAAATGAAATGAAATGAAATGAAATGATATATCACGTAGAGACGTTTACTCCAACTACACTAATTGGAAGCATAATGTGTAGGGTATAAAAATGGGCGATTTTAACTGATGATAACATTTTCACTTGCCATGTTTTAATTTGTTTCTTTACTCACCAATTTTCTCTTCCATTGAATTGGCCGAATTACGCATAGTAATGATTGTTGGAGTTTTATTATTATTTGTTCCCATCGAATTGGGACTTATTGAATCATCATCACGTGAACTATGAGTGTCATGATCAGATGTTGTACTGTCATTACCTTCCACAGCACGCTGATTATAATTGTGACAATTTAATAAAGATTTACGTGAATTATTATTGTTGTTGTTGTTGATATTGTTTTTTTGGTTGGTGTTGTTATTATTTTTTTTATTATTATTATTATTATTGTTATTATTGTTGTTGTGAGGATTTCGATATTGTTGTAATTCCTTATTGAAACTGCGCATATATTCATTTTCTTGTTGCTGCTGTAAAGTACTAGCCGTTCTTAAGCTGCGACTACGTCTTTTCTCATATTGTTGCGGCGTGGTATTAATGCATATCACTTTATTACCGTTATTATTAATACAATTTTTCTGATTGTAATTACGATTCGATTGGCCGGAGCATGATGATAATGATTCAGTCGTTGTCACATTAGTGATGGTGGCGATGGTAGTGCTGGTACTGGTGCTGTTCGCTTGTAATAGACGCGTTGTTTTTGCTGATAAATCTAAACGATCGACACCATCAAAACCATACCAACCGAGCAATTCATTCATGGTATTCTCAGCAAATTCCTGCAAAAAACAAAACAAAAGCAAAAACAAAGAATTAATAGATTGATAAACTATATGCGTAAGTAAACAGTGCTTTGAAAAGGGCGCCCTAGAGAGAGAGAGAGAGAGAGAGAGAGAGAGCAAATAAGCACACATATGTTTTTTATAAGCGAGTACTTTTTACTTAGAACCGCAGGCAAAGAATGGATAAAAGAAGAAGAAAAAACATGTTTAGTTGGTGAGAATGTAACGCTACCATATTAGTGTTGTTGTTAAAATTATTACAATTACAGATAATAACTTTTGGTACCAGCCAAATGGTTTGCATTTCAAGATAAAAAACATTTTATTCATAATCACATGTCTTTACATCGTCACTCAATCACACTCATTTAGTGCGAAAAAGTTATTCTATCTACATGACTGTTGTTGGTGTTATTACATATAACGCAACCCTAACTTTACTGTACTCTGCTCATAATTTATGCTTAACATTGTTGTTGTTGTTATAAAAACACGCTTTAAATATGATATCATAAAGCCTACATATGCAAAGCACACAAATTTGTTTTTTTTTCTTTTTAACTACATACATATTGTATATCCCCAAATGTATATTTATTATAAGATATTTGCAGATGGCTGAGGGCAGAGCCAGAGACACTCTCTGGCTTTTGGTGTGTGTCTATAGTTTGGTGTGAATTTTGCACATGAAACTTAACACACATAAATATAATGTTAACAATAATCATTCCCTATATACATACATATATACAAACATACACACATTTGCTATATGCCTACAAGCCCTACCATACAAACACAGAATATTTTTTAAAGTATAATGATTTCAATGACAATTTCAGATATTCCCGCATACAAACGCATATGTTACATATATATTGTATAACGTATATATAAATGTGTAAGTCACTGGTTCTTAATCCTTAATCCACGCAACACTTATACCTCTTCCTCTTTTGTTTGTTTTTGGCTTAGTAATAATGTTAAACTGTCTAACTAATCAAAAATTTTGTTTAATTTTGAAAAAAGGTTAAGAAACACTGGCCGAAATAATAATATGTATATGAGTCAAAGGTATAAAAAAAAATTGAACCAAGTGTGCCACAAAATAAACTTGTGTGCACGGTGGTAACAAGTATATGTATGTATGTATTCGGTGTTATTGTTGTTGTACCTTTATTGGTATCTGACACCTTTTTGTCGCTGCATTGGTACTCATTCGTACTTAAGCAAACATGAAATTGTTATTTTCTTCATTAATATTTTTTTTTAATGTACATACAATGTTGCTGGTATTGTTGTTATTGTTATTGAAGATATCAAATAACATTTAAAGTTTTTTAAAAAATTGGCGGAAAACGTTTTTGTGTGTGTGTGTGTTTTTTTTGTTTCAATAAAAGGGGACAGCAAATAAATGAATATACAACAACAACAACAACAACAACAAAACCTATATTTTATTGCCGTGGTTCATATTATAAATGTATTTAGAACCTTTAAATATGAGATCGTATGTACAACATATACAATATATGCAACAATTGTTGGTAACTCTTTTTCTATATTTTTGTAGCAGCCGTAAACAATAATAACAACAGCTGAAAATAAAACTTCTTCAACACACACACATTCGTACATATTTATCATGAAATTGTATATTCTTGCTAAAGGATTGAATTTTTTATTCTGATGCACTCTCGCTCACTCACTCATCTCTTCACTCTCCCTTCAACTGTCACTCTTCAATAACACATATACAATGTAACGCATACATGTATATATGTGTATAAGGATATAATAGCTTGGACATAAATTCTCTGGTATATATATATATATGTGTGTGTGGTATTACAATCACTACTCATTTTCTCATTTGCTGTTCAATTTCACAAAAAGTATCATTAATCACAACCACAGTTGTATAATATAACAGCAACAATGAATGATGGTTTAACCAAAAAAAAAAAAATTAAAACAAGTGAACTACGATCAAAAACGATCCTTTAATACCCTATACCACATTAATTTCGTTACAGTTAAAAACATCATCACATACAGTCTATAGCATGATTTTGTTAACAAGTGTTGGAAAATATTTCATTTTAAGTTTGGTTAAGTTAGGTTTTTTAAACAACTGGTAAAGGTAAACACTTCGTATCACTAACAGTGAAAGATACCTGCCACGCCCACAATTTATACAAAATAAAACTTCCGTTCATATAGATATCTCTGTCCGTATTTCTGCATTTACAGACAAATTGTTGAATTCTTTACAAACTCTACAACAAACTTGGTAGACCTTGATAGAGAATATATGTAGAAACCCCTACTGGAAGTTTATCACCGTTTATATATTTATTTTTTTAAACAACCCACTCCTATACCAGATATATATACGTATTTAAAATAAATTATAATTATTTCACTCCAATGTAAGACAACACCTAGCCGCCGCTATCTTTCCACCATAATCTCGCTCTTATGTGTCCAACTCTTCACTGTATTGACATAAGGTTTAATTTTATAATGTTGTGTTAACACCGCTGATATAAACACACACTCACACGCATACACATACATAGAGAGCGGGTAGACTTTTCACAGTTCTTGGCAAAACATATTAAATTACCAAAGTCGTAAATCTCTGGAGAGTTTAAAAGTTGTATCAACCAACGAGATAGCCAACCGGCCAACCAACCAACCAAACATTTGGCATGTCATGCAAATTATATGAAAATTTAGAACTATAACCCACATATTATGAAATATGTAAAAATATATATAAATGTAGATGTGTGTGCATGTTATTCAAAACGTTATCATTTAATATAAATTTTTTTTTGTTTCTTTGTTTGTTTTCCTCTTTTCTACTCCTTGGTAATCAGAGTGTTTTAGATTTCTTTTACAGATAGCATTACATGAATAGTTGGCCGTTTTATGCCCTCCTCATAATTTGGTTGGGGTATACTAAGTTTGTCATTCCAAAAGGAGATGTCAAAGATTCAACATAAAAAATTGACATTTCTGTCCGTATGTCCGTACGTCTGTCTGTTCATTGCGGGCATTCTCACTACGATTAATTTTGTAATATTGAGTGTTTGTACAGACACTTCTAGTTTCTGCACATAGATCGCTATTTAAATTGGACAAAATTGTTCAAAAGCCACGCCCACAGTCGAGAAAAATCTAAATATCTGCTACAAAAATGAAGCTATGAAGTTGAAACATGGTATACTTATTTATAATTATCCTTTTCAACAATGTGCCAAAAATGGGCGTGGTTTGTTAGAAGACGCGCCTACAATCGACAAAAATCTATTTTTATGCTACAAAAATTGACCTATGAACTTAAAGTTTGGTACACATATTTATAATTGTTCCATTGAACAATATACTAAAAATAGGCGTGGTCGAAATACAGATATGCCCTCAATTTACAAAAAACCATACTAAGGGTAAAACTTAACTTGCAAGCTAATGCGGAGTACATGCACTATACAAGAGGGCATAATCAAAGAACTGCCACACCCACTGTTTGTATGTAGATATGGAAAGTATTTAAGATTTGTCTTAAGCCAAATTTAGTTTTTTTTTCCCCTTTAAATACTATGGTTTACATATCCAGTTTTTCCATTCTTCCTTATTTCCTCCTTTCTTCTATATTCGTAAAGTATCATTTGCTTAATATGGTATATTTTTATTTATTTATTGTTTTTCCATTTAATTAATTGATTTCTTGCGCTGTTCCTTAGAAAATGGTTTCAATTTTCATTAATTTAAATCACAGGCAGGCTGACTCTCTTTTCGTCTTTTTCTTTTTCTTCTTTCTTTTTTTGCTATTCAAGAGTTATGAGTCTGAATTTTATAAAGGATATCATATAACCACGTAAGATAAGAGAAAACTAGTTATGTTGTATGGAGTATAATAAGCGAGTTAAGTTAAAAATTAAATGCCTTACGAAACATAAAAGTAAACACTGCGCCGGTGTCGTTATTTCTTAAAAATATTTTTACAAAAATTTTTATTAATTTGTAATTAACTATTGTGGTGGGTATTCAAGATTTCGTCCAAGCCATATATAACTTTTTTGTACTTGTTCAATTTCCTTTTATGTATATGTTGTTATACGTAGGTAAGAAAAATTGGACAAGTTTTTTTTTCACAAATTGAAAAATTGAAAAATTCCCTGGAAATCTCCAATTACTTAACTGTATCATGTTGAGTTTATATTGAATTGTACAAATATCAACTGCAACAACAATAACAATATGACCTAATCAATGACTCTTAAAATCATTGTTGTTGTTTAGTCTAAATGAAAATAAGCAACTTTTTAACCGCATCTCATATTATTTAATAGAAATATAATAAAATAAATAAAAAAATTATGGATGGAGACAATTATGTTAATTTTTTTTTTATACCCTACACAGGTATTCTAAGTTTGACATTCCGTTTACAATATTTGCAGGTAGTGGGGCTTATAAAAAATCTTCATATGTAAAAGTTTTCCTCAAATTCTTAACAACCAGTTTCTAATAACATTTTAGATTAGATTAGAAATATGAATGCTTCATAGAGCCTATGCTTTATGGAGTAATGGGGCGGTACAGGGTATGTCAAATTGTTTTATATGCATTCTATTATTGTAGAAGGAAAAACTTGTAAATCCCCCGACTTGTCGTTGATGTTGTTTTTATTATTATTATTACAATCATGTAAACTGAGTTGTTGTCGTCTTGTTCTTCTTCTTCTTCTTCTTCTTCCAAGGTATTGCATATCACGGTTATACTTAATTGCAGTGTCAAGCATTTTATCCATATACACATCCATATATTATATGTGTATATTGAGTGTATACACACACACTTACACGCACACACGTATATATATTATATACGATTGAATTGTACACCACTTGTAATATTAGCTCTTGTTGTATTTTAGCTTTGTTATGCTATATTTTCTATGTTTTTTTTTTTTGTTTTTGTTGCACTTTAGTAATATTATCGTGCACAGTACGCGTACTAGAATACCACGAGCAACCCTGTCCCATCATCAACAATGTTAGTTAGTCATTATTTAAATGTAATTAGGTATGTGGCTGGTAATATTAGCTGTTCTTTAGGCGGTAATAACAACACAACTGCATATACTAAGTGTAATCTGAATTTTGTAACCATTGCTATTCCAAGATAAGCATCGGAAGCAACAACTATTTCCATCTGTATACGAGTTTAAGATATTCTATACACAACTTGCAACAACTACACCCTTAAAACTGTTCAAATATACTAAATTTCATGACCACTACTCATCATTCTTAATGCAGCTATTCTGTGAGGGTTAGCTTCATAATTGAATGAAAAAGTTGAAGTTTTTCTTTTAAAAATTTTACACATTTGATACCCTACACTACTAAGTTTCACAAATTAGCTTAGTTGCGTCATATAAGTCATTTTGTAAAATATTATTATATGGGAAGGGTTTCTAAATATTAATCCGATGCGGATAAAAATTTGTTACAGTCAATTATTAAGCTAATAAACTACTATTCAGCAAATTTTGTCAAAACCTATTATTAAATGTGATTTTTTGCCACAAAAAGACTTCCTTTACAATAAGAGCCTTATATGGGAAGGGATTCTAAAAATGGTCCAATTCGGTTTATTTTCAATAGAGTTCCACTTTAACCTAAAACATGTCTTTGTACCCAATTTTATTAAAATATCTCCAAAAATGCAACCTCTAGCTTAAGCATAAATGTACATGGACAGACAGATGGACATGATTCAAGCGATTCCTATTTTGATTCTGAATTGTTTGATATAATTGAAAATGCTTAAAGTTATTGATTTGCTATAAATGGTGATGAGTATAAAAAATTTTCATAAAAAATAAATGTAATATGTACGTGAAGAGTTTATATCTATCTGCCAATCCCAACAAGCATTTAGTTGAGTTTAAAACCATATAGAATCCCCACTTGTACTACATTAGTAAAATATGTACATTCTTTATATATTCTGTATTCTGTATATGGGGAAAGATGTAATGATAGTTACTATTCTCTCTCTCTCTTCCTCGATCTATCTTTCTCTCTTTGTCTGTTATTCAATGTCTCCTGTTCTTTGTGTGCATTCTATCTAGTTGTGTTTATATGATATCTTGTATTAATTATCAATGTGATATGTTGCTGTTGATGTTGATGTTGTTGTAGTTGTTGTTAATAATAATGAGTAACAGAATTTATCACATGATATTATTATAAAAGTATTGAAATACAAATATGTAGTTTTGTATAATAAATGAACAACATTTACGTATGTTACACACATTCGAAGTATATGTATAAACTTAAAGGCACAAGCATCGGTAACTTTAGTCTTTAGTATAATTAAGTTTTTTGTTTTTTTTTTTTTTGTATAAATATTTTTTTTTTTTTATTTTAATGATTTTTTTAGGATATTGAATTTGTTCGATTTTTTACCGTTATTAAGAAAATTCATTAATCAAAAAATGCTTCCAACCTGTTTGCTTACTACGTAAATACTAAAGAACTAAAAACAGTGAGAGAGAGAGAGAGAGAGTGAGAGAGTGAATCATTAAATTGCAAAAGAGATTACTTTTATAAACATTTAAATTTTAAAATAAACAATTTGTTAATGCTCTCACTTTCTCTAACAGAACAGTAGATGTAAATAATAAAACCGTTAGTTTGAAATTTTATTTCACTAATGTAAGCAACAGAAAGCAAACATCAAATGGAAAATAGTAATGAATAGTTTATATACCCTCCTCCCTTATCAAACTTAATACAAGTACATCCAAGTATGCAACACTTAGAAGGAAGCCTCGGCAAAGAATATCTTCTAGTAACAAAAAAATATATCTACGAAGTGGAAATTTGGTAATGCATACACAACTAGGGGGCATAATATATAAATATATTGGCCACGCCTACTATTGCGGATGTGGAGGGTATTTAAGATTTGGTCTAAACCGAAATTAATTTTATTACTTGTTTTAACATTTCTGTAGCATTTCCATATCCAATATTATTAAAGTTTTCATCGTTTTTTTCCATTCTTTGAATTTTGTTGTTGTTGTTGTTTTTATTGTTATTGTTTTTCAATTCTTTGTACTTTTGCTTTTAACTTTGAAATAAAATCTAACGTCTAGACTTACAGTGGCCGATCAACTTACATCACGTACAAGACATATACTCATATGTATGTGTATGTGTATGTATGAGTTGCAATAACAAAACGGACAGTAGCAGGGGAACATTGTATTTTGGAATTGTACTCCCAGTAATATATGTTTTGCTCATGCATCTGGTATTAAGTTCCTTAAGTTACCACAACCCTGCATATACCAACGCACTCACATCATCATCATCATTGTAATCATTATTATTACAATAATGTTATTTGTTTCTATTTATATATCATTTATGAACAAAATGTGTATTTGAGGGGATGCGTGTATGTGTGTTCTATAAGGAATTTATGGTTACCAACTTAAGGTGGGGGGTATACTCACTTTAGCAAATTGGTGAAAACATTCATAAGGAAGTATCGGAGAGAGAGAGAGAGAGAAAGGAGGGGTTTAAAGGGTTTTTCACATAAAATATTATTGAATATTAAAGCCCCGCCCACAATACATAAAAATCATTGCCAATTATTACTCTTTAATTTTAATGCCCTAACCAATAATAACGAAGATTTCGCCTAAACCAAGAATATGTTTTTTTTCACTTATTTTACGGCTTATCATATAAGCCGCTGTTAATGAGAGTGAGAGAGGTGTATTTGGATGTAAGCTAAGTTAATATATATATTCTTGATCAGCACCAAAAACAGAGTCAATCTAGTCACACATGTCCGTCTGTCCCTATGTTGTTAGCATTTTCACGGTCGAAATTTTAAGATATTGAGCTCAAACAGACACTTATAATTTCTGCATGCAGTTCGTTATTTAAAATGAGAAAAGTCGTTTAAGAACCACGCCCTTAATTGACAAAAATCTATTTATCTGCCACAAAAATTGAGCTAATGAATTGAAATTTGCCACAAATATTTATAAGGAGCCTTTCCTTCATGTGCTAAAAATGGGCACGGTCGTGTAATAGACACGCCTACTATTTAAAAAACTTGTTTTATAAGTTGATTCGTAATACATACAATAGAGTGTGTAATCATGTACCAGCCGCACCCACTGTTTATAGGTAGATATGGATGATATTGAAGATGTGATCTAAGTCAAATTTAATTGTCTGACTTGTTTCATTTTACTCTCTTTCTTCATATTACGTCATGTTTATACCTGTGAAGCTGGTTATTAGAGAATCATTTTTGCTTCTATACCTAATAATTCATAATTCTCTGATAAGATTTTTGATTATAAGCTACAATATTAAATGAGAAGGAGTACAGACCAGTAAGTCTTGACTGACTGACTGGACTATAGACTATGGAAGGCTTGTACGTGCTTACTATACCACCACATTTACTTATTATAAATATATATGAATTTTTATATTTGTTGTTGTTATTATTATTGTTGTTCTTGGCATTGTTGTTGAAATTTTTTTATATATCTTGATTATCTTGGTGGTGTCAAGTTTCACTTAATAAATTAACATTCTTGTTATGCTTTTATAAAAGAGAGAGAGCGAGAGAGTAGAAGAGTGATATATACAAATTTAGATATATCATTAATTACTTATATAAAAATATAAGAAAAAGACGTGAGAAAATTAAATTTGACTGAGGCCAATTTGTGGGCGTGGCAGGTATATAATTACGCCCTCTAATAGTGTGTGATCCTTGTACAGTCCATGACGCCTTTTACCGAATGTTACAAACGGGATGACAAACATAATATACCTTGCCTATGTGGAGAGTTTTATGATACAATACGATACTAGATGGGCGTGTAGTTTATAATTATCTTGTTATTTGATATTTTAAATAACAAATGAAATATTGAAGCTACATACACATAAGTGTATGTACCATTTATGTGTAGAAAAGTATGTGACTACATAGCAGAAGTATCAACAAAGCTCATCATTTTTTTTTTTTGAAGCAACTAATTAATGAATTTTCATTTCCTTAAAAAAACTCTATAAACTATTTTTTCACATCTATATATGTATATATATATATATGCTTTAATATATGTATATATTAAATTGAAATTGGAAACCTTTTCAAATCACAAAGCTTCAGAAAAAAGAGTAAAAACTGCCCTTATGAAGCTAAAAAACTGTATAAAGATGAATAGTTAAAAATGTGCACACAAACAATAATACAACAACAACAATAATAGCAATAGCAATAGCTGAACAGCAGCAGCAACAATCATTATTATAATGAGAAGTATTGTTAAAAAATTTGATCTTCTCTTACGAGTAAGCTTCAGTTTACTGTACCTACTAATAATGTGTTATATGATATTCTTTGGATTGGGTATGTGTGCGTGTTTGTATATGTTGTGTGTGTGCGTGCATTTGTGCTTTACTTTTCTGTCTTGTATATACAGCATGCTTGCTGCTTGGTAATCGAATATCGATAGGTGAGGATTAAATATCGTCCTTCTTTTCATTACTATGATGATATTAATATATTAGAATTCTTGTTTGTGGGCGTGTGTGTGTGTGTGTGTGTGTAACTTTAGTACTATAAAACTATTAGTTTAACAGAATTTTTTACATTTCTTTTCTCTCTTTCGTTGCATTTATGAACAACAACATTTTGTAATATCACACTTTGAAGTACATTTCAAAATGCACACACACACCCATATTCACATGCACATGCTTGTATTGTGATACGTATGCTATGCTGTATATTACAGTGATATTAAATAACTCTGTCATTAATTTCTTTCCTTTCTATGTAAACAATTTTTACGTTAGATTACAATTTGAGAGTATACGGTTTTTTGTTTTTTTTTTTTTTTTTTTTTGGGAAGCATATTAAATTTATGTTCTCTCACAATGTTCTAAAGTTTCTTTTTTCAAACAACAACAACAACAACAACAGCAACAAAATGAAAATATGTATATATATAAAAAGTAAGGTTACATACGTACACATAATATGGATATGGTTGGTATGTGTTTAAGTTTACGTATAAGCTTTAAGATAACAAATAGGCATCAGAGACGGTACAAAGTATAAATATTCTTGATCAGCGTCATAAGGTATTTAAGATTTGCCAAATTTATTTTTTTTTTAGAAAATATATAAAAATTATGCAATTTTTTGTTCTTTTTTTGTTTTGTTGTTGTTACCACAAAAATGCTTTATGACAAGCATCATTATACGTTATGAAATGTTTAACTATGTGCATACATATATATATTATTAAATATAGGTTTAGTGTGTTGTTGCATATATTTTTTATATATATTATTGTAATGTAAGCGTGTGTAATTCGTACAATTTGTTGGTCTAAATGTACAGCTGGATCGAATTGAATTAAAATATTCTTGTTGTTGTTATTGTTGCTTTTTATCAAATTAAATATATTTCATAGTCAGTGACACTGAGTACTAAATGCAAACAATAATAATAATAATAATAATAATGAAAACAACAACAACTACAACTGTTCAGGTCTATACGTTTTATACGAATGTTTGTGTAACTTATTAACGCATTCACACACCTTGTAATTTATTTATACACATACACATATAAATAACAACAAATAAACATATATTTAAAACAATGCATATACATATATATGTATATACATATTTCCATGCACATATTTTGTGCATGCTTACAATATGCAATTTCAATGGCAATATTTGTGGTTTTTGTTTAAAAATTAAATCATTTGGCCAAAAAAATGAAAATTACTTCTTGAAGATTTTCTTTTTTTTTTCTCTTTCTTTTTTAAAAATTTTAGCCATTTTCAAAATCTTCGAAAAGTATGATATTAACGTGGAATAAAAACTGTTTTATTTTACACATACAACCGTATGATTTATAAAAAAAAACTCTCGTGATAGAAATTTTATCTTTTAATTGCAAGAATAGAATGAGTTTTAAAGATTCTTAGTGATTAGTGATGCTTTATAATAAAAAAGCTTCAATATATTTAAGATTAGCATCTAATTACATAGCAATCTAATTATGTCTGGGTGTCCGTTACCCGCTGCTTACATAACTTCATGTATGGACAACAAATAAAACAAGTAAGTAAAAAGAGTAAAAATACTAAATTTATTTTAGAACAAATGTAAAATATCCTCCACATCTACAATGGTGGGCGTGGCAGGTATCAAATAATGCCCTTTAATACTGTACGTATTACAATTCAATACAAATCCGCATTATTTACGAAATGAAGTATTTTATATATTGTGGGCGTTGCCACGCCTATTTTTGACTCTTTTTTTTTTTTAGATAATTAAATATATATAAAAAATTATTTTTTATGGCAGATAATTAATAAATTATGTTGCTATTTAAATTGGTCAAAATCAGTCAAGAACCACGCCTACAATGATCAAAATCTAATTATCTGCCACAAAAATTGAGCTATTAAGTTGAAATTTGGTACTCGTATTTATAGTTATCCCAACCATCGATGTGCCAAATAGGCGTGGTCGGATAATAGATACGCCCACAATTGAGATAAATCTACTTATGTGCCACAAAAATTGACCTATAAACTTCAAACATCTATAATTATCTCATCCATCGGTAATGGGTACAGAGCGCGATCGCATTGGGGACCTCTATTAAATTCAATTAGTACCACCGCCTCTGTACTTGCTAATTGCTTCTAAATTACATACAAACATTACATAAATATACGTGTATGCGCATATATATATATAAGACTTTGTGTAACAATGTAAACATTTTAGAGATGATGGGTGGAAAATTATTTAAAATTTATATAGAAAAGAAAATAAACTAAATGAAACCTGTTAATTATATTTTATGATTACATATATATATATACATACTTAAATGCATGTAAAATATTCATAATGTATGTACGAGTAATAGGTAAACATTTATATCAAGTGTGAAATTGACTTTAAAAATAACAAATATGTAGTAACCTCGCAAATTGAATTAATACATAATAAACCTCCCACTTTAAGACATTTATACACACATTCATTTATTGTGTCACAGTGTTTTTTCGAACCTATCGGAAGATGTCCAGGAAAAATTAGTAGACCTTGGTGATTCCAACAACATACGGATAACCGGACATACGGACACATGTGACTAGATCGACTCAGTTTGTTGTCATGTTGCCAAGACAAACTTAATATACCTTAGCATACTTATGTGGAGGGTATAGTAAGAAAACAATGCAACTCACCTTAATTTCTTCATTCGGTAATTCTTTCTTGATTTTGATGACAGCGGCTGGTGTGGCGGCAGTTGTTGAAGAATTCATGGCAACAGTTGAAGGTGAATTATTGTTATTATTATTATTATTATTCTTGTTGTTGTTGTTGTTGTTATGATTGTGTTTGTTTTTGTTGTTGTTGTTATGATTGTGTTTGTTTTTGTTGTTTTTATAATTTATAGCAGCAGAAGTTTTAGTTGCACTGTTAATATCCGTTAATGATGCAGATTCTGTAGACATAGTCGTTTACGAATTCATTTGTTGCACTAACAACTTTTTACGTTTATTATTTATATTTTAGTATTAATACTTAAATTCAATTTAAGTCAAAAATAATATTCGATTGTTTGTTTTATTTTATTTATTATTTGTTTTTGTTTTTCGTTCTTTGTTGTTTTTGTTTTTGTTGTTTTTTTTACCTTATTTTTTTCGTTGAATTTTTATATTATTAGTATTATACAAAAATTTCACTTTTAATGCAAATCATGCATTAGATTGTACAAAGTGTAATTTGTTACACTTACATGCCCACCTAAATATATTGTATTCGCCACAAAGAAGAACATTTGAAAACATTTCATAAATTCAGATGTTGTACAAATAAAATGAAATTGAATTTTTACAGATATTTTTAAAGATAGAGAAAGACATGTGGTCAAGAGAGGCAGATAAAGAGAGAGCGAGAGAGGGAGAGAGATATATGTACTATTATAACAATAACATAAATCTTAAGCGTGATTAAACAATTTATCTATGAGTTTTTCTTTTTTCTTATTAGTACTCTCTGCCAAATTTGTCAATAGCGGTATATTCCCTCACTTTGATAGAATGATTCCTCCACATAATATGAAAGGTATACAAAGTTTGCTTTATGGCGTCATGAAACCTACAAAATATATATATTCTTGACAGAGAGAGTTATACTTTTAGATCGCTACTTAAATTTTGCAAAATTGGTCAAAAACCACGCCCACAAACAATAAAAAAAACTATCTTATCTGCCACAAAAATTGAACTATTAAGTTAAAATTCGGTACACATATTTATAATTTTCGGAATTACCGATGTGCTAAACATGGGCGTGGTTGGATAACATAATTGCCCACAATTTACAAAAAACCATACCCCGCGTAACTTGACCTTCAAGTGGATATGTAATGCATGCACTGTTAGAGGGTGTAATCATGTATCTGGCACGCCTACTTTATACAAATACAATAAATACGATAGGTTTTTAAGATTCATCTTAAAACAAATTTAATACTTTTACTTAATAAATATTAATAAAAAAAAATATTTTTTGAGAGGAAATCTTCTAATATTGTTGTTGTGGTTGTAAATGATTTTTATTTTTAAAATTTTTTTAATTTTGTTACGAAAAACTTTACCCAATACTTTTAAATGAGTAATATTGCCTGCTTTGTAAAAATAAAATCCCATAACATATATGTGTGTGTGTATGGGTTATCCTATCCCACTCTACGTACAACACAACTAGCTTTTTATTAAAGTATTATTTTCAGATTGGTTCTTTTCATTCTTCAACACTATAAAAATGGATTTTTTTTATTTGCATTATCAGAAATATAAGAAAATAAAATCTCATGCTGACTTTAAGTCTGTTGCGTGTGTCTTTTGATTTTTTTCTGCTTTTTTGTTTTTGTTTAACTTCTCATTCGACTTTTTTTTCTGTGTCATTATACGCGCGGTTACTTTGCAACTATTGTAATATGATACTTTTGCCCAAAAAAAAACAACGAAAAACCAAACAAAAAATATTGAAATCACTTAAATTACAACATTAACAACAACAACATATAACAAAACGATTGCTATTACACAGTGTATATAAATATATTATACAAAAATTAAATATAAGGAATTTACGATATCAAAAAAAAATCTTATAATGAAAAAGAGGTGGTGACGAATTTATTTTTAAATAAATTTTTAATAACTTTTAAAAAAGTATTTCACTAAATTAAGATGCGGTTTTTAATTTTTAATAATTTTTTAATTTCTTTTCTATTTAATATAATAATAATTTATTTTTGTGTTAATGTTGTGGTTTTTTCTTATTTAATTTTTTTTTTTTTTTTTTTAACAAATATATTTTCTATCACTCTCGCTCTCGGAACTGTGCCTCATTTTACACTTTACACCATAAGAATTACAGTATCAAGAAATTTCAACAAAAACAACAATTTAATACAAATTCAAAATAAAAAATGACAGACAAATGTTTTCATTTGTGAAAAATTGAGTCCAAAAATAGAATTCTCCTCTTTCTTTCAGTATTGTTTGTCTTTCGTATAAATTTTATATTTCTATTCATATACACACACTCCACCCGAAGCACATACGTTTACGTTTAACTGTATCTACAGGGGGATAATATTATATTAATAAATAAAGAAAAAATATTTTATTTAGTTGTTTTTTTTCATATGTATTTAAAAATAGGGAAATTTACGCGCGGACTATATTGAGAAACTCCCGAAAAAAATCTCCCCACACAAATACATGCGTTGTAAATAAATACTGTTCTCTAATGATCTGTTTTTACACTTTTCTCTTCCTCTCATTTTTTTTAAAGGTAATATCACTAAAAAAATATAGTATGTAATATAAATTTAGTAAAATAAATCGTATACAAAATTTTACGGTAAAAAAAATTTATGTGATAAACGTTCTCAGCGCGTAGTTTACCGGTCTGCACGCGACCACGTCTCGTAAATGAATGCTTGAATGCGCTACTAGTGAAAATCTATACTCGCTGAGAAACAAACACTCATATTCTACATACGCAGGCATACTGATGAAGGCATGCATCCATACATTCTGTATGCATGTTGACAATTGATCGAAAAAGAGCATAACATATAACAGCAACTACATGGTACATGCTTTGACTATAATATAACAAAAACATCAACATAGTATGTAGAGTACGTACATATATTATTAAATGAATTTGTTGTTGCTTATTTATACACCAACATGTCTTTGGTTAGTGTAATTATGGGGGGATACCTAAATCCTAAATGTTTGTTATATTATGTATATTTACATGTTTTTGTTTTTGTTATAACATGCAGTGGTGGCATATAGGAGCGTATGATATATACTGATGTTAGTTTATATAATCTCTGGTAGTTTTTATTGTTATTGTAAAGTGAAAATGAAATTGAAATTTTTTTACGTAAAATGTACACTCTCTCCCTCTATACATATAGTCTTTACTAAGGAATGTTAATATATTTCACCATATTTCAAATTATTTATATATTATGGTAACGTACGTTTATGCATTCTTGCATTTGTCAATAATAAAATAACACGTGCCAAACAAACAAACAAATCTTACTTGATTGGGTTCATAAATCAAAATCTTTTAATAAATTAAACCCCGCCAAATAATTATATCTTCCAAAAGGGGCACGCCAAGCATTAGCGTCCGTTACATTAAATTTCATTAATCATCACTATTTATTCAACATTTTATAATATATTTTCAATTTATTTACTTTCTATATTAATTTATTCACAACTTACAACCGGAATATGGAAATAATTGTCTTATATATGAAATTATTTTAATTTTACTGAACAAATTTTCCGTTTCACTAATATACGCACAATTTCCGCTTTAGATGATGCCACTTGTTTACAATTATCCCAACATTACCAGCATTGCCAGATAAGTAGCAATGCAGATAAACAAGACAGTTTTCATTAAACAAAAAATTTATAAATTCATAAATACATTAATAATATTATTACAAATAAATATTGATTACTAAGAGTATTTTACTAAAATAGAAGGGAAATTTCTTAAAGTATCAATTCTCAATGAATAAGTAAAATCGTATTGTCAGTAAGTAAGAAGAATAAATTCACTCACAGCTGATCTTTTGAAAATAAACAAAATTGTTCTTATTGAGAAAGCGTTTTTAGATAGAATTTAAATAATATGAAAACTAAATGAAAATATGTCCAAGTATACAAGAATACCTTTAGATATAAGACAGGTGATGTATATATAGTAGAAATCTTCAACACTTCCTCTAAATTTGTCTTTTTTCTTTGCAGTTTATGATACGTCAAAGGGTGTTACAACTGTATCGCGAAATTTTCCGTACCATACGTATTGTACCCGATCCCAATAGCCGCAAAGAATTAAAAGAGTGGGCACGTAACGATTTCCGTGCCAATCAAAATCAAACAGATGAAATGGCAATTAGAATGTTATTGCAACATGGCCAAAGAAATTTGAAGGAATTGAAAAATAATTTAGAATTAAGCGGTTATCTGCCTAATAAAGGTTTTAAACGTAAATAAGTTTCCATTCGCATTAATCAACTTTATTGCTTACTTTGTTAAAACAATTTTAAAAATTACAAAAATTTGTGCTGCAAGAAATGCTGATGTTGAGATTATGTATTATTTTATTTTCCAAGCACCCTAAAAAATATTTCAAAAACATTCTATTCGTATAAAACCATTTCGTTGTTTACTTATATATGTTAACTATTTTTTGTTTTGTTTTTAAATAATTTTTTAATTAAACGAAAACAAATTTCTAAGCCAAAGTTTACTCTACCTCTTATCTATTTGGTGTAAAAACTACTAAAGCTTTGGTGGATATACTGGATTCTGAGAGTATGTTAGTTGGAAAAAATTAAAACAAATATTTAAATAAACTTAACCACAACACCTTTGAAATGGCCAGGGTGAACAATAAAGTACCTACACCACTGGTTATCAATGCTACAACATCTCGTTTCGGTTTTTCAGGCATACGATTGACTAGAAAACTATGTATAATAGTGTTGGTGATATGGTGGCCATCAAACCCGAAACAAGGGATGGCATTGACTACAGCTAGACCTTGATTAAAAACTATTGTATACTTTAATAACAACACGGCAGCATCGCCCCATTGCGGCCACACATACGAATATTTCGGCACAAATGGTGATATACGTACCGTATACCACACATGACCCGGATGACCCATATAAATGACATCCTTTAAAGGTTCCTCCCTATTCGTGCCACGTTTAAAACTTAGTATGGTTGTAGTGTTACGCAGTAAAGGTCTTAAGCAAAAGCCCCGCTCACAAGTACCTGCAGCTGTGCAATAACCATATGAATCTTCTACAGTGCGTCTAACATCTAAGCACACGTGTTCAGGTATTTCCACGGGTGCATCATTACTAAAATCATCGATATACTCAAAACAGCACAAATTTTTGCTTTTCTCATCACAACACTGTAACGAACCGTCCGAACCGTGATGTGACATCTCCATGCTCTCATCATTGAGTCGTATAAAGTCCGAAGACACACAATAACCGGGACGGGAACGTAATGCTTTCAGCAGACACTCCATCCACGTTACATCATTAATAACGGGACAATCATTTATGTGGCTTATAATGTTGCCCTCCTTTAATCCTTTATCGTTGGAACTTTTTAGAGGTGATTGTTTTAATACTTCCGTAACAATGACATGTTTATTTAGAGTATACCATGGTGATGCCATAATACCCAACGAACATAACAACAGGTAGCTTAGACCCGTAAAAATGAAATTGTGCCAAATTCCCGCACATAAAATACGCAACTTACGCAACCACTTTAAATTGTTTAAATGCTCTGTGGAGATTTCCGTGTAAGCCAAAGGTAGACAGAAATACAACTACAACAACAAACACAACAATAATGTTCGGAGCAATATTTTTAGAACAAAGAAACTTACATTAAAACCAAAACCAGTGACAGGTACATCCTCCATTACAGCCGCCACTGCATGACCCAATTCATGCACTGCAGTGGCCATTAGTAAGGCAACTATATAATATGCAATCTCCTCCAAAGGTAAATTAATACCTGGTAGTAATATTTCTAATCTCAGTTCGTCTGAGGAAGCACCACCCGCTGTTAATGTATTACCACTGCCGGTATTAACACCACCAGCACCTCCGGAACCATTAAATATTGTTATAAATAATAAAATTATGCCCACAGGCAATAAAAATAAAGCTATCAATACACCAGCATTGAAACTTTTTGCTAACCAAGTACGACAACATGATCCACCACTATTGCCCAAACGTAACACTAATCTGTTAAATGCAGTTGTATGCCATTTGAGGTACATAAATTCCACGGATAAACCCGTATTTTTTAGGAAAGCATCATACGGATAATGCATACAACTCTATATTTATATTGAAACAAAAAGAATACAATAACAACAACAGCAAATATTAGTAACACTAATACGTGTACCTACCTTAAAAAACCGATCGAAAAAGAACAAAATGCCATATAGAGTGCCCAGCACTATAAAAAATACCCAAGGATCCATGTGTATATAAGGTTTTTAAATTTGAAAACTTCGATTCAATACATTCTTATTTTTAATTTTTTTTTTCTTTCTTTTTTTTTTGTAATTGATAATGATTGAGAAATGCTAAAAAAAAATTCGCAAAGTTCTTGTTCTTGTTCTAAACAATGAGCAAAAAAATATTAAGACAGAGTTGTTAGTATGGAAAAATTTCTACAACAGCTGATTTTTGTAAAAGTAAAAAAAAAATTGGCGTTGTTCTTGTTATACTTGCATATAACAGCTGGACAAAAATTTTTATTCTGTGAAAAATGTAAATTTTTATAAAACCGATTTCAAAAAATCTATAAAATAAAGAAAAAAAGATTAGAGAAGCAACGAAATGGATGAAGTAGAAAATCTACAACATCTCTCTTTGGTGTCCAAGTTGTGCACTGAATTGGACAATCATTTGGGCATAAATGACAAAGACTTGGCTGAATTTATTATACATTTGGAATCGCAACATCCAACTTTTGAAGGTTTTCGTAAAGCTCTCATCGAAAATGGTGCCGAATTGTCCGATTCGTTTATTAGCAACTTGCAACGCATTATTAAATTAATGAAACCTACAGGCAAAAATACGAAAACCAACAACACAACCGATGACTTGAAGAAATCAAATGATGGTGAGAGCAGTGTTGATAAAAGTGTACGAACAGAACACTTGGCCAAGATGTTTCCCGGTTTAGCGATGCCAAATGATAAATATAGTGAACAAGATGGTAAAAATGATAATAACAGTGAAAGTGAGGGCGATGTTAAAAAAGATAAAGGAAATAATGATGTGGATGCTGCTATGATGGAAATGGAATCTTGGCTATTAGATAAGAAGGAAAAAATGAAAGACAGCAAATTAAAGAGGGAATCGAAAACACGCTCTATATCGAGAGAACGTGAACGTAACAGAAAACAAGAGAGAAGTCGAGATCTGGGTAAAAGAGAACGTTCAAGACGTTCACGTTCAAGATCACGATCACGACGTCGTAAACGTTCGCGATCTAGATCTAGAGAAAGCAGCCGTCGCCGCAGAAGATCCAGAACGCGTTCCAGATCTAAAGAACGCCATCAGAAGCGACGCTCACGTTCACGCAGCCGTAGCCGCAGAAGACGTTCTCGTTCACATTCCCGTGAACGTGCGAATAATAAACGAGAAAAAATGCTACCACCCGCCCCCATGACTGATGATCCAGAACCGGGTAAAATCTACACTGGCCAAGTAGCCAACATAGTAGAATTCGGTTGTTTTGTACAATTGTTCGGTTTGCGCAAACGTTGGCAAGGTCTGGTACATATATCACAGTTACGCTCAGACGGCCGCGTCTCCGACGTTACCGAAGTGGTTAATCGCAAGGCCACCGTTAAGGTTAAGGTCATGTCAGTAACTGGGCAAAAGGTATCCCTTTCAATGAAAGAAGTAGATCAAGAAACGGGACGTGATCTTAACCCATTATCTCATGCTCCACCACCAGAAGAAGAGCACCTAGATCGAAACCCGGATCGACCATTTGGCGGTGGCACCTCTCTCTTGAATTTACAAGGGGGCGGAGATAACGATGAGGATGATTCACGTAAACGGGTGACACGCATTTCCAGTCCCGAACGTTGGGAAATCAAACAAATGATTAGTTCGGGTGTTCTGGACCGTAGCGAATTGCCCGATTTTGACGAAGAGACCGGTTTACTGCCCAAAGACGAAGATGACGAAGAAGACATTGAAATTGAAATTGTGGAAGAAGAGCCACCATTTTTGGCGGGCCATGGTCGAGCTCTGCACGACTTGTCACCAGTACGTATTGTTAAAAATCCTGACGGTTCATTGGCACAAGCGGCCATGATGCAGTCGGCCTTGTCCAAGGAGAGGCGAGAACAAAAAATGCTGCAACGGGAACAAGATATGGAGGCTGTACCGACCGGCTTAAGTAAAAACTGGATTGATCCGCTACCAGATGAAGAGTCTAGCGGTCGCACTTTGGCGGCGAATGTAAAAAGTATGAGCAACAGTGGTCCAGCCGAAGTGCCCGAATGGAAGAAACACGTTATTGGCGGTAAAAAGTCATCATTCGGTAAAAAGACTGATTTGTCATTGCTCGAGCAACGGCAATCTTTGCCCATTTACAAATTAAAAGACGACCTAATAAAGGCCGTTTCAGACAATCAGATATTGATTGTAATCGGTGAAACGGGATCCGGCAAAACGACACAAATCACACAATATTTGGCGGAATGTGGTTTCACGGCGCGCGGCAAGATCGGTTGTACACAGCCCCGCCGAGTGGCTGCAATGTCAGTGGCCAAAAGGGTAGCAGAAGAATTCGGTTGCCGTTTGGGTCAAGAGGTGGGCTACACAATACGTTTTGAGGATTGCACCAGTCCGGAAACGGCCATTAAATACATGACCGATGGTATGTTGTTGCGAGAATGCCTCATAGAAGCCGATCTCAAGTCGTATGCGGTGATTATGTTGGACGAAGCTCATGAGCGAACCATACACACGGACGTATTGTTCGGTTTGTTAAAAACAGCCGTACAAAAACGTCCCGAATTGAAATTGATTGTAACCTCAGCTACCCTGGACGCTGTGAAATTTTCTCAATATTTTTTTGAGGCACCGATTTTCACGATACCCGGCCGTACATTTCCCGTTGAAGTACTGTACACTAAAGAACCGGAAACCGATTATTTGGATGCATCGCTTATCACCGTTATGCAAATACATTTGAGAGAGCCACCTGGCGACATACTATTATTCTTGACGGGTCAAGAAGAAATCGATACCGCTTGTGAGATTTTGTATGAACGTATGAAAAGTTTGGGACCGGATGTACCCGAATTAATCATATTGCCCGTTTATTCAGCCTTACCCTCGGAAATGCAAACGAGAATATTTGATCCCGCCCCGCCGGGTAGCCGTAAGGTGGTTATTGCCACAAATATAGCTGAGACGTCGCTGACAATTGATGGTATTTTCTATGTGGTGGATCCCGGCTTTGTTAAGCAAAAAGTTTACAATTCCAAGACCGGTATGGACTCTTTGGTGGTCACTCCCATATCACAGGTAAGTTTAGCTTTTCTCTTCAATGTTTAACGAAATTAAAAAATTATTTAATTTTGTTTTTTAAGGCGGCCGCAAAACAAAGAGCTGGACGTGCCGGTCGTACAGGCCCCGGTAAATGTTATCGTTTGTATACAGAGCGAGCTTATCGTGATGAGATGCTACCCACACCGGTACCGGAAATACAACGCACCAATTTAGCGACTACCGTGCTGCAACTGAAAACCATGGGCATTAATGATTTGTTGCACTTTGATTTTATGGACGCTCCGCCAGTGGAATCCTTGGTGATGGCATTAGAGCAACTGCACTCATTGTCCGCTTTAGATGATGAAGGCCTCTTGACACGTTTGGGTCGTAGGATGGCTGAATTCCCCTTGGAACCCAATCTCTCTAAAATGCTCATCATGTCGGTAGCGCTGCAATGTTCCGATGAAATTCTCACCATTGTCTCAATGTTGAATGTGCAAAATGTCTTCTATCGTCCGAAAGACAAACAAGCATTGGCCGATCAGAAAAAGGCCAAATTCAACCAAATCGAAGGTGATCACTTAACTTTATTAGCCGTTTACAATAGTTGGAAAAACAATAAATTCTCGAATGCTTGGTGTTATGAGAATTTCGTACAGATACGCACCCTTAAGCGGTCACAAGATGTACGCAAACAATTATTGGGCATAATGGATCGTCACAAGTTGGATGTAGTGTCGGCGGGTAAGAATTCAGTGCGAATACAAAAAGCCATTTGTTCCGGTTTCTTTCGCAATGCAGCCAAAAAAGATCCCCAAGAAGGCTACCGCACCCTGGTAGATGCCCAAGTCGTTTATATACATCCTTCGAGTGCTCTATTTAACCGACAACCAGAATGGGTTATCTATCATGAACTGGTTCAGACAACAAAGGAATATATGCGTGAAGTTACCACCATCGATCCTAAATGGTTGGTAGAATTTGCTCCATCATTTTTCCGTTTCTCTGATCCAACTAAATTAAGTAAATTTAAGAAGAATCAACGACTTGAACCGCTTTACAATAAATATGAAGAACCGAACGCGTGGCGTATCTCGCGAGTACGTAGACGAAGAAATTAAATTTAAAATAATTTTTTAAGCAATTTTTTTTTTTTAATTTTTTATATTAATATTATTAAAAGAAACGAAAAAAATGTGCATCTCAAATAAATAAATTTAACGAAAAATATTTATGTAAAATGGAGGCTTCAGGGTCCCACAAAGTATATATATACCGAGTCGATCTCGATATGTATGTCGGGGTGTCTGTCTTTTAATTGCATTTATACAGACACTTCTAGAACGCAGATAGCCACTTAAATTAGGCAAAATCGGTCAAAAACCACGCCCACAATCGACAAAACTCTATATGCCACAAGCATTGAGCTATGAAGTTGACATTTGTCACATATATTTATAATCATCCCAATAATTGATGAACCAAAAATGGGCATGGTAGGATAACAGACGCGCCCACAATCCAAAAATCCAGTAACCTGCCGCAAAATAAAATATTTCGTGCTGTTGAAATTTGTAAAATATATCTTTAGAATGAATCATAATTAATGATGAACCAAAAATGGGCGTAATTGGATTTACCTAAGTAAGAGTAAGTACTCTTAATAACTGTTCAAATTTACTAAGTACGCACTGTTAGCTTTACGATTATTAATCGAAGTAATCATTTTTTTGTACGGTTACAAATTTATAACAGTTGTATAACAAACGAAACGTTTTAAAAGAGACGGCAGTCTTGACTTTTCTTTTTCTTTTTTTTTGTTTTATTTTAATTAGAAATTTCTAAGGAAAAGGTCGGCCATTATTTTTACAGAGAAATTTCAATAAATATTTCAGCAAATAATAAATAGGAATCCAAGAATGTGTGGAGAGGACATGTGAAAGATAATAAGAAACGAAATGTGTATAAAATGTGCTATATAGGAATAAATGAAGTTTCTAAAACAACAGCGACGATAGCTAAAGCTATTGGTGGTAAAGGCATCATCTTCAGTAACATTCATAAAGAATTATTTTGCTCTTAAATAAAACTAACTTCTCAAAGATTATAATAAAGGTAAGTATCACGAAAAACTTATTAAATTAAAGTGAAGAAACTGTGAGGGAAATTTTGCAAGATTTTGTATGTCCTCTTAGAGATGAGTAAGTGGAGGTAGTAGTGGTGTAATTGTAGAACGTCAATAAGAATTTCAAATCCTACACAGTTGGCCAGTTATTCCAATAAGTTTGATTATTAATGACATATTTTATGGTACTTGAGCGTAAAGTTTAGTAAATGTTATATTTTCACAATGGAAAGAACTTTTCCATTTCGGTTTCAATAAAAGTCTAGCGGAATTTCAGGTCCGGCTATACAACTCAAAGTAAATAGAAAAAAGTATATTTGGCAATGGGGCCAAATATTTTTTACCCTTCATAAATATCCAAACTTGTAGGGAGTGCTTCCACATAATGGTTTCATAAAATTTCTTTAAAATGCGTCCAGTATACATTTGAGTTAATATGATCCTAATGTCAGGAACTATTCACCTCCATATTTTGCTGATTGTTGGAAACGATTAAAATAATAAAATAACTTCTCCTTAAGTTCTCCTTAAGGTACATTCTCCACCACCCTAACTAACCTTACTTTCGATCCCCTATCACAAGCGATGAAGCCTATAAAAATTAGAAATATATTCTCCCTTTCCTGCGCCGAACTTAATCTTTAATTAAAATTAAAATAAAATTAATTTGTAAATTTAAACATCTCTGACTTAACTGGGCTGGTACATGATTTTTCTTTTTATACACAACATATGATTAATTCCAGATGTATAATTAATTCTGATTTTTCTACAGATATTTCACCACTTAAGAAAATTTCTTTCAATATTTGTTCATTAAGAATTTGAGTTTCATTTAAAATGGTGTCTACCCGGCAAATGGCCACTATTGGCAATAATGCCAATACTAACAACAATACCATGGAGAATTTGCCATCGTCAAGCAGCATTTTACGTCCTTCGTTTGTGACTAGACAGAATAGTTGTGGTAGCAACAACAATAATGTAAACTCAATGAATAGTGTTAGCAGTAATGGTGGCGGCAATGGTGGTGGTGAGGATACTATTATAGACACTCCATCATTAAATCCATCCATTTCCGTTTTATTGCCAAAATCTCCGACAACTAATGGAACATCATCAGTAGCACAGATAACACAAGCTCTAGATCAGACTAATGTTGTCTCTTCAAAATTACCAGTTCTTGCTTATCATGCTACCGAAACGGACAATTCATTAAAAAATAATATACAATTGCTGGACTTGCCGCAGGAATTGTTAACCAACATCCTATCATATGTGGATTATAAGAGTATTGCTCAATTGCGTTTGGTAAGTTTCGTCTTAAATTTCAAATATTTGTAAAAAAAAAAAAAATAAACAAAAGCAAAAAAATCCTGTTGATCTTGTTCCAAATAAATTTACTTATAGATTTCACGTAAAATGAATGATACATGCATGCATATATTAAATTCCACCTTCTTCAAATTGATCACCACCACATATAATCGCTTTCAAGCCATTAAGGGGAATATGCCGAGACGCGAATCGGCCAGACGTAAACATCCGCTGGCCTGCGAATGTGACATTATTGAAACATGTTATATGCGTTTATCATTGTTGCAAATGACTTTTGGTAAACATATCGAACGTGGCCATTGCTGTTTCTTTCCTGGAACTGTGAGTTGATTATTTGAAAAAAAAAAACAAAAAAACATATAGTTTGAAAATTTAAAAAAAAAACAGTTAAAACAACAACAAAAAGCAGAAGGTGTAAAGTATTATATTTGTAGTTATCAGTAAATGTAGCTAAAAACAGAAATTATATGGACAGAGAGACGGACTTGATGATAAACTCGTTTTAAAACACAAATAAAATAACTAAATTCACCTTAAAGCAAAACTTAAATACCCTTCACATCTACAAACAAATGATGGGCGTGGCAGGTACATGATTTCACCCTTCTATAGTGCATGTGTTACGTGTCAACCTGCCTACTTTATGCAACTTTATAGCTCAATTTTTGTAATAGATATAATAGAGTGTGGGCGTGGCTTTTAAACTATCTTGCCCAATTTAAAGTATGCAGAAACATACAAAATTTCAGCTCAATATATCAAAAGTTACGACATGAGAGTGCTAATGATAGACAAACGCACAGACTTATATGTCTAGTTGGATAAGTTTTTGATGCTGAGAATCTCCGACGCCTCCTTCTGGGTATTGCAAATGAAATTTGTGGACTGAAATGACTGAATCTCTTTAAAATTAAACTCAAAGAACTCTGTAATGTAAAAGAGTGTTGAATTTAATATTTACTTAGAGAACGTAATAACTGTTTATAATTTTTAAGATTCTAGATGAAGTTTATAATATATTGAATTATATTAAGACGACACCACGTTTGGAGAAGCCTTATCGCCTTACCGATGAATTATTTGATTTATCTACCATGGCCATGGAATATTTTAGGGATTATATTGAGCCCACTTTGCCAGGTATTGCTTATTTTAATAAGGATTTCTTTAACAGGCCGCCCACCTCCTCCATACGACGTAAGTATTCAATTATTATTTGTTTTTTGTTTTTTTTTTTGGAACTCTTAGAAAATATAATGAATATTTGATTTAATTAACAACACAGCTGCTTTAGTTATATCAACTGATTTGTCTGACAATCCTGCCATTTTGCCATCGCCTCCACAAAGTAACATGGTTTTGCGTAAGGGTATACGAAAAATTAAACAAGGCATGAAAATCTATAATAATCAATTGTCGGTACTCCGTAATGAGTTGCGCTCCTGTAAGCGTAAGGGGACCGAACAAACGAAACAAATCAGTGAACAGCAGAAATTATTAGAGGAACAGCGAAAACAAATTGTAGAGTTGGCCAATCGTTTGGATGAGAACGATAAAAAGAATGAAGAAATGTCACGGAAATTTTCAACATTATTACAGGTAAGAAGAAGATGGATTACATTAAAAATTATTTTGCTCTTCGCTAAGTTTAACTATTTTATAAAAAATTTCAGGAACTTAACAAGTGTAAAACAGAGTTGCAATATGGGCGCTCTAAGAGTCCAGCCATCATTAATTGTACTTCGTGTGGTCAGAGAGTAACTGGTGGTATTTTACCAATTGAAGATTATCAGGCTGCCATTAATAATACAATTAATAAATTGGAAACGAAAAATCCTGCAGTAGTAATGAATGAAAATAATAATAAAGGACGCTCGGTAAATAATACAGGATTTGTATTTCCCGACGAGAGTACAACCGCTAAATTATTATCCATGAATACGGCTACAAAACGCTTGAAACGCTGTAACAGCGACAATGCCTTTGAGTCCGAATTGACTCAAATCTGGGATGAAAATCAACCATCAACTAGTTCAGCCGTTTATGGGCAACAAATGACGCATAAAAGTGTTATTGTATCCACACAATCATTGAAAAGTAATAATAATACGAATAATAGCAACAATACAGGAAATGTACAAATTGCTGAAGAAAATAATAATAGTACATCGCCTGAAACAAGCAAGAAAGCACGTAGAGTACAAAAAGCCACCAGATCTGTTGTTAATGCCACTGGCACAAAACGTAAAAACTATATTAATTAAAATTGAAATTTATAATTAATGCCAAGAAATCAAAATGATTCTTTTAAGTAAGACACACTTTTAACCATGGGACAACATACCCTACACATTAATATTCTTATTTGTGCGACACAGAAAACAGAAAAGAGGGTAAAAAACAAAAAGTTTATAAAACGAAAATTTGGCTTAAGCCAAATCTTTAATATTCTACACATTTATATATAAAAAGGTGGGCGCGGCAAGTACATTATTACTCGCTTTAATAGTGTACGTATTAAATGCTGGAGTCGAGTAGGATTTCTTATAAATTATGAGCTACTCTGTTATCCGACCAGGCCCCTTTTTATCTCATCAATTTTTGTCGATTGGGGGCGTGTCCGTTATCCAAGCACGCCTATTTTTTGTACATCAACAAATGAGATGACAACAATAAATAAACACACGGACCTTCTCGACTAGTTCGATTCAATTTTTAATGCTGATCATAAATATACATATTTTCTCTCTCATATCTCTGCGGCCTCCTCGTGGAGGATTTAAAAACAAAACTAAAAGTTATAATTTTAACTTGAAGACCATATATAGAGACCACACTTAAAAAACATTAATATTATATTACACACATACAAATACTTATAAAATTATTTAAAATAATTGTGTTGGAATATGAATTTGTGTCATTTCGAAAACTTCTCTGACATCAATCAATCAATTACATATTGATCTTTATGATAGATTTATATAAATATATATATATACAGTATATAAAAAAATGTCTCACATTTAATTTTTTTTTTTTTAATATACAATCGAAACAATGAAAACAATAAGTGAAACACAAGAAAAGCGTGTGAGTCTCCTCTTGGTACTAGAAATAAAAACATTTTTTTAATTAATCAATTTTGAAAATATATACATTTTCTTTTTTAAATATTGAGATTGTTTATTTTATTTAAGATCCCGGCCTCAACAATACTTTTATTATAGAGTGAAATGTTTGTATTCAGAGGAATGCAATTCTACAGACTTTGTTGAATCTGTAGAGCTTTGAGTTGGGTTTGGCTAGCGGTTGTAAATATAAATGTGAAAACACTCTTCAGTGGTAATAATTTTTGCTTTAATGTTCATCTTAATGGCATTATTTCCTATTGGGATTCTATCATGCCATCTATCTAGTAACTAGCTTCTTGACTTAAATGAGTTTTTAAGTAACTAAATTTCATGTCAATGAAATTTCATCATAATTAATTTCACATTTAATAGAAATTTTACCGTTTGAGCTCTTTAACAATTTCAACAGCTTTGTTTATTTGAATATTCATATAAAAAAAAAAAACAAGTAAAAATGTTACAGTTGACCCTCTTATACCCTACACCACTTAGCTCCACAAATCATGCTACAATTAGTTGTAACAGTAAACTCAGAATCTCTACCATGAAGTATCATTATATGAAGAGTGGTTCTAAAAATAGTCCAATCGTAACCAAACTTAGTTTAGCCGAATATTAAGGCAATTAACTACTCTTCATCAAATTTTGTTAAAAAATATTAAGATATAGGATTTTTTGTCCTATAAAGACTTCTCTTTATAATAAAAGCTTATATGGGGAGGGGTTCTAAAAAAGGTCCGAGGGTTCTTTTTAGAGCCGAGATATGTCCTTGTATTAAATTTTATCGAAATATCTCAAAAAATGCAACCAGCAGCTAAGGTACAAATTTATATGATAGACAGATGGACAAATGGACATAATTAAAATGATTCAGATTTTAACATCAACACAAACTTAATGTACCATCTTATCAGAGGTAGTGCAGGGTATAAAAAAAATTAAAATGCTTAACAAATCATCAACATTTTTTAACATCACTTGGCGTTTATACCTAAATAATGAGATATTCATTTGGCCGTGCAATCTGGCAAATACAAAACATGTTTTAAACGATATTTTCAATACCCTATAATTGAAAAACTATAGAGCTGTCTATACAAGAAATAAAAATTTCCAAGGAACATGTCTATGTAGATAGAGTTAGATTTTGATATGATCCAATATCTAATCCGTGATTTTTAAGATTTTTAAAACTCTTTCTTCTGCTCATTATTAACGAAGTGATAAACTTAATACACCGTTTTTATGATGATGAAAACATTCAAATGTTGCCAAAATGTTTAAATAGATGAACTTAATGGCCAGGTGAGTACAGGGTATGTAGAGTGAATATAAATTTCAAGAGAACAGACAAAACAGAGTTTATACAAAAGTGTGATGCATCCTTCCCGATCTTATAAAATCTAAGAAAAATATTTTAATAAATCAATTGTTTATGGTGCAAAGAAAAATAACATCAAGATCTTTACGAAATTAAAACTACCAGGTATACGCACCAGGCAAAGTGTTTGTCCGTACGTCCGCCAGATAAAATCGGGATGATGTTACAGAAATTAACCTAACATTTTATATAAATTTTTAGTAATAACAAAGAAAGTCTATTGAGCAATTTTTCGTCAATTGAATCAAAATATTTACTAAACACCCATCCTTCCATATTTAACATAGTTTGAAAATGAGATGGGCCACAAAGTATTTCATATGTCTCCCCTAAAGTCATTCTCCCCTTCTAAGATTGTACAAAATTCCTCATCTATTAGGGTTTTGGAAGGCTAAATAATGTACAATAAAGAAGAGAGGGACCGAGTGAGTACCTTAAACATATTAATTAATACTTGTTTATACAACTTAACTAAAAATAAACGGACTCGCGAAATACGTAATGCGAAAAAGTGCTCAGCCAAGAAAACAAATACAGAATACAACAACAACAAAACTTTAGTAGGTGAATTAATATTATAGGTATATTTATAATACCACGAATCTTCAAGTATCCTATATCTTTATTGCCCTAGCATTTAATTATTTGTATTGCTGGACGGATGGACACAAATAAAAATACATTATTTCCGTTAAAAGAAATATTGAGATTAAGACTTAATATATGATTAGAATCGATATATAAAATATGCGAACATTTCATATATAAAATAAAACTAAACGAAATCGCTGACCACGCCGTTTAAAAGGTGGGCGGAATTTTCAATTGAATTATTATTATTGATGGATGGATGGACAAAAATAATAATAATAAAAAATTATCCGTTCAATAGTATATACATCTTATACAGCCTCTGATGGCTCGTTCTAGGTATATCTAAGGGAATAACAAACTTAGTATAGCCCCTCATTTTAGGTAGAGGGTATCAAAGTCTTTTAAAATTACCGCCAACACACGCACCCTTTATTTGGTCAGTAGTCATTCTCTAAGAAAAAAAACGGGTAAAGTATACAGCAAAACGATTAAGCAATCTATTGAATCAATCGGAACAGAATAAATAGTTAATAATAATTAATTATGACAATTATAAATGAAAAAGTGCAATTCCAGCATAATGACAAATTAGGAAGGTATCTATCTAAAAACTTAACGATTGTGTGAAATTGAAAAAAAAAATTAATAAATTTTCAATAAATTTAGACACTTGGTAGCTAATATAGACATTGAGCCGGGCGATGTATTAATAGAGGAGTATCCCATTGTCTTAGCGGGTCATTGGGAGAATGAACAAATGAAATGTGCAAATTGCTGCGAGGACAGCTACGTAATGTGCAAGCAAGTGTTTAAATAATTAAAGTAAATATTTTGAATCCATTCTTTTACTTTTCATTATTATAGAATGTGTCAGTTCTTCCCGTTATGTATTGACTGCTCCCAACATGATGCTGACGAATGTAACTTTGCCAAACAGCTAACAAAAGACAAATATTCGAAAGATTTGTTAGTAAAAAACTTCTCTCTCTTCGGGGTTTTAAAGTTATTAATAAAATTAGAGAATCCTCTAAATCACAGCGTCTGGAATGAACTTGCAATCGATAATTTCCATTTAAATGAATACCATGACACGGAAATGTGGCAAGATCATGAAGAGTTGATTGTAAAACCATTTATGTCCGTCAATTTAATGAAATCTTTGAAACGATCTTATTCCGAGCCCATGTCCGATAGTGATTTCCTACATAAGTTATGCATACTAATGGATGCTCATTCATTTGAGGTAACAAGTAAATTGAGTGGAGATTCTTTAAAGGGGATATATTTGCAGGCAGCCAAACTGCCTCATCATTGTGTACCCAATACAGTTACCGCCATAGATGATGAATATCATATAAAGATATATGCAGCGGTATCAATAAAGGCAAATGAAGTAATTTACAATTCATACACTAATCCGTTAATGGTAAGTATTACTAGAATTTAGAAAATAGTTTTGAGTACTACAGAACTAATACTAATATCTTCCTGATCAGTATCAAGTCGTAGTAGATTTAGAAGTCCGTATGTCCGGGTATTCTAACCGTCGTAAGTTTTGAGATATGAAATTGTTATTTTGCACAGACGTTTTTAGTTTTGAGATCGCTAATTAAAATAGGGAAAATCGGTCAAAAACCACGCCCACAATCAACAAAAATATACATAACTGACACAAAAATTTAGCTAGGAAGTTACAATTTGGGTGTGATCGGATAATAGACATGGGCATAATTTACAAAAAACCGTACATCAGCTTGCAAGCTGATGCGTTTTACAGACACATTAGAGGGCGCAATCATATAACTGCCACGCCCACCATTTATATATAAATGTAGAGGGTATTTAATATTTGGCCTAAGCCAAATTTCATTTTCTTACTTAATAGCACTTAGGAATTACTTTTAAATAAGTTTTTATTGTAAAGTAAATATTTCCTTCCCAATACTCTCAGGGCACTAGCCAACGACAACACCATTTACGCTTAACGCGTCATTTAGATTGTGAATGTTCCCGTTGTCTGGATAGTACCGAGTTGGGCACTCATATGAGTTCAATGAAGTGTCAACACTGTACCAACGGATATGCTACTTGTCAATTGTCTGCCCATCCACCAAAACCTTGGATCTGTCAGGAATGTTCATCCGTTATAGAAGCAAAAAGTGTTAATGAAACCTTAGCTGCAGTAGCCGAAGAACTGCTTAAAGCCGATTCCACCGATTTGGAGAATTGCGAATATCTTCTCATCAAATATGAAACAATTTTCCATCCCAATCATTTTATGATGTTGGAATTAAAGCAAAATATTGCCGCCATTTTACGTACAATCTTAATGAATCCTATATATGATCCAAGTAAAGTAATTTTAACCAGACGTCTGAAGTTATGTGAAGAATTTTTACCAGTCATTCGAGCCATAATACCCGGTTATTCCAAATTATATGCTTTAGCTTTGTATGAGTATTTGTTAGCTTTTGTAGAATTAATGGATTTAGAATTTCGCACCAAAGAGATTGCCGCGGAAGAATACTGTGTAAGTGAATGAATTTTCATTTTAATGAATGAAATAAATAATATTTCGAATATTATTTTGTAGGAAAAGTTACAAAAAGCCAAGCTTGTGTGCAAGGAGGCGGCTGAATTGTTAAAATTTGAACCTAGCAATTCCCCCGAAGGACATCTAGTGCGTCGTATTGCTATTCAGGAGCAACAAATTGATGAAAATTTTAATAAACATAATAATAAATAAAGGATATTAGTGACATATTTTAATATTATACAAAAAAGACACAAATTATTTTTAGATAATAGATTAAAAGATTGATAAATTTATAAAATTAAATAATTCAATAAAAAACATTAATAAAATCACAAATTCAAATTACTAGAGAAGGTGTGCAGAAGACCAAAGCGAAAGCAAAGCATACTCAGGTACTTGGTACTATCTACCAACATCATTTTATTGAGTGTAGACACCTACTTGTCTGGGCATTCTCTCCGTATGTAGGATGCATTCATTATGAATATTAATGTAAAACTACAATATTTAATACATATATATTTGACTGTGAGAGGCGAAAATTTATTTTTATTCAAAAGTTCGCTGAGGAGAAACTCAATTGTTGGCATCATTTTGAAAACTTTTAATATAAATTTATAAAAATTATATTAATAAATATAAAAATACTTCCAAAATGAACGAAATATTTGATAAAAAGTGTAAAGTTTTTAAAAATGAGGAATTGGGCCGGTGGGTTATGCAAAAACTTAAGTGAAATGGAAAGATTCTACAAAAAATTTTCCATTTTTTAGTCATGTTCTAGCTAATGATGACATAAAAGCTGGTGAAACATTATTATTAGAACAGCCGATATTATTAATGGCAGCCAATGAGGAGAAGCGCTGCTCCAATTGTTATCATATAGCGGAAAATTATTGCAAGTAAACTTGAATTCTTCAGTTACGTCCGATATTTTAAATATACTTTGAATATTTGCTTTCAAGTATCTGTCAAATATCACCTCTTTGCAATATTTGCACTCAACATAATAAAGACGATTGCGAGAAATTATCATCCATGGGAGGTCTTTTAGTAGAACCCTTAAAACTTTATAATGCTTCGTATGGCATAATAAAATGTTTATTGTTAAGAGAAAATCCCGAAACTGAGAAATATTTTGATGAATTTCTAAAAGCTGAATCTCATAAAGAGGAAAGGCGTAACACCGAGGTGTGGCAGTTTTATGAAAAGTCCATAGTTCAACCGATTTTGTCGTCGTCATTAATAAAACATCTACGTCATGGTCAGGAAGTAAATGCCGATTATTTACAATTACTGTGTGCACTAATAGATGTTAACAATTTCGAGATACGTGCTCCGGATGGTAAGCCTATGAGAGGAATTTATTTAAAGGGGGCTCTTCTATCGCATGATTGTATGCCCAATACCTGTATAGCCATTGATGAAGCTTATCGCATGAAAATCTACGCTAATCGGGATATTAAAAAAGGACAAATTATAACAAACAGTTATACCAATGTTTTGTTGGTAAATTATTTATTATAAATCATTAAATATTTATTATATTTAAATAATTTATTTCTTCCCACAACATTTAGGGTACCGAAGAACGTCAGCGCATTTTATGGGAAAGTAAATATTTTAAATGTAACTGTAAACGTTGTCAAGATCCTACGGAGCTAAATTCTCATTTTAGTTCCCTATTATGTCCGCAATGTTCTAAAGAAACTCCTTTAAATCATTATTTAGTAAGAAATGAAAATGATCCAAAAACGTATCAATGTTTGAAATGTTCCACAACAAAGACTACTTTAGAAGTTAACGAACTTATTAATCAGTGGCAGGAAAAGATAATAACAGCTTCGGGAAATCTATACGAATTAGAACATATACTCGGATTCTTGACTAAACTTTTACACCCCAATCATTATCTAATTCTAGATGTTAAGCAAAATTTAGCTTCAATTTTACGCAGTATTATTAACGATGTCTCCCATTGCCCGGGACGTCAAGTATATATTAGAAAAATTAATCTGTGTAAGGATATATTACGTACACTCCACATCATTTTACCGGGTATATCGCGTCTGAAAGCAATTGTTTTATATGAATTGGCTACCACCACAGCAGAATTAAGTCGTTTACAGTATCAGGAAAAGGAGCTAACTAGAATGGAAGTAAAGGTGAGTTTATATTCATAGAAGAATTCTTCAAACTCGCCGACATTTCTTTTTTCTTTAAGGAAATTTTACAAGAAACAGAACAAATGCTACGTGAAGCGATACGTATGCTGTTGTATGAACCGAAAGAAACCCCAGAGGGTAAATTGGTACAAAATATGTTACAAGAATTAAAATATTTACAAACTGATATTAAAATGATATAAAATAAAGGCTGCAATGAATAAAATATAATAAAACCATCAAAGGTTCAAATTTGCGGCTTTCCTCGGATGAATCCCTCCAATCTTTTAAAATTTGTCTAACAAATATCTTATTCTTATTGTTGTTGATTTGGCCCGCGTAATAGTCTAGCTTTTTTGTTCTTTGAAGTGAAAACTATTTTAAAGGTAACAGAAATAATACCAAGTTGAAAACGACAGAATGTAACACTTAACTAATAATCTCTATGAAATTTGCATTAAAGCAACTCTTTCTTAAGCCATTCTAGTCGTAGAAGAGTTATCTCCAGTTCGATGAAGAAGCTTTGTATATTTCATAAATATTTGTAGAGATCCGGAATAAGGAAAAAAGTTATATACGTTTGGGCGGTTAAGTTGAATTCTGCTTAAGAAAGGAAAGATTACCCGACTAAAGCTTTTCTACTGAGTGTCAATCTTAAAAAAAAAAATGGGAACAATTTATGGAATGTAGAGTCTTTACAGATTCGTACTTTATGACCCTTTACCAATTTAGTAGCTGCAATCGTTTTAGTCTATAGTATAGCAATTTAATTGCTTAAAAACAGCCACCAAAATCACTCACTAGCTGTCGCATTATCGGAATTTGAAATTTAATTGCATTTCACTTAAAAAAAAAGCCACATAAATGGATGAAGATTTCGATAAAAGATGTACAATAGAATGCAATGAAGAATTGGGAAGGTAGGTCAATAAGTTTACATAACATAGTAATCGAAAATTGATTGAATACTAATCACATTAATTAGATATGTTAAAGCTAAAGACATAATAAAAGCGGGTGAAACGATTTTGTGCGAGAAACCTGTTTTAATTTTATCTCAAGTAGGTGATAAAAGATGTTGTAATTGTTTTAAATATGCTGAAAATTATTGCCGGTAAGTCGGAAGAGCAAGCGAGAGAGGAATTTTTCTTTAATTTCTATTAAATGTCTTCAGAAAATGTTCCATATCGCCTTTATGCTCAGGATGTCCTTCACATCATGCCTATGATTGCGATAAATTGTCCGCCATGTCTAATGTGAAGTTTGAGGATTTAAAACACTATCCGGATTGTTATGGTTTACTAAAGTTACTGCTGCTAAATGAGAACTCTGATACTGTGTCTTATTTTGAGCAAATATTAAAATTAGAATCACACCGGGACAAAAAACGGGGTACGGCCATTTGGAAGGATCATAATAAAAAATTAATACAACCCATCTTAAAGGCGGGTGTGAAAGAATACTTGAAAAGTGTTTGTGATTTCAATGAAGACTTTCTACAACATTTGTGCGGCATAATCGATGTAAACTGTCATGAGATACGTGCCCCAGATGCAGGTGCTATGCGAGCATTATATTTGAATACTTCCCTGTTGGCTCATGACTGTACGGCCAATTGTAATATGGCGATTGATCAGGAGTATCGTATGAAAATATATACCAATCGTTGCATTGAACCAAATCAACTGCTTACCAATTGCTATACAAATGTTTTATTGGTAAAATTGAACCTCGCAAAGTTCTACATATATAACTCGTAATTATTTGCTTTAATTTCGTTTTTTAGGGAACTCATGAACGCCGTCACATCTTGTTAGAGGGTAAATATTTCTGCTGCCATTGTTTACGTTGTGAAGACCCCACTGAATTGGGTTCTCATATGAGCTCTTTAATCTGTAGTCACTGTTCCGCTAAACAGCAAGAAAGCTACCTGGTCCGCAATCAAAGCAAAAATAATGACTGGTGTTGTCAAAATTGTCCACACAGTTTACGGGCCGAACAAGTTTTTAATTTATTAGAGAAAATTAGAGAAGAAACCTATCATGCTTCAGATGACTTAAAACGTTACGAAATACTATTAGCGAAATTGTCCACGATTCTGCATAAAAATCATTATCTTATGGTGGACATTAAGCAAAATATTGCCAACATTTTACGTTCATTTATAACAAGCAGCTTTCAGAGACCAGGACGTCGCCTGTACGAACGTAAAGTGCGCTTATGTCAGGATTTGGTTTTGGTCTTAAATATAATACAGCCGGGTATCAATCGTTTGAAGGCCATAGCTTTATACGAATTGAGCAATGCTTCGGCTGAATTGTATCGTTTACGTTTTGGTGAAAAAGAAATCACTGCCGATGAGCTAAGCCACCTGTTGAAACAATGTGAGGCCATGTTACGGGAAGCGATACGTATGCTATTGTATGAGCCGCCTGAAACTCCAGAGGGCCAGTTAATGCGTAGTGCAATGGCTGAATTGAAAGATTTACAGAACGATTTAAAATTGTTGGTAAACGATCATGTTGAACAATGAGTTTAAGATTTGCCTTAAGCCAAATTTAGATTTCTTTCTTGTTTATATATTTTCTTTAAAAAAATAATAAAACTTATAATTCTTATTACTAATTTCTACTGCACTAGAATAATCACTGAGCTCTATTTATAAGATTTTTGGAACTTAACTTTAAACACTTAATAATGATTTTCTAAAATATCTTTTATAATAGACAATAACTGTTCAATTATAGGAAAACGGTGCTGACATTGGCCCCTTGGACACATCATGCAATATTTAAGTAGAACTAGAAAATTAGGGTATTTGTGTTGCATGGATAAAGGTATAGGATACAAAAATCCTTTCTCCGGATCTCCATACAAATCCTCCATTAAAATTTGACAAATCAAAAACAAATTTACATCGCTGACATTGTGCAGGCATAATTCCGAGGGTATAAATGAAAAACAACCCGAACACACTTCATATTCGTGGCGATGTGTAAGGGCGGAATGTTTCACTTGCGATGAATCCACAATAAAAACAGTATTCAAATCGATAAAACTTAAAATATTTCGCTTATCATCGTAAACTATATTGTCCAGAGTTAGATCGGTTATATAAATTCTATAACCCTGGAAACCATAAGAGAATTTGACACCAGCTTGTAGCAATTGTTGGGTAATTTTCAGTTTTACAGGAAACTCTGCTTGATAGAAATTAGTTAAAGTTTGTCCAGCGTTATGTTGGAATAAACTGAAACCACATCTTTTATAAATACTGGGCACCGGAAAGTTTAACTCTTTCAAAATAGGTAGTAAAAGCAGTTGTATATCGATGTTAAGATAAAACCATGTAATCTCCGCGGTTGACAAATTGTTATCAGATTGTAATGTCTGGACGAACCTTGATACATTTTCCTCCGGACAAAATTGCCATTTATTTAGAGATTTTTTGAAAGTTCCATTTCCTTTCTCCGTTCTCATATATTTTCCTATTAAAAATAACTCCGTATCCTTTAATCTCAGCCATTTAAGGTCGCGTTGTCTCTGCATAACACTCGGCATTATAATAGATATTAAATTATTTATATGAACTATTTCTTCCAATTGTTTATAAAACTCTTTACATGCTCTCTGTTCCATTTGATGAAAACATTTCGGACAATGGTGAAAATCATCATTGAGACGTTGCATATAATAGTTTCTTGGTTCATTTAATTCCAGTTTTATATGCAATGTATTTAAAATGATTATCAGCAGAACGTGTGCTTTATGGACGGTCATTACCATCATGTTAAGGTTAAAGGAGAACCACTGAAAGATAGAACAAAGAAGATATGTGGATTTTTTAAATATTTTTCTTAAACTGTTCGATGAAATGAAGCCAACATGCATCCAAAATGTTAATCTTTTCTATCTTTGTTTTAATTAATTAATTAATGTAGTTAGTGTTTTAGTTTTAAAGCTTTATAAAAGTAACCATCTCTACAAGGTTTATATCTTGTACGCTAATTATTATTTTACAAACCAAGCTCATCAGTGATTCTTTTATAACTAATATTAGGCAGGAATATATGATACTAGAAAAGTTTTCGTATTGTGTCCTTAGTTACTATTTTCCTTTACTTAGAAAGCATCCATATAACCATCGCGCGGAGGAAAGAGTGCCTCTTAAAACCCTATAGTAGAATTGCCAATCAATCGATACATTATTTGGAGATCTGTCTAAAGAAAATATCCTTCTTGAAAGTGGATGTTTCGCACTAAATTCTCTTCATGAGGGCTAGATCGGTTCGGTATGTTTATTTTTAGAATATCGAGGTGAAAGAAGGTATTATCTGGTCTGTGTTATGAGATTAAAACATCTATATATATACTCGTATATATAATATATATAATCGGATTCTTTTGGAATATACAAGTAAGAGTAGTGCCCCAAAAACTGTAGCTCAATGACCGAGAGTATGCAATGTATACTCTCTTGATTCTTTCTATTTATAAATTGTAAACAACTGTGAACGATCTGCATATTGAAACTATATTAAAAAAAAAACCACCAAACATATTATTATAGTAAATAACATATGTACAGAAAACTACAATAAGAACACCTGATCATCTGCTTTAGTGAATTGTTACCTTTACAACGATCCCTATAAGAGATAAGAGAACTTAATTAAACATGTTTTTGTTAAGAAGCAATACACGTGTTTCACTGTAGAGAATTTTTTTTGTTAGCATATATTAAATATAACTCTGAGCAAGAATTATTTATTTTATTATATACAAAGAGCGATCACAACAAAATCTTATTTATAGAAGATCGAGAAAAACAATATTCTAATGAGTAAATAACGAATGAGTACTTGAACCATATATTAGTTGCAAATCGAGAGTCTTTTACAACGTGTTATTAGTACAGTGTAGCGGGACTTCTTTCATAATAATATATTTGATCAAATACCACTTAAAAGAGTGCTATTATTAGTTAACAACAACACATTTACAATAATAACAATAATAATAAAAAAACAAAATATTTTAGCAGAGGTTTAGTAAAAACAATAAAAAGTGAAAAAAAATTCAAGTTCAATGAAATTACAATAAAATGAAATAAAAATATAAAAAGTGCAACAACAATAACATATGTAGATATTACGTCAATAAAAAAAAACGTAAATTAAGAAATGCGCACAATTATAAAAAAAGCAAAACAAAACGATAAAAGTTCAATTATTTTAAAATTTAAAAAAATGCAGTTTGTCAGGAAGAAATAAAAAAGGAAATTGCATTAAAAATAAGCTAAAAATTTATAAACATATACAATAAGAAACCGAATAGAAGTTACTTTTTTGGATTTTTTCAATAATTTATTTGTGAAACAATTTGTCTCCAAGGTCAACGTTTGGTTTTCATTTAAAAGTAAAGTTTCTTTTAATATTTATTTCTCATTGTTATTATTTTTTTATTATTATTATTATTATTATTTATTGTAAAACCAACTTTTATGACTGCACATCATTGTATTGTAAGTTCGAGTGTGAACACATTCATACATATTTGTGTACATATGCAGAAACATTTGTGTATTTTATTCCATTAAATCAAACGATTGAAACAATTATTCCCACCATTACACATAAGTCTACATATACAAAAAAAAAAAAAAAAAACACCGTAACGTACCGTAACCCTGTTGTTAAGGGGTCTACTGTAGTTGCCTACTTCTGGATGTGGCAAACAGAATGACAAGAGAGCTTCGAATATTTATAGACTTTTATTTTACATTTCAACTTCCTTTTAGATGGCTCATGAAAATCTTCAAACAAACGAATCTCTTAGAAAGCTAAGCTCTCCTCTTGGCCACCGCTACGAGCAATTGCTGTTGAGTGAAAAATATTGTGATTGTGTCTTTCTATTGTCGGGTCATCAAATTAAATGTCATAAATTAATTTTGGCTACTGCCAGTCCAGTCTTTGAAGCCATGTTTTATGGTCCACTCTGTGAACAAAATCATTTGATCGATATATTGGACATGAATGAGCATGTATTCCGGCACTTGATTAATTATATATATAGAGGCGATTTAGATTTTCAGCCAATAACTCTGGACGATACAATCGAATTATATTATGGTGCTGAAAAATATTTACTGCAAGAATTATCGAATGATTGTTTGGAGGCGATAAAAATGAAATTACGCTTTTCGAATATATTGCCCGCTTTGGAGTGGAGCGTATGCTTTGATTTGCAACAATTGCTGGAGATATGTTTAAAGTTTTTTAAACATTGCTGTCTGGGTGAAGCATTGGGCCAGTTTGTAATGCATATACAAACACATTACTATCACATAACCGGCGAATGTCTGAAGGTGTTGGTGAAATATTGTCAACAAGATATGGAAGCTCATCAGGTTCGTAAATTATTAACATTTGTTTATAAATGGTATCAAGAGGAGAGCCGCCATCAAACGGGTGATGAGGATCATACAACAAATAATTTAAGTTCCTTTACGGGCGTAGATGATGAACTACAGGAAAGTATAAAAGCTATGGAGAGTAATTATGGTAACAAGGAGAATTTGGCCACACCAGAATATTATTTAACCCTACATCGTTGCTATTACAAGGCATGTCGGCCTTTCACCGTACACTCGGACTCGTATGAATGGTTGACTTTTATAAAATCGAATCGTTTCATTGCTTTACATGGCCTTACAATACACAGCCGTTTGCGTCCAGACTTTGGCCGTGTCTTTAACACCACCAACGAGTATTTGGAAAGTTTTTGTATAACAATTACTTCGTTGCAAACACAAAATGAAAACTGTCAAGCGTTAGCGTGGTCATGGAATGTGCAACAGTACGCTAAATATAATTGTGATTTAATTATAAAATGGCCCATCGGAGTGGTACTATCTGCCGATGTGGAATATCAAATCAAATTACAGTGGTCACCCTCAAACAGTAATGCAGCCGAATACCCATGTAGTATAATGTCGGAACAAGTGCAGGGTATACAATTCCGTGATTATAATACTATAACAGGTGGCTTAATAAAGGGTATACATTTCCTTAATTTAAGCTAAAGTACAAAATAATAAAATAACATATATGTGCCTGCAGCAAAAATGAAAGTGTGTTTGTTTTTCCATACATATAAAAGAAAGCAAAGTATGAAAGTATAACAGGTTTGTTAGTTTAGCTGTAAAAATGTTAAACGTTTAAAAAAAAAAGTGCCTAAGTATTGGAATATTTTTCATACCAAAAGAAAAACAGTTAAGGATGAAAAATTCTATATATCTTAATTAATTTGCTTAACTTACCTAACATATCTGCCCATTAAGTTGTGGGCGGTACATAAATTGCTGACCTGCCTTACAAATGTTTTGTAACCAATCAGAAAATACTAAAATCCCTGTTGGAAAACCACCACTTGTGTAAAATTATTTTATTTTCCTCAAAACACATTTTAAATACACTAACATTGATTAAATCACAACTTTTTTATATAATTACATAAAATAATCTTTTTTCCTTAGTAATTTATCACAATATAAATAAATTTCTATAGAAATTAGAAACACCAAACAAAATTTCGCGTGCACTTGTAAAAGAAATTTTACTTTATATTATTACAACAGCTGTTTCACTCTAAGCATTGCCAGGTGGAGAAATGTTAAATAGTATATAATAATAAACACTTTCATTCGCATACGCATGTGTGAAATGTGTGTGTAAAAGCAAACACATATATATATAATCACGAAGCTTATGCCGGCCTTTTTTCTATTTGCCAACCAATAAGAAAAAATTTTAAGGGTGAAAAAAATCATTTCTTGCTCTTTAAAAAGATGTACGCCTCAATTATGTTTTAATTTTATGTCGGCACCAATCAGGAATCTTTAAAATTCACACCTTCTCACTTTTATTGAAATTATTTTCATATGCATAAGCAGCAATTTAGAAAAAATACATTTGATTTATTCAAATATGCACAAAATTATTGACCAATGTATAAAGCATACCTTTAAAACACGATTAATGTATTTTTTAACACTTTTACACCATTATACAAATTTATATTAATTTTTTAACTATTTAATCAATAACACACCACGATGGTTAGACACTTACATGCAGAAAAAGAAAAATTTATGAGCAATTTTGGCGCAATTTAATAACCCTGCCACATAATTTTTTCTAACGTACAAATGGCTTAAGGGGAAATTCATTTTCAAAAATATGAAGACAACACCACAATAGTCGCTAATTTCCTCTAAAATGAAGTTGGTATTACCATTTATAAAATGGAAAATAAAGTAGGCACACAGCACTAGTACAACAACTATTATATTTACGCTCTTTTTATTGACATTTCCAAAAAGTTAACTAGATATATATATAAATAAAAATAATTTACATAAGAATCTCTTTAAAAAGACAAAGGAGGAAACAACTGAAGTCATGAAATCTAACAGCATTGCCAATTAAAATTGAAAACAAAGGAAATTAACAATACTTAAAAATGTGGCAAACCTTTTAGCTATATTTATACTCTGAGCAACACTCATTTCATTAGCTCTGTCATTGCTAAGGGTTATTTAAAATGAAAAGTAGGAAAATTCAATAAAGTCAACATCCGATGAAAATTTCTAATAAATTTTCTTTAATATTTACTTTTAAAAACGTGCAATAGTTACAAGAATAGTTAAATAACTATTCACTGTCAATAAAAAAGTACAGATTTGGCCGATTAAATTGCAACCCGTTCAAAATTTGTCACATTTAGATTTTCTTACAGACATTTGGTGAAAATGAATATTAATTTATCGAATTTTAATGTGAAAAATTTCATTAAGGAAGCAGGTCACTCTATCTCACGAGCAGTACAGGTTAGTTAATAATTAAACTAAACTAAATAGTATATATGAGTGCAATTAATTGTACGTTTAGCTGACCGAAGAAAAATTGGGTACAACTGAGCGCACCGAATATGATGCAGAATTTCAAAATTTGGCTGAACATGCTGATGTGACAAAAGTTTGGACAGAAAAGATTCTGAAAAATACTGAAGCTGTATTGGTGCCCAATCCACAAAATCGTGTTGAAGATTTCATTTATGAGAGATTTGATAAAACGAAACGCCACCGCTTAAGTAATCTAGAGCACTTAGCTTTAGATATGCTAGAAGCGGGCGGTGATTTCGGTCAGGATTTGCCCTATGGCCAAGCTTTGATTAAGGTGGGTCAAGCTGAACAGCGTTTAGGACGTTGTGAACGCGATTTTATTGGATCTTCCAGTATCTGCTTTACAGAACCATTACGTAAATTTCTTGAAGGTGAAATGAAGACAATTACCAAAGAAAGAGGCATTCTGGACAGTAAGCGGTTAGTATAAAAATACTATTCAATATCAGCAATGTTAGCAATAATTTATTAAACTTTAAAGATTGGATTTGGATTCGTGTAAAAATCGTGTAAAAAAAGCACGCAGCATGTTGGGTCAACAAGCTGTAAGTTTCAGTTAATATTGTTAATTAATGCATAAGTTTTCTATTTTGTGTATATACGAACACTTTCTTTAAAAACACAATACTTTTTTTTTGTAATATTTCCCTTTATTGCATCACCACCAGAAAGATGGTGTTACACCAGAAGCGGCCCTAGAAGAGGTACACACCAAACTTGCACACATTAAACATTTCTAATTATTTAGTTTTATTTTGTATTTGTTGTAATTTTTACATTATTTATATAATTTAGGCTGAACGAGATTTGCGTGTCGCGCAATCAGAGTTTGATCGTCAATTAGAAATCACGAAATCGTTGCTGGAGGGTATCAGTACCTCACATAATGATCATTTAAGGCATTTGTATGCCTTTGTGGAGACACAGGTGCGCCACTACCAACAATGTATGGATGTTATGAATAATTTACAACAGGAATTGGCCAAGTAGGTGTCAAGATTTTCATTTTTATTTTATATTATATTTTTATATGTATATATGCTATATTTAATAATGTAGTAGAAGAGCCGCACTGTAGTTATAATCCATAAATAATATCAACGCACCTTTTGCTTCATTTCCAATTTAAATTGAGATTATTTGTTTTGTTTTTTGTGTTGTACACCCATACTCCATACATGCTCTCTTGGTTTACAGAATGCGACCTGAAAAGCCACGTCTACGTATTAATAGCCAAGACATTGATGGGGGGCCTCCCAATCATCCGCAACAGCAACAACAACAAAAACAACAATTATCAACTCAACAGCAATCACAGTCTTTAAATAAAACTTGTGTGAAATCTTTAGCCTCCTATTGTCAATACGATAGTGTCGATTTAGATAATTTAGAGGATGTAGATATCAACAGTGACGATTACACAACAACAACAATACCTAATAAGACCCCGATAACATCTACACAAATCCTAGCCAAATATGATTTAGAATATGACACCACGGCCATTACCTCAGTTTAATAAAATAATTTTTTTTTGCATATATACATATATATATATACACGTATATACAATTAATATAAAGTCAAATAATTGGCGTTAAAGAAATAATTTATATATTATGAGATAAGTAATTTATTTTTTTTTACACTTAAACGTTAAACATTAAAATTAACAACGACAAAACGAATTTTCATAATTTAAGTTTGGGAGGCCCAACACCATATGTGCCCCTTGCCATCCCCGACAATGCATCAATATCATCTAATAAGCAGCCAACTGCCCACGGTGGTGCGGTTATGCCAAACAATAACAAACGTCAAGCAATGCCATCCACCGTTAATACAGAGGATATGAGAAGGGCACGTGTTTTATGTTCATATGATGCTAAAGATCACACTGAGTTAACCTTAACAGCAAATGAGGTATTTGTTTTTTTACAAATCTTATGAACTTTTATTTGAAAATCAATTTTTTTTTAAATAATAGGTTATCTTTGTGACCGAATGCTCACCACCACATAGCGATTATATGTATGGTAAACAGGGGTTATTAAAGGGTTTGGTGCCAAGAGCCTTTCTAGAGATGCTTGACCAAGAGGAAGAACAAGCCATTAGCGGTGACAGTGATTATTAGAAAAGAATAATAATAATAAAACACCAAAACGCATTACCAACAACAACAAAAAATTACAATAATAACAAAAACAATAACAATAAAACAAGGTGCAATATTATTATTACAACCGACGCATTACCCAAAAACAAAACATTAAAAAACCAAAATACGAAAAATTTAAATCAATAAATTAATTATAAAATAAACAACAATACAATAACAATAAAGTAATTTTAAAAAATAAGCAAAACAAACAGTAAACACCAATAAAAAATAAACAAAATAATTGGAAAATTTTATTTAAAAAAAAAATTAAATAAATTTGATCAGTTTTTTTTAAATAAATTTTGAAGAAGAAAAAAATAGAAAATCTGTCCTTTTTCGATTTTGAACTAATTTGAAAATTATATAAAAATTTTGTTGTTGAAAAATTAAAGTACAATAAAACAATAAAAATTAAATAAATTCACAAATCTATATATATATGTAATTCTTAAAATAATTTCACTCCTTAGAAATCATTAAATATGAAAGCAGATTGCAGAATTAAGACATACAAAAAAAAAACCGTTAGTCAATTAAGTATTAAAAAAATGCAACTTCAATTATAATAGTCTAAGCTTAATGTAATCATCTAACTAATACCAACTGTATGTTTATATGTACTAAAATCGTTGACATAGTCTGTCTATATACACAAAATACAACGAATTAATGTTTTTTCTTTGTTTATTTAATGTAATTATTTAAATAAATCTTACTTCTTGCTGAAATTAAAAAAAAAAATTTTAATAATAACAAAGTTAAAGCCAAAATGGCTTTAATCAAATCGTCTGTATTGACCATCTTAGTGTATTAAAGTGTTTAAGAATTAGTTCTTAAAATTACATTGAACTATGGGACTTGGAAATAAATCGATATTGCAACACATGTTCTTGCTAATGCTATCACTCTTTTGTGAATGAATGATAGGAATTTTGTAAAAGTTGTTGTTGACATCAACATTTCAAATTATAATAGATTTTTTAGAGACATGTATTTTATATTAAATTAAACATTGTAAATATGGAGACAATTATAAAAAAGGATGTCAGTGCATCACCCTCCAAAGAGAACGTGGACTTGACAGAAACAAATAATCATAGTGTGCCTACGCGAAACGATACCTCAGAATTCTATAGTAAGGCACAGAAATATTGGTCAGAAGTTCCCGCCACCGTTAATGGAATGCTTGGTGGTTTAGGTTACATAAACGCTATAGACATACAAAGTTCCAGTCAATTTTTACGAGAATTAAAAATTAAGGATGCAACTAAAAAGTATGCCTTAGATTGTGGGGCAGGTATAGGAAGAGTTTCAAAAAATCTGTTAATGCCGGTGTTTGCCAAAGTTGATTTAGTGGAGCAGGATTCTAGTTTTGCACAAAGAGCTCAGGAATATTGTACCAAAGATTCGGGCGCTGTACTAAGTTATCCCAGCCGCTTGGGTGAAATTTATAATATCGGTCTACAAGAATTTCAGCCTGCCCCTAACAAATACGGTTTGGTATGGTCTCAATGGGTGCTGGGACATCTCACTGACAATGATCTGTTGGCCTTCTTTCGACGAATACGTAAAAGCTTAACGTCAGATGGTTACTTTGTGATAAAGGATAATGTAACATCTTCGCAAAAAGTGGAAAAAGATGAAGAAGACTCTTCCGTAACAAGACCCCTGAAAATGTATGAAAATTTATTGAAAAAATCTGGATTTCGTATTGTAAAAATGACACAACAGAAGAGCTTTCCCAAGGGCTTATATCCTGTATATATGATAGCCAGCCGTCCAAAAGAATAAAAAAAACTCATTTCCGATAAAAAAATTTATTCTTTAATGTGCAATTAAAGCTTTAGCATCATTAGAAAAAATATACATAATGATTTATGTACTTGGTTAGAAAAAGTTGTTGACTTTTTTGTCCTTAGAATTAGAGTGAAAACAACTATGGTATGTACAGATAAAAAATGTCTTAACGCTGAGCGTTATTTTTTCTAAAACTCTTCTACAGATCGTTGAATTTTTTTATCGCCATTTTGTGTCAAATATTTTCCGACTTTTCTTTGGAAAATCGAATTGGTTTTTGAAACCTCAATAACAACCGGATACTGAAACCAGAATCGTTTAACGGAATGTAGTTTCTTTGTCGCATTTCCAACGTTCATACGTTTGGTACCAAAGTGTAGTTTCCATCTACAAAAGTGCGATTGGCATAAATTAATGCATCCTTCCAAACTTTCCCACAATTTGTATCCACAACAGCAGAATCCTGTAGTAAGTGTTTTAATGGATGCAGAAAATTATGATACGGCTCACTGCCGTACCTATAGCTTTCCATAGCCTCATATATGATACGAAAGAGCGGCTGTTTATTTGAATGGAAGTAACCACGATTGCCGTGTATAATTTTGATACCCTTAGCTGATGTATTACAAAAATTCACATACATACAGTGATCGGGACGATAATTGTATTCACATGGCATTACGAACAGTTTTTCTGGATAATAATAGAAAAGGATATTCAGTATGTCTTGGTCGCCCCAAGTAATTTTATATTTATATTCCTTATGAATGGGTAGTACATGTGACTCCCAGTTGAATTCACGCATACGCGTTAAGTTCATCAACATTACACCCGAATTGATACCAAGTTTCCCGTAGTAGGGGTGACGTGCAAACCTGTTGTACCAACCAATGTTGGCATCTTCATGTTCTGGACTCAAGGCGGCAATTTGACTGGAATTGAATTTTCCGAAAAAGCTCCAAATATCAGAAACCGGAGAAACGAATATAATATCAGTGTCCACATAAAGCAAAGCATCGATGGTTTGTAAAATAGATGGAAAAAATAAATGTTGAGCTGCGCACGGTTTAAATAAATTGCGCCATTCTTTTTCCGTTTTGGGAGGAAACTGTAAGGGCAACAACTCAAAGTCGAATGCGTTGGAAGCAATGGTACGCCAATCTATCAGTTTCTCTTTGAAACGTATCATCAGTTGGTCTTCAGCAAATATTAAAAAATGTAGTTTATTTTTGGAGCGGTGGAACAATAAAGCTGATTTAATCATAACCAGAGTTTCTGCAAATCTTTGTCCGCAGGCAGCGACAGCCACATAGATGGGCGGATATGGTGGCAATATTTTCGGTTTATTAATTAATTTTTCCAATTGTACATTAATACGGTGCAGCATGGTATGCTTTGCCAGTACATATAGACCAACGGTTACCACAAACGAACTCAGGATATACGCAAATCGGCGGAGTCTCATTTTGCTTAAGGAGTTTAATTTAACTTATATAAAACATATTTTTTTTTAATTGTTGTTTCATTAAAATATATAATTTGCTTAAGTGTACCAACATTTATCTCAACTTTTGTTATTAAACATTTTCGCTAAAAAAAAATCTGAACGAGAAACGCTTAATTATGTATAAACAAATATTGAACTCTATGTCATTCACTGTCTATTAATTATTATTATTAATTTGTTTTTCACATAAAACGGGGCTGGCAAGCCCCACTGATGTCAGGGTGCACAATTTTCCCGTAAGAAACGGAACAAAACGGATCAGTTCGAAATCAAAAGGTTGCAATTGTTTTCTTTTCCATATGCTTGCTTCTTCTTTTCTATTATTTTACCATAAACAGCAGACGTGTGAAATCTTTACTAAACATTTTTGTTGCATTAATAAATTTTTACAATAACTTTTTAATAAAACCATGAATTCGCCCCCAGTTTTTATAGATTTGTCTATGGACGAACAGGTAATATTCTTATAATGGCACAAGTTAATACATTTTGCTTATTTAAAAAAAAAACTTTATTTCGCTAATATTGAGGTTATGAGCAACTTTAACTGCAGTAAGAATTGTTTTATTACTTGCAGGTCCAGGAGTTAAGGAAATATTTTAAAAATTTGGGTGCAGAAATTTCCTCTGAAAAGTCTAATAAAGGAGTGGAAGATGATTTGCATAAAATTATTGGCGTTTGTGATGTGTGCTTTAAAGATGGTGAACCCACACAAATTGATTGCATATTAAATAGCATTGTGTCGATTATGATTACGGTATAAATTGAAAGATTTTTCTTTTTATATAAATAACGGCCTCCATGTAATTGAATATTGCAGATACCTTTAGATCGCGGCGAGAATATTGTTTTGGCGTATTGTGAGAAAATGACTAAGGCACCTAATGTGTCATTGGCAAAGGTATGTTTGCAATCTTTGTGGCGTTTATTCAACAATCTTGACACTGCTTCACCACTACGCTATCATGTGTATTATCATTTGGTGCAAGTGGCTAAACAATGTGACCAAGTGTTGGAAGTGTTTACGGGAGTTGAACAATTAAAGTCACAATTTATAAATTGCCCACCCTCAGCTGAACAAATGCAAAAACTATACCGTTTGCTGCACGATGTAACCAAGGATACCAATTTAGAATTGTCTTCAAAGGTTATGATCGAGTTGTTAGGTACCTACACGGCTGATAATGCTTGTGTGGCACGTGAGGATGCCATGAAGTGTATTGTAACAGCTTTGGCTGATCCCAACACATTCTTACTCGATCCCTTGTTGGCTTTGAAGCCGGTACGCTTTTTGGAAGGTGACCTTATTCACGACTTATTGTCCATTTTCGTATCGGACAAACTACCAAGTTACGTACAGTTCTACGAGGATCACAAGGAATTTGTGAACTCCCAGGGTCTGAATCATGAACAGAACATGAAAAAAATGCGTTTATTAACTTTTATGCAATTGGCTGAAAGTAATGCAGAAATGTCTTTTGCGGCTTTAACTAAGGAACTGCAAATAGCTGAAGATGAAGTGGAGCCGTTTGTTATAGAAGTGCTTAAAACCAAATTGGTGCGTGCACGTCTGGATCAGGCCAATCGCAAGGTGCACATATCATCCACAATGCATCGTACATTTGGAGTGCCACAATGGGAACAGCTCAGAGATCTTTTGTACGCTTGGAAAGAGAATTTGAGTGCTGTGCGCGAAGGACTAACAAGTGTGTCCGCGGCTCAAGTGGACTTGGCTCGTACCCAAAAGCTGATTCTCTAAGAAGCTAACAATTATTAACGGTTTACTCTGCCTCCAGTATATTTAATATTCTATAATGAAAATAAATAATCGATGACATTTTTTACTAAAACTTTAAACAAATGAAATTATTTTGATATTTAAATTAATGGCAATGATGAGGTTCATTTGTGGATGGTGCTTAAGGTACACATCTCCATTCCTACTTCTCTACTTCAAAGTTCTTCGTGCACTTTAGCTTGATGGCGATCCTTTTCTTTGGGGAAGGCCCAAAAATATGAAGGGAATCCATTAACGTCGCGTTCTCTTTTAACAAATGCCGTATACGATGAAATGCAATTGCCTATAAAGTGATTGGACAAACCCAATATAGCCAAATCTAAATGTGTATTATCCTCTTCCAAGCGATGTACAGATATATTCATGCGTTGCAAGGCCGCGCTCAATTCATCAATCATATGATTGGCGTCAGAGGCCACAAAAATAGATCGCACTTCATTTCTGGGATATGTTTGTTTAACATTCTTTACCAATCTTTTAAGTTGACGTACAATTAATTCTTTGGAGGGCATACACAATTCCGGATACAAGGAACCTTTCTCATTGTTATAGCCCAAACATTGAGGTGAACCGAAAAGTTGTTGAGAATCACGTACATGCTCACATGCTCGCACCCAGTCGATACCGTTGCGTAAATGTACCCCAATAAAGGAGCCCTTCGGTAACTTGGTCTTTATAAATTCACGAGCTTTTTCCAAAACACTTTTATTCCATTTCAGATATTTTTGCAATATGCGATTTTCGTACTGCACCGGAAAACTAGCAGGCGCCCCCGTAAAAGCTAATATTGGCCATTCTGACGCGGGATATTGTTCACTCCATCTCTCCGCCACATTACTATGATGCACATCAAAGTGTAAAGGTCCATAAAATTCCGATTCGACAAAGTTGACATTAAATGTATCCCAAAAGGGACCGAACGGATTGCCCTCTTTGGCATGACAGTCGGGTTTAACTGAAGTTTGTTCTCTTAGACTTTTACGTGCCATATAACAAAAAGATATGCGTCTTTCCGGTGGCCAAATTTTGCTCGCCAAATTATTCATAAAATCATGCATTAAAATAACACGATGATATTCTTTTAAAGGTTCTACCTCAAAATATGTATTAAAGGGGACTTGATTGGAGCGCGCCTCTCCCTTACGATATTCCACCCAAGGAGGTAAGATTAAAGTGCGATTTAAACTTTTTGCAAAGGCCAACGCACCTAGGAAATGATCCGCTTGATTACCAAACCGGCCTAAAATTTCACACCAATAATGTATTCATAAGGTACACAGGTAACAATTAATTATATTAACTCACCCATGCAAGGGCAAAACGCTAAATAACCATTAGGATCTGATTCTATTAATTTCCCATTAATACTTAGAACAAGGAAGCCGTATAATATAAATGGAACGGCGAACATTTTAAAGGCTTCTTACTTAGAAACAAATTATTTCATTAACATGTAAAGCGTATAAAAAATCACAGAAAGTACATTTTTTTTAAGTTTTTATATATAAAACACGTATTTTTAGTTATTTTCTGAATGTAATTTTATTTCTCTTTACTACTTAAAAAAAAAATACTGTTATTATATATGAACCAACAAGTTCAATCAATGCGGTCTAATCAGTAAAATGAAATATGAGAGCTAGTTGATAATCATTTCGCACAAAGAGTAACAACACAGTTAACTACAAATTTTTACACCAGCTAGAACAAGAGTAAGAAAAAGAAAACAGACCCTCTGCAAGAACAAATAAGTTTTGTTTTCTTGTATAATGTTTACTTTTTATTAAACAAAAAGAAAAAAGAACGATTTCCCAAAAGAAATATAAATAATACCATATTTGAACACAAACCTAACCAAGGCATTGTGGCAAAACAGAGGTTCATCTACTTCATAAAGTTTAAATCCTGAATCAGCTTCCGTTGTATTATTTCACGTGCCGAACTCCGTTTTATATTGCTACGCATTTGAGTACGATACTTGAAATTACAACTGTTACCTTCTTCCGTTAGATCTTTCCTTATTTTACGTGATTTTTCCAAACTGCTAACAATAAATTGTGTTGGTCCGGAATTTCGGATTTCATGTTTTACAGGTAGTTTTTCTTCTATATAGAAACCAGCCCGCGTCCATTTCGGTTTTGGTAGAGAATTCTGCTTTAGTACGGCACACGTGCGATTTGTTTTCAATTTTTTCCTTTTTTCCGCTAACGTCTTGCCCGTGCTACCAGCAAGTGGTGTTAGAGTAGTTTCAAGAAATTTCATACCCCCCAAGCACTTCCTTTTGGGTGATATTGGTTCTTCTAACATTGGTCCAGATGATGTCATTATTGTTTTCGGTTTTTTCATTTTTATCGGCGTTTGAGGTACTTCCACAACAATGCCAGTGTTAGTGTACGTTTTCAAAACCTTTTTACCTTTTTTATCACATATTTCCGGCTCTGTTAAATTAAAACTTCCAATCAATTCAAATACCATAAAGTTATGCTTGAAATGTATTACCTGCAATTGGATGCGTTTTCTCCATTATTTTTTTAGTTTTGGCCAAAACATTAATTATATTGTCCGGTAAACGTTTTGGGGCGCTCATATCTTCCTCGTTCTTCTTCTCAGGAGCGTAATGGTTAGACTCTTTTGGTCTCTTCTTATTACCCATTGTAGGAGCAGCCGAAACCTGCAACGCTTGGGTAATAGCCAAGCGTTTTTCTTTTTTAATAAAAAAAAAAATAAAATATTTTTTCGATAAGTGATTTTTATACGCTGACTTTTTATACCCTATGCCGTCACTTGTGTCAAAGTCCGAACGTTTGTCAATTATTATACCAACCGATTCAGAATTAATCTGAATCGATTTAATAATGTCCGTCTGTCTGAAATTTGGACCATTTAGAACCCCTCTCCATATTAAGTTATAGTATAAAGGGGTCTTTTTTTGGCAAAATATTTTTTGACAAAATTTGGTGCAGAACAGTTAATTAGCTGAACCAAACTTGATCCCGATCGCACCATTTTAGATATTTTTATAAGACAAGGACTGACACAATTAAACTTATTGCAAAAGAATCCGAATATGTATATTCTTGTAATCATCATGGTAAATGTGTTACCTTTTTTATTGTAACCGAAATCACCTTTTCCAGCATCTCCAACAGGCGATGTATCTTTAGACAATTGACGTACTTTTGGTTTCTTTTCCTTCTTATTCTTAATTGATGTAAAAAAAAAAACGAATTTTGTACATTTATCATCAGTTTATAAAATCCTTCTTACCTTCTTATATTCCATTTTGGCTTTTAATTGGGCCTTTTTGGAAAACTCTAGAATCTCATCACAACGATTAAGTATACGTTTAATGTTATTGTATTCGGAAGGATCTTTGTCAGTCTTGTTCTTTGGATTTGTACACGATGAAGTTTTCGGAGCAGCTGTTGAACTCTTCTCCTCAATATTTAATTCAAAGCTGTCATTATTTTTACTAGGAATGCAGAGACTTTGCGATAAACGTTTGCGTTTCTTCCGCTCCATTGCATGAGATTCTAACGGTTCTAGATTCTTATTGGAAGTAGATTTAACACCTGATTCAACGCTGTCATTATTTTCACTAGGAATGCAGAGACTTTGCGATAAACGTTTGCGTTTCTTCCGCTCCATTGCATGAGATTCTAACGGTTCTAGATTCTTATTGGAAGTAGATTTAACACCTGATTCAACGCTGTCATTATTTTTACTAGGAATGCAGAAACTTTGCGATAAACGTTTGCTTTTCTTTCGCTCTATTGCATGAGATTCTGACGGTTCTAGATTCTCATTGGAAGTAGATTTACCAACTGATTCAATGCTGTCATTATTTTCACTAGGAACGCAGAAACTTTGCGATAAACGTTTGCGTTTCTTCCGTTCTATTGCATGAGATTCTGTAGGTTCTAGATTCTCATTGGAAGTAGATTTACCACCTGATTCAACGCTGTCATTATTTTCACTAGGAACGCAGAAACTTTGCGATAAACGTTTGCTTTTCTTCCGCTCTATTGCATGAGATTCTAACGGTTCTAGATTCTCATTGGAAGTAGATTTACCACCTGATTCAACGCTGTCATTATTTTCACTAGGAATGCAGAGACTTTGCGATAAACGTTTGCGTTTCTTCCTTTCTATTGCATGAGATTCTAACGGTTCTAGATTCTCATTGGAAGTAGATTTACCACCTGATTCAATGCTGTCATTATTTTCACTAGGAACGCAGAAACTTTGCGATAAACGTTTGCGTTTCTTCCGCTCTATTGCATGAGATTCTAACGGTTCTAGATTCTCATTGGAAGTAGATTTACCACCTGATTCAACGCTGTCATTATTTTTAGATTCAGTAGGAACGCAGAAACTTTGCGATAACCGTTTGCGCTCTGTATTTGAATCATTTAATGACTGCACACTTTCTTCTGAATTACTTAACGTCTTACGCTTATTCTTTCTCGGACTTTCTTGTATGTTTCGGGTCGAATTGTGGGCTGCCGAGCCTTCCAAGTTCGTTTCTACGCCATCATTACTTTCATGTGATTCCGTAGGAATACAAAGACTTTGTGACAAATGTTTAGATTTCTTGCCGGCATTTTTATGTAATTCCACGTTCTCGACAAAGGATTGCGACGGCTCAAAGTCTTCATTTAAAAGAGAATCTAAAGTTTTACGTTTACTCTTAAGACTTTTATCAGTTTCCTTTTGTGCTATAGCAAGCGATTGGCGGCGTAAGTGTTGTGAAGGAATCTTCAAAGGTTTCTGGTCTAAATTTTGTAACGCCCCCATATCGCTACTGTTCAATATGTTTCCATTTCTTTCATCAACATCATCAGTTGGTGAATTGTGTTTTGTCTTTTCTCCATCATTAATCTGAAGATTTACTTTACATTTCATAGAATTTTCATGACGCCCTTCAAATGTAAGGGAATGGTGTAAATTAAGTTTACCTTTACGTTCCTTGGAAGGGCCAGGAAATGAGACAGATAATTTAGTGTAATCTTTAGAGCGTCTTTTTACATCATCAACTACTTTACTGTTATTAAAGGGATCTTCATCATTATCATCGGTTTCCGAAGCTTCTTCTAAATAGTTTTCGAATCTTTCCTTCTTGCTTTCGTTCGATTCATTTTGTTCTCCTATTTTATCAGATTTAACTGATTGCTCTTCGTCCCGTGGAGTAACATTAACTATAACTGAATCTGATGAAATGTTATCCTCATTTTCGATATGTTTCAAATTGTTATCGCTTCTATTTCGAATGTTGTCCGAGGACTTATTTTTAGGTGAACTATGTAGCGAACCTTCACTTGCACTAGTGATAGATTCTGAAGCATCCCTTTTACTGCTCCTTCCACTCTTATGTGCTTCTTTTTTATTTACAACTTGCTCTTCTGCTTCGTCATTGGAAGAAGAATCCGACTTTACATACCGTAGGCGTTTGTATATTTTTTGTTCGGTATTTGAGAAGCCAAGTAACTCATCATTATCATCATTATCAACATATTCACCATTATCATCATCGTCACCGAGAACAATAAATGAATCAAATTCATCATCATCACCCTCCTCTCCCGCCGATTCGTATGTAGTGTTACTACCAATGGATTCACCATCACACGGAATTTCATTTAATAGCATTTCCTTACGTTCATCTGAACACATTGAATCGCCACTTTCATAATCATCAACTTCCATAGCTTCATTGTCAATAAATTCATTCACATCTTTATCTTTCTCCTGCTCCTCCTCCTTGTCCTCATCGTCCTCCCCTTCGTTAGATAATTCCATTTTATTATGAATACTAGATTTTGTCTCTTTACTTTCATTTTGTATACTTTTCTCTTTTTCATTAACATTAACATTGACATTATCAATGACATCGACATCATCTAGCTTCGTGTTGTTGTTCAAATTTTTTTTCGTAACACTTTCCTCAATCCACTTTAATGATAATACTTTTTTAGGCGAATCTATTTGTGTGTTTTCTTTAGATGATGGTGATGATGCTGGTGATGTTGATTGATTGATTGATTCATTTGTTATTTCCAAACTTTTTTGTTCCTCTTTCACTTCTTCAATAATTGTTGAATTTTTAAACGATTCTTCTATACAAATAATTTCATTCTCAGTATTGCGAGTTATGTTAATGCTTTCTTCCGTTTCTCTTACATTTTGTGGATCGCTTTCCAAAATATTGCTTTCACTCATATTTTGAGATAAGTTGGCTTCGCTATTTGAACTGTTGTTGTTATTTTTTATGGATTGACGTTTCTGTGGTGTAGTACATTTTTCATTTTTACCGTTATAATCTTTGTCTGTATCCATTTGTGATTTCTCCTCCAAACCGTTAACATTTTGACAATCTGTTGCTTTTGGACTTATTGTTTGCGAGTCTGGTAACACCGCTTCACATGAAATTTCTAACGGTACATCTTCGTTTTTTTCTCCATCGGAATTTGTTTTTTGTATAATTTTTGGTGATTGACTGATGGTTGTTTTTTTCTTGGGTGAATTATTTTCTAGCTGCATTTCTTTTTTATTATTATTTGAATCGCCCTCTAAATTACAGCTTTCGTCATGTTTTTTTGAGTCATTTAACATAACAGTATCTACTTGACGATTCGTTTTCAAAGGTGTCGTAGCTTCTGCCTCGAAAATATCTTTTTCATTATTATCGCACGGCGAGTAAATTGATTTCTCCTTCTTATTATTATCAGTTTTATCCTCTTCATCTTTGGAATACGCGCATATAGAAGTTTCCATTATATTACAGGCTTCATTTAATTTATCATTTTTACCAGATTCGGAATGAAGAGTATCAGTGGAGTCATTCGCACAATCGTCTGTACTTATGTTAAATGTATTTTCCTCATTATTAACGTTTTCTTTTATATCGATATTTGGGAGTTTACCCGGAGATGGTGTCTTGTTCACTGAAAAAGTATTAAAATGAGAGAATATAATATTATTGCCTTATAATTTTTTAATGTAATATATTTCCATAAATTTTCATAATTCTATAGAATTCTTCCTTACCTGTTTCAATTTCATCACTTGATTTGTCCAACAATTCCACCTCAACATCGGAAAATTTTGCAGGAGATGGTGTTTGATTATCTCTAGCTTTTGATTTAGTTCCCTTCTCACTTCCTTCATTTGAATCATTTAATTTTTCCTCCACATCTGAAAAATTGGAGGGTGAAGGTGTTTGATTAAGTCTAGTTTTTGATTTGGGTCCTGGCTTTCGTCTAAAAACTATAGGATCTGGAGTCTTAGATTCGGTTTTTTGTTTTGAAGTATTAATAAATGCATCGGTTTTTGATATACTGCTTAAAATTTGAGAAGTATCTTCTTCTACTATTACATCATTGTAATTACGAGTTGTTCGCTTATTTGGCGTATTGCGAGCTTCCGTTGTTGCATTTACACTCTGTTTAGCTGTGATTTTCAATGGTGTTGTTGATATTGTAAGAGAATTTCTGCGCGTGACGCGACTTGGTCGTGACGGCGAGGATGCACCTTTACATTTATTTTATATTTTACATTATTAAAAGTCAAGTAAATGAATAAATTATTTTTAAACTCACCGGTCTCAGCTATACTAGTTAGTTTGCTTATTTGCACGGGTGTACCCGGGCGGCTAGATGCATCACTATCTACCGAATTTAAACGTCTCCTCTGTGAACGTGTTACTAAGTAATTTTTAGGACATAGAACGCAATTTTTTTTTTATTAAGATCCCGTTCAAATATTTTTTACATTAAATTTTAATGCTGTTAATTGAAATAAAATATCTTACCTCGTCCCCCAGTATCTGGAATTACATCCATTTTATTACTAATAGAAACTTTAATTAAATCCTTCTGAAAAATCTAATAAATTATTTTCTGACAAACAGGACGACACGAGGAAATGGCACATGTATTTTTTACAGTTGTCAAGTTGTGAAATTTTTGTCATCAAATACGGAGTTGTTTTGAACTTTTAAACATAGGAATTTTATTTTCTACAGATGCGTAGATTTATAAAACGATGATGTTTATATGTTGCCCCTTTGAAACAAATTGTATTTAATTGAAAAAAATTTCTTTGTTAAGTTCACAATTGAGCGTACTTTGACAATCACAGTATTGCCAGTATAAAATTTACAAATTCCATCTCTAATTAAAAATATTACTAAAAACTTATTGCAACGTGTTTACATTAATTTATTTTGTAAAAATCTATTAAAATTATTCATTCTTCATATTAACTGTAATAATAAGTTATGGCAAAACGTTTACAACCGGCTTGGCAACCACCAAACGCCAAGGAATCAATAAAATTACATCTTTATAATAGCTTAACAAGGCAGAAGGAAGTGTTTGTACCTTTGGATGGGAATAATGTCACTTGGTATAGTTGTGGACCAACCGTTTATGATGCCTCACATATGGGTCACGCCAGGTATTTATTGAAAAATGAATTTAAAAATTTTTCTTTTAATTATTTTACAATATTAATAGATCTTATATATCATTTGATATATTGAGACGCATTTTGTCCGAATACTTTGGTTACAATATACACTATGTAATGAATATTACGGATATAGATGATAAGATTATTAAAAGAGCTCGACAAAATCATTTATATGAAACTTATGTAAAATCCATTAATAACGAATCATTGAATCAACTACTGGAAGATCAAAGCGTTGTGTTAAAAGAATTACAAAACACTTGCAACAAAAACACAGATCCTGATAAGAAAGTAATGTTAGACAAACTTTTACAGCGCATGAATGAAGCAGTGGAAGCCCTTTCAAAAGCGGTGGCTAGTGGAAATGAAGAAGCTATTTCAAGCAAACGAAACGTGTATTTGAAAGAAGCTAAAGATCCGATAGCCGAGTGGTTAGATAAAAAACAGGGAGCATCTGTTAATGATAACGAAATATTTGAGGCTCTGCCGCGTTACTGGGAGGATGAGTTTCACAAAGATATGAAAGCTTTAAATGTAGCTATATTTTTAAAAAGTATTATATATTATGAAATAATTTATTTGTTATATTTGATTTTAGATTCTACCACCCGATGTTTTAACCCGTGTTTCTGAATATGTGCCACAAATTATTGTATTTATTCAGCGTATTATTGATAATGGTTTGGCTTATGTTTCCAACGGTTCAGTATATTTCGATGTGAATGGTTTTGATGGACGGCCACAACATTTTTATGCTAAATTAGTGCCTGAAGCTTATGGTGATACGAAATCTTTGCAAGAAGGTGAGGGTGACTTGTCTGTGGGTGAAGAACGTTTAACCGAGAAGCGGTCACCTAATGACTTTGCTTTGTGGAAGGCTAGCAAAGCTGGTGAGCCTTGGTGGCAAAGTCCTTGGGGCCGTGGACGTCCCGGTTGGCATATTGAATGTTCTGCTATGGCCTCTGAAATATTCGGCCCTCAATTCGACATACATACAGGCGGTGTGGATCTCAAATTTCCCCATCACGATAATGAATTGGCTCAATCGGAGGCTGCATTCAATTCTGCCGAATGGGTTAAATATTTTTTACATACCGGCCATCTAACAATAGCCGGTTGTAAAATGTCCAAGTCCTTGAAAAATTTCGTCACCATACAACAAGCTTTGGAAAAACATACCGCCTGTCAGTTGCGTTTGGCTTTTCTGTTGCATTCATGGAAGGACACGTTGGATTATTCGGACAACACCATGGACATAGCCACACAATATGAACGTTTCCTAAATGTATGTATGTATGTATTCGTTTTTTATTAATAATATTTTATGGAAAACTTTCCCTTGAATAATTTTTGTTTCAGGAATTTTTCTTAAATGTTAAAGACTTAACACGCCATATATTAAACGGTCAGCCCAGAAGCCAATTTGATGCTTGGACCTGTGCAGAGAATCGTTTAAACATGCAATACAACAACTGTCGCTATTCGGTTCACAAAGCCTTGTGTGGTAATGTTTTCTTTCTATTTATTTTACCGTTATCCTTTAACTGTAATCTGTAATGTTTTTGTTTTGTGTAGATAACATTGATACCCGTAGTGCTCTGGATGCTGTACGAGATTTGGTTTCATCGGCAAATATTTACATGCGTGATAATAAGCAGAGTTTAAATAGTTTGCTGTTGAGGAAAATTGCTTCTTACATAACCGATCTGTTGCATATATTTGGGGCCATTACGGGTCCCCGCGGTGGTATTGGTTTCCCCATAAGTGGTCAAAGTAATGCGTCCACAGATTTGGATGTGGAAAATGCCGTCTTACCATACGTGGAAGCTTGTGCTGTATTCAGGAATCGAGTACGTGACCTAGCTAAGGTTTTGAAGGCTCAAGACATTCTTACAGTATGTGATGAACTAAGAGATGATGTTTTGCCGCATCTGGGTGTACGTTTGGAGGACAAAGATGCTGGCCAGTTTGCTATTAAATTGGTGGATGCGAATACTTTGCTTAAAGAGCGAGCTGCCAAGAAAGCTGCTGAAGCTGAACGGTTGGCGGAAAAGGAACGTAAAAAGCAGGCAGCTGTTGAAGCAGCAGCCGCCAAAGAGGCTCAAAGGAGAAAAAATCCGAAAGATATGTTCCTTCAAGAAACAGACAAGTACTCACAATTTGATGAGAATGTAAGTGATGTTGGGAGTATGACAGCTTTTACCTTTAAATGACATTTCTATTGCAGGGCTTGCCCACTCATGACAGGGATGGTAAGGAAATTAGCAAACAACAATTGAAGAAATTGCAAAAATTGCACAACCAACAACAGCAACGCTATCAAGAATATTTAGCTTCATTAAATGGTGCTTAAAATGCTTGATTTTATTATTCTTATGTTTAGAGAGAACTTTAGTATTTGTATGATAATAAAAAATATAAGAAAATATCTACTTAATGTGAACCTTCCAAAAGCAAAGTTTCCGATCATAAGCAGCGGCTACATACGGTAAGCGATGATGCCAGGCCAGGCCGGCATATAATTTAAGCGGAGCTTCCAATAGTGGCACATTTGAATTGGCGCTAAATACTTTTAATGTTATATCCGGTCGTCCAATACTGGCTACCACATGCTCTGAACTAGGAGCAAATCTCAAACAACGACCGCCATCTTCATGCGCCTGTTTAACGTCCGAGGGTGAGGAGGGACGCCGTGCCAAATCCCAGGTAACAATTTCACCACCAGCCAAAGCACTAATAAAACGACAATTATTTAATGCCCAATCAGCTGACATTAACGGTGACTTTGGGCATTCCACCGATATGATTGACTGTTGCGAACGCACATTGTACATGTGGATGACACCCTTCTTCTCAGCCACCAACACTTTGTACGGTTCTTCCGGGTGCCATTTGACCGACATACCCGCCGAGGATAAACAAAATGTAATGACAGTTTCATAATTAGATTCGGAACTCCAAATTTTACAACATTGGTCGTCGCTAACCGATGCCAAAAACTCATTGTCATTATCCCAACAACAATCATTCACATAGTTTGTGTGTCCCTTAAGGGTTTGTATGGTATCAGAACTTTTTAAATCTGTACGAAAGATACGTAGTAGAAAATCCGCCCCAGCTGCACACAATGTCACCGATTTTGGTATCACCATTAATGAAGTGTTGGGAGCAAAACTTATAGCATGACAGCGACTCTCGTGATAAATATCTCTTAAACGTTCCCATTGGAATATTTCATTTTCCTGTTCCTCCTGAAAAAGTAATTAAATAATTAGTGAAATGTTTTTTCAACATTATTAAAGCATAAAGCATACCGGGAAACGTATTAAACCTAATATTAGTTTTTTGTTGGCTGCTATACAGATTAAATTATAGGCAAAATCACTGCCGCATATCTCAAAACAATTTATTTGATCTGCAAATGTTAACAAATGATTAGGTGATGTAAAATTATGCATATTTTTGTGCAAAATTAAATGAGTTTAAGCGGCAATATTTTGATTTATATTAGAGATGGTACCGTAATGTAATAAAAACAAAATTTTTTGTCGTGTTATTACACAAAAGTGATTGAACTGTTTAATGTAAAATAAGAGGAAGCATTATTATTAGTAGTGCACGTGCAAGTGTTTTTGTTTATTATAAATTTCTTTGCTTTATTATATTAAGAAAAATTATTGAAAAAATATGAAATTCTCTTACAAGGTATTGAATAAATTAATATGTAATACAAGAAATTTTATGAGTTTAAAGAAATATTACAGTTTTCCAATTTGTTGGGCACCATATACCGGCAAGGAAATTTATTATTTACACCAGATGGAAATTCCATAATTAGCCCAGTGGGCAATCGTTTAACAATATATGATTTAAAAAAGTAAGTTGAAAAATGCATTTCAAAGCTATTTTTCCTGATTAATCAAGTCCATGATAATATAAATATAGCAACAAATCCCGTACTCTGTCATTGGAATCCCGCTTCAACTACACAACCATAGCTCTGTCACCGGATGGTAGTCTATTGCTGGCCGCCAATGAATATGGTGAAGCTCAATTAATTAGTATGATATCTTGCATGGTTATACATCGACATAAATTTCAACACAAAGTTCACTACATAGCCTTCAGTCCAGATGGACAACACTTTGCTGTAGCTATGCAAAATTTAGTATTTATTTTCAAATCTCCCGGAGAGTTAACAGGAGAATATAGTCCCTTTATATTAAAGCGACACTATTTGGGCGGTTATGATGATGTTACATGGCTGGATTGGTCTACCGATTCTACATTCCTTCTGGTAGGCTGTCGTGATAACACTACCAAAGTGATTGGTATACGATATATAAAGAACTTTCGCACCTATATACTGGGTGGTCATACAGACGCCATTGTGGCCTGTTTCTTTGAAGCCAACAGCTTACATGCCAACACCTTAAGTCGTAATGGTCAGTTGTGTCTGTGGGAATGTAGCATGGATTTGAAGCAACTCCACAATAAGGAAGAACATCATGTGGAATTGTTGAAGAAAAAGAAAAAACCAAATTTAGACAAGGACGAAGAAGAAGAAGAATCAGAGGATGATGTTGAAGATGATGAACAAGAAGAAAAGAAAGTTGATGCAACCACGGCTGAAAATGTTGTAGACGAAAATGAACGGCACGATGATGAAAAGAAGAGCCATCCATTTACATATAAAAAGCTTGGACGTCATTACTTAGCCGATGAGCCCCGCAAAGAACACCGCAACGCTGTCCTAACAGCAGCTCATTATAATCGTCAAACCAAAATGTTGGTGGTTGCCTTTAGCACCGGATCCTTTTATTTGTACGATTTGCCCGATGTCAACATGATACATTCTCTGTCCATATCAAATTATCCCATATCGACAGCTTTGTTCAATGGTACCGGTGATTGGGTAGCCTTGGGTTCACGAGAATTGGGGCAGCTGTTGGTGTGGGAGTGGCAATCGGAACAGTATATAATGAAGCAACAAGGACACAGTAGTGAAATGACATGTGTTAGCTATTCACCAGATGGCCAATATATAGCCACAGGAGGCGAAGACTCCAAAGTCAAATTATGGAATACACAAAGTGGCTTTTGTTTTGTTACATTCAGCGAACACACCAGTGGGGTAACGGCAGTACAATTCAGTCGTAGTAAAAAGTTTTTAGTAAGCAGCTCTTTGGATGGCACGGTTCGAGCATTCGATATAACCCGGTTTGTAGGATGAACTTTTAAAAGGGAAACTCTTTATACCCTACACATGAGATGGGTGTCATTCCATTTGCAATAGTTATACTCTGGTTTAGCGTCAAAAACTGATTCGATCTAGACATGTATGTCTGTGCGTCCGTATGTCTGTCTATTGTTGTTAACATTCGACAAAAATAATTTTATTTACCACAAAAATTTGCCTATGATCTTGAAATTTGGTGCACCCATTAATAATTATCTCATCTAGCGATTTGCCAAAAATGGGCGTGGTTGAATAACGTACTTCCACAATTTACAAAAAAACGGAATTCAACGTAATACTTGACTTGAAAGCTTAAACTATTAGAGAACGCAATCATGTACCTGTCACGCCTACTGAGTATTTGCAGATGTGGAGGGTATTTAAGAATTTAGTTTTCTTATATGTTTTAAAACTTTTCCCATAGATATCGTAATTTCCGTACGTTTACCTCCGAGAGTCTTGTACAATTCTCTTGTGTTGCTATTGATTATGCAGACGAATTGGTGGTGGCGGCTGGCCAAGATACATTTGATATTTACTTGTGGTCTTTAAAATTGGGCACATTACTGGAGATTATAAGCGGTCATGAAGGTCCAGTCTTCTCGTTAGCTTTTGCTCCATCACCCACCTCCTCTATGCTGGTATCTGGATCTTGGGATAAAACCATTAAAATTTGGAATTGTTTGGAAAATAAATCTGAACACGAAACCATTGATTTATTGTCAGATATTACCTGTGTGGCATTCAATCCTAATGCTGAACATGTAAGTAGGAGATGGGTTTAAAAAAATATAATCGAATAATGTCCTCCCATCTTTGTAGGTGGCGGTGGCTACTTTAAGTTGTAGTATAAGTGTATTCGATGTTAAAACTGCCACACAAATCAGCACAATCGAGGGACGTAGCGATTTAGCGAGTGGACGTTTGGAAACGGATATTATTACGGCTAAGAAAAATCAAGAAGGACGGCAAGTAAACTTTCATTTGTCTAGAATCTTTATAAATGGTTGACGTTGGTTCCGATTTGTAGATATTTTTCCTCAATCGAATATTCAGCTGATGGTGAATGCATTTTAGCTGGTGGCCGTTCACATGTCATTTGTATCTATCACGTCAAAGAAGCCGTCTTATTAAAAAAATTCGAAATCACTCAAAATCGAAGTTTCGATGGCTTGAATGTAAGTTTTCCAAGAGATAATATTTATTTATTTATTTCATGACACAAAAAAAATTTCAAGATATAAATTAACGGTATTTAGTACAATAAAATCTTAAAAAATATATATAAAAAAAATACATTTACAAAAAGAATGTAAGCTGGCAAAAACTATATCTAAAATGTGTGTATGCGTACACTTTAGGAATACATTAGCCGGCGGCATATGACTGAATTTGGTAATATGGCCTTGGTTGAGAAGCGCGAAGAATTGGAGGGTGGTAATGTGGCTTTACGATTACCCGGTGTGCAAAAAGGTGATATGGCAGCTCGGAAATATAAACCAGAAGTCAGAGTATTTTCGGTGAAATTCTCTCCCACCGGTCAATCGTTTGCGGCCGCCTGTACCGAAGGCTTATGCCTATACTCGTTAGATAAAGGTAACCATCTAATCTCCATTCCCGTTCAATCAATACACATTCAATCCCATTTTTATTGCAGGTGTGGTTTTTGATCCTTTCGATCTGTCTTTAGAAGTGACACCTAAAGCCATTAAGGAAGCTTTAAAACAAAAACAATACTCGAAAGCTTTAATTATGTCTTTAAAATTAAATGAAAACAATTTAATAACAATGACGCTGGAAGCGATACCACATCAAGATGGTAAGTGGTGTTTTGGCAGTTCTATAAAATTGCTTAAAGCAAATTAAAAACTGTCGGAGTATATAATATCGAATCTCTTCCCTTCCACACAGTGCAACTAATTTGTTATGATTTACCCAACGACTACGCCCACCGCTTATTACCTATAATAGCACGTTTATTGCAAACGTCATCACATATTGAATTTTATTTAAACTGGTCCAACAATTTACTGCAGAGTCATGGCAATAAGGATGGGGTGTATCAACATCCCGCCCTATTAGCTTTACATGAATCAATATCCTGTAAATATGAGCAACTCAATCGCATGTAAGTTTAAAGTATTTTTTTCAACAAAAATAAAATCAGTTTCTTTTAATATTTACTTAAAAAAAAAAAAACAACTTTTATTTATAGATGCGATTTTAACAAATATACTCTACAAGTTTTACTTAAAACCTATGAAGAAAAACAAACTGAAAAAGAAATTATAAAGGAGGAGGGAAATGAAAATGATGATGATGATTTAGACGAAGATGATATGTTACTTATTAAGGCCACCGATACTGTTGTACAGGATATGGAATTTGATGAAGGTGAGGAGGAGGAAGAAGATGATGATGAGGATAGTGATTGAAAAAGTAGATTCATTTAATTTTTAACATTTTTCATTTGTAATTGTTATAATATTTCAAATGCGAATTGCTTTTATGTTTGATTTTACACTTAATAATAAATGTTTAAAGTTTAAAGCTTGTTTTTCTACCTAGCTTTATAATAATTTAAATTTTAGCTATATATTTAAAAATTATTATTATTTGTAAATTATATGTAAATTACATTCGTTAGTCACTTGGGCTGTTTCTTACTTCCTAATAAGTTAATAAAGCATTTATTTTGCTTTTTTCCCTTAAAATAATTTGAAATATTTACAAATCTACTTAAATTAGTTATCACTGATATGCGTTATTCTTATTGCTTTAATGGTTTTATCAAATTAAATTTTTATTTTATTATTATTATACGTATAAAATCCTACTAAACAATGCTGTAACAATAATTTGGAATTTTATATAAAATATAACAAAACATTAACCTTAATTATTTTAAAAGTGTTTTTATTTCATTCAAATTAGTTTATATGAATAGATTCCCCCAATGTTTTAAAAAGTTTTTACAAATTTCAGCTTTCATATAAGTATAAACTCATGCTATAAAATAATAACAATCCATTCCGTTAGAGTTGATAGATTAATTGCTTTAAAACTTTTTGCTGTGCGCGCGTGGTTTTGTTGAAAAATTTATGTAAAAGTGCGAAAAATTGTGAAAAATTATTAAAAAATATAGTTTACCAGTGAAATAAATAAACAATTGGGTTCCTACTGTAAGTAAAGGTTTGAAAAACATGAATTAAGAAAAAAACTAATGAAAAATTACAAAATGTAATAACATTTCATGCCACTGTATATAATACGTTTTTTGTATAAAGCATGCATTGAAAAGTGTCTTAATGAAGAAAACTTAACATTATCTTTTAATTATTAGATAATATAAGTGTTTTTTACATATTTCAATTCTTTCGCTTGTAGTAAAAAGTGTTTTTCGTAAAAATATAAAACTGCAAATAAAATCTATGTACATCCGCTTCTCTTAAGCATGAACATAACCTTAACAAATTCTATTTAGAAACGAAAGGGAATAAATCAACAGTTAAAGTATATGTGTTAGTAAATGATCTCCTAACATGTGTTAACGAGCAGTAATTATAAATTTTCGTTTAGAGAGTGAATGTTTTGTTAAGAAATTTATAAAATATAAAAAAATTAAATTATTTTAATATTATTTAGAATCTAAAAAAATATCTTTTTACAATTTAACAAATATATATGTAAAGAAATAAAAAAATCCTGTAGTGTTAAACTTAATTAATGATTTCGATATAACTGGAAGTTTTAAACCTTCTGCAATGTACCCTGTCACCCTGTATATATTAATGCAGAATCTTTAATAAGGCAATTTCAATATACATTATGCAACAATTTGTAACAGGTGAGTGTTTTTAGCAGTAGCTTATTAAGCCGCCCCGATATATCAGACAATCTATTGAACATTTATAGAAAATATATTTTTATAATACAATATTTTGTCTCTATTAAGAATTACATAAAGAATAGGAGAAGAGGAGAGAGGAAACGTTTTCCTGATTCTGATTTCCTATTCTCACTCATATTTTACTATGCATGTATGATTTGATGACAGTTCAAGGGGTTAATTTTGAATTATACTTTTTGTTTTGTTATGGATTATTCTTATTTTTATATCCTGCATAGAAGATGGAGGGAGGGCTGTACTAAAAGTGTTTTGCTTAAGATTAAGCTAAAGCTTTTACAGTTTTTCGCAAAATTCTGCCATTTATGTTTATGTATATATAAAAAATGTTAAGAATAAAGAGTATGGTTATGTTGAGATAGTTTTTTTAAATATTCCAAGTGCTTATGTGATGTTTATAAATTCTATATCAATTGTTTATTATATATTTAAACCCTATGCCACTAAGATCACAATCAAAATCTGAGTCGATTTAATCATGTCCGTCTGTCTGTCTATATAAATTGGTGGCATTTTTGGAGATATTTTCATGAAATTTACAACAAGGACATTTGTTGGTTCCGAAAGAAACCTTGTTAAGAATGGACTGACTTGGACCATTTTTAGAATCCCTCTCCATATTAACTTCTTGTATAAACGGAAATCTTTTAATGGCAAAAAATTGCAATTCTTAATATTTTTTGACAAAATTTGATGCAGAACAGTTAATTTAAACTTGATCGGACCATTTTAAAACCCCTTTTCATATAATGATATTTCACGACATAACGTATAAAGCAATTCCTCTGGGTTTACTGTTACAATTAAACTAATTGTAAGATAATTTGAGGAGCTAAGTGGTGTAGGGCATTAAATAGTTGGGATTGACCGACTTTAACAATTTCCCCTGTTCATTATTGTTGTTGGTTTTAAGGCTACTTGTGTTTTAAATTCTCTCGATTTTTTAGATTTTTTAGATTCTTTGGATTTTTTTTAGCTTTTAATCGTTTTGTGCTACTGTTAATATTTAATGTTATCTTTTGTTTCTCTGTTTTTTTAACGGAGTCCAGAAAAATGTATTCTGGAACTCCCTAAATCCTAGGAGGATTTCATCAACAATATCGGCCAGTACAGTAGAACAAAAACAAAAAACAATATAGGAAATACAGCCCGAGAAACTTTGTCAATCTCACGCCACATTATCTTCTCCACACCCGTATCCACATCTGTCCAGGCTACAGATAGTATACTTTGTCGTCTGCCTGGCTTGGGTGGACCACCATTGCCTTGTAATGAAGTCTATCAAAAAAAAAAAAAAAAAAAAAAAAAAACTAAATATAATAACAATTAGAAATTAGTTTCATTGGAATGTTTGTTTGTTTTTATATGATCAAAATGACCTCTGTACACAATGTCATGCATGTGTAGAGAGAATTAAATATAGTACAATGTTACACAATTGCAACCTTGACCGATTATTCTTACTTAGGCTACAACTGCCTGTCAAGGATTTTGGGTAATCCAACTCTAAGTCTCTAGGGTCTAATTACCTGGCCTGGTGTTGTCGGTGTTTGGGTGGCTTTGCGTGACCGCACTGCACCACCCTCCCAACTGGCTACCGTTGCACATTGACCTTTCTCCATGCTGCTAATACGCTGCTTGTCATTGATAAAAAATAATAATTTAATAAAAGCATAAATTAAAACAAATACTACTAACGTTTAATATCTAATAATATCATATTTTGCTAAATGTATGGCCCGAGATATTCAAATGGAAGGAAGAAATGAAGATCTGTCCCAACTTACTAAGTTTGTCGCTTTATTTGCAACATCAAGAAAGAGTCTTCATATTCTTGATCAGCATCAATAACTGAGTCGATCTAGACACGTATGTCCGCGTGTCCGTCTGTTATTGTTACTCTTACGATCGTAAATTTTGACGTATTAAGCTTAAATTTTGTACAGACACTTTTTGTACGCAGATCGTTATTTAAGATGTGTAAATGTGAATTTGGAACAAATATATATATTTATCCCAGTCATGGATGTGCCAAAAAGGGGCGTGATTAAATAGCATACACGCCCACAATTTACAAAAAACCATATTCAGCGTAAAATTCGACTTTTTAGTTAATACGTACTATCAAAATCCTGCCATGCCTACCGTTTGCAAATGGATGAGGAGGGTATTTAAGATTTGGCTTAAGCCTGTTTCATTTCACTTACCATTGGCAATACCTTGGGTATTTTATTAACTTGATATTGATATTGAACGTCCAAAACTTTCACAACAACAAATTCAGCCAAAGCGGCAAATACTGACACCATACAACCGGCCATCCATAAATCTAAAGCCTTTACCAGGCGAAACACAATAAGAAACCTTAGCGTTCAAAGTTTTCTTTACAATTGCAAAAGTTACAAAAATTACCTTCACATAGGCTACAGGTGGAATGTCGGCTCTTAAACCGGTAAACATGGTGACAAGTGTTAGCATACAGGTAACTAGTAATGTAACGCGACCAGGTATTGCATCTAAGCCCAACCAAAAACTAAACCAAGACAACATGACCACCAATGACGAGGGTGCAAAGGTTTGTATCAAATGATGACCGATTTGTCGTTCAAAACGAAAATAAACCGTTAAGCGAGAAAAATTGCCCACTTTCTCCGGCATATAACCATCACTCTCCTCCAATTCCAACGGTTGACCCAAATTGTATTGCAGTAGTTTTAATTCGGGATTGAGCGTTACACCAGAATCCGACCAACGTAGTTTAACCTTTTGATTGTTTGAAGAAACTGATGAAGAGAAGAAGGTATTGAAGTGGCATAAGAATATATTGTCATGAGAGATGGTGTCAGAGTACAATGACCTTTGAGTCTGAAGCATGTGATGATGATGATGATGATGATGATGATGATTGGTTGGTAATGTAATACAGTCCTTATACAATGACAGATGTATACATATTTTATTCATTATTATTGCTCCAGCAACATTAACTTACAGCTTTCTATATATATGGGACAGACTTGTATGTCCATGGGATATAATTGAAATTCCATTTGGCAGGCAATAATTGCATGCATACGTGCTGCATAACGTACTGTCTTATTTTTATACAATGTCACCGACGTAAACTTGTGAGTGAGGGTAGCAATTTCTAGTAACAGCAGTGAAAAGGGAAAGAGAAAGAAGACAAATATTATATTTATATATAAAATATATACGAAAACATTGTGAAAATGTTATAGTCGGTCAAACTCAACCATTTAATACCCTTCACCACTTGGGTTCTTAAATTACGCTACCATTAGTTTAGTTGTAGTAGAAACAAATTTGACTTGGCCAATTATTATAGTCAATTAACTATTTTACAACACATTTTGTCAAGAAAATATTAAGATTCAAGATTTTTTGCCACATAAAGATAAAGGACCTTATATGAGAGAGGGTTCTAAAAATAGTCCAATTTGAACCATTTTTAATTCAATTAATCATTAAGTTAAAACATGTTCTTGTACTAAATTTCATGGAAATATCTCAAAAAATGCAACGTCTAGCTTGTACACAAAATGGATGGACAGACGGACATTGTTAAATCGATTCAGTTATTGATTCTAAATTGATCGGTATAATTGAATAAGTGGTGCCGGGTATAATGATTTATGTTTGTTGTTGTTGTTGTTGTTGTTTTGATACAAAAATGTATAATAAATAATAATAATAATAATAATAATAATAACAACAACAATAACAACATGAAGCAATAAACAAAATTGTAAAAAACAAGCAATTTTGGCATATTTTGTTGGCATGTTTTATAATGTTTTAATAGTTGTTATTATTGTTGTTGTTTTTGTTGTTTTTTTAGGTCAAACCAAAATCAAATCAAATCAAATCATATGATATGAGAGAAGGGAAGACAGACATTTAAACAACTAAATAATTTAAGTAAAATACACATAAAAAAAGCTTAAATGTGTCAAATAAAACACGCACACACCCACACACACATATATATATATATATACATTGAATTCTAAACTTACGTAAAAGTATTTATAGGAAAATATTTCATACATACGTCCATAGCTACTGCAAAAGAAAAGGCAACTTAAATGGACATACACACACACACACACACACGTACACATACATATATATAACTACATAGACATATGAAGCAATAAGTGAATGAATTGAAATTAGCCAATATTCGCTTGTAATCCTTTTTTATTTAATTTATTTTCTTTTCTTTTTAACTACACAATAAAACACAACACTTTACCACAACACTTCAACAACACAAATTTTGTAGTAATTCAAATAAAAATCACATTCAGAAGGTTTGTACACACGAGTACGTAACGTAGTAGTATGTTGTTCTCCGAAAATAGTTGTAGTGAATGACTTCTAGGAATTGAATTAGATTTCATAAATCAACCTACAGAGGAGTACGTATGGGTAACGACAACAGAAAATAATTTGAAATAATACAAAATTCATGAAGAAGACAGTTTTCATTTTTAATTATACGCTCCACATAAGATATAAGGGGGTATACTAAGTTTGTCATTCCATTTGCAACACCCAGAAGGAGGCGTCAGAGGCATGGTCGGATGACCCATGAAACTGAAATTTTGTATACATATTTGTAATTAGTTCAATCATAAAAGTGTCAAAAATGGGCTTAGTCGAATAACAGACATGCCTACAATTTACAAAAAAAAAGCATACTCAGCGTAAGACTCCTCCAGCTAATACGTGATAGAGGGCGTAATTATAAACCTGCCATGCCCACCGTTTATATGTGGAGGTGGAGAATATTTATGATTTGACGTAAGCGTTGTTTCAACTCTTTCTATATTATGTCTTACTAGATTGTAGACCAACCATTTAAAGTCATTCACAAGTCTCTTTTTTGTTAATTGAATGTCTGTATGTAACTGCATATATATGTATAACACTCATGTATACTTATTTTAATAGACAATTGAAACGGTGGCAACATTTATTACGTGGTAGGGCGACTCTAATAAAATATAGGGCAAGTATTGTGTTATCATTGAATGATGGCGTATATTTATTATACGTATGTATGTTGTTGACCTTCATAACGGTGAGTTGAGTGGTAGTTGATTGGTGCTCTTTATGAAGCATGACCGCTTTTATTGATATATAAATTGTGCACAACATTCAGAGAGGGGGGAGACAACAGAGTTGAACACAAATGTTAAGTATAAATGAACAAAAAAAGCCAATAAAATAAAAAAATTATATCAGTCTGTCTATATGGTAAGAATTCGATATTAGAGTCATTTCTCAATTTCGTATTTTTTTATTTAATTTTTAAGAGATTCCTTATTTTTTTTTTAATTTTATTTTTTTTATTTGTTTATAATTTTTTTTTACTTAATTATTTTATAAGTATCGGATCTGTATTAATTAGGAAATAAAAAAAATTAAAATTTATTAAAGATGCTGGCCTCCCCCGTATTAAATGACGACATGACGAAAAGAAAAACTCAAGAAAAAAAAATGATTTTTTTTTCAATTCAATTTAATTAAATTTTAATGAGTTTGCAGTTTTAAAAAAATGTCAAAAAAAAAAATGGTTATTGTAATTAGTCTTAAAGTTGTATTTAGTAATTATACTTAAAGTTTTATTGAGATGGAAGTTTTTCTTTTCTCTATCATGTTTATCGCGTAGCAGAGAGGTGGTAGCTATATGGGGACTTCCATAGCCTATCAACTCAAACACATTGAGGTCAATCGTAGAGAGTCGGTTAAGAGAAGTAGTTGAAGATTGTTGGATTGATTGATTGATTGATTGATTGTTTGGTTAGTACATTATACACATTTTAACGTCGTGATGATGGTATAAAGTAGGAATGGTGGGAGTAGTAGCGGTAGTACAAGCAGTAGTTGCGGTTGTTGTTGTTGATATTGTTGTTGTAGTTGTTGTTATTGTAGTGGTTTTTTAAAAAAAATTTCAAAAAATTTCGAGTTTTTTTTTGTGAGAGAATATAATAAAATATAAATAAATTTTTATAATAACAAGTGAAAATAGTATAGTCGCTCAACACCGACACTTAAATACCCTACACCACAAATTATGCTAAAATTAGTTTAGTTGCAGTCATTAAACTCAGCGGCATTGTCATATAAGCCACCTCGTGAAATATAATTATATGGTTCTAAAAATGGTCTGATCGGGGATTGTTTTTTATAGGTAATTATTAAGTTAATTAAGTATTTTTTACCAAATTTTGTCCAAATACTTTAAGAATTGCTATATTTTGCCAGGATGTTGTATGGAAAGGGGTTTTAAAAATCAACCAATTGGGTTCATTTTTTATAAGGTTTCTTTTCAATCGTAAACGTGGCCTTGTAATAAATTTCGGCAACATAATTCAAAAAATGTGATCTATAGCGCACTAATTTATATGGACAGACAGACGGACATGTGACATATGTCGTTTAGGAGTGACAAACATCCACATAAACTTATTTTATATTAAACTAAAAGTGATATAGGGCATAATCATTCAAAGTAGAATTACACAACACATATTTAATTGAATTATAATTTAGCACTAATCACATATAGTAGCATTGACTAAACTTTATATATAACTACCATATATCTAAATAACTATTCTATTCAACTATTGAAACCCCACTTATTATAGCACTACTATCATTAATAAACAACAAATGACTTACCGGCAATTTTGGAGTTTAAAAAATATGGATCTGGTTGCCATAGATTATCAAAAAATTCTGGAAGCAATGTCACATAATCATCACCTTCTTCAAATATATCATCTGATATTTCTAAACGTGACTCCAGCCAACGTTGATGTATAAACATGTCCACTCTAAAGAAGTTAAGAAAACTACATACATAGATATTCAGATTCTTATATATGCTAGCTGACTAACATGAAATATGTATTTTTGTTATGTGTTGAATCATATTTTTATCATTATTTAATTAAGAACTTACCTAAAGTCCATATCCTCCACATTAATTGAATTAATATCTACAACAAATATACTAAAGTCAACTATAACGGGTGAACCCTTTTTAGAGGGCGGTCGAATTTCTAAAAAAAAAAAGAAAAAAAAGAACAAAAAATGAAACAAGTAAGAAAACTAAACTTAAATACCCTTCACATCTTAATACAAAGTGGAGGCGTGGCAGATATATGAATACGTTTTCTAATAATGTTTGTATTAAGTATTATCTTGCTAATTGAGTTTTACGTTAAGTATGCTTATTTGTAATTTATGGGTGTGTCTGTTATTTGACCACGCCCATTTTTGGTACATTGATTTTAAACTTAACTTCAAATGTAAACTTCAAAGCTTCATTTTTATGGCAGATTAATAGATTTTTGTCAATTGTGGGCGTGGATTTTGATCGATTTTGCCCACAATTTAAATAACAATCGGCATTTATTGATGATCAAAATTATATATAATTTGTAAAGTCCCTGACGCCCCTTTTGGGTGTTGCAAAGGGACCATCTGTACCATTCGCTGGTAGGTGACTTAGCAAAAAAAAAAACATGTTTTCATTTAAATAGCTTTACATACGTATATTATATTGTATTTAATAAAAACGGAAACGGCTTTATTTTTAATTTTTGGCGATTAAGAATTGTAACGACCCTGAGACATAAGAGGCATAACCTTACGTTTAAAGTTTTCTAATGCCAACCATAGCTACATATGTTTGTACGCTTGTATTCAATTTCCATTTTTATATGTTTTTACGACTTATAAGAAATGCCGGCAGTTCCCTTGAGTAACTGAAAATGAAGTATTAGACAAGGTTAGAGCCGAAAAAGAAACACCAACCAATGGTTGGCCTGTCTTGCTGCTAATATTTTACAGTTTAGAGAGAGTGTGTGTGGGTGTATAAAAGTTTCTTTATTTGTGCTATTGTTGTTGTTTATATATTTTATTGCCACTAATATGGTTAAATAGGTTTACGTGTTAACAGTCATTATCAGGGATTTAGTGTTTCACACACACACACACACACACACACACACATTTCATTCGATTTTAGAGGCTTAACTCTTCTTTATATAAGGCGCCCTTTAACACCACTGCCAAGTTCAAGGTACACCAGTAGCTATATATTCAAAATTTTCAAATAAATGGCTGTGTGTATGTGTGAGTGTATTATGAAAATAAGTAGAAACCAAAGTCAAAACCATAAACTTAAATTTCAATTGTAAACACACACACGCTTCCCTACCATTTGACTGGATCATATAATCAAATTCTTTCATAACATATTCGTTCGTTCGTTTGTTTGTTTGTTGGTTCGTTTTAAGCAGACTGCATGTTTGAAAATTATGGTTATATCGATAGTTAATCAATAAATCATTTATTTTCGGAGTTTTTGTATTTTCTTAATGCCATTGTGAAGCTTGAACTTGTCCCACTTTATCTGAGTTACAAAACAAAAACTATCGTTCTACTCAAGCGGTATGCCCTTAACATTCTATTCTATTGCAACGTAAGCTAACTTTATAAATATCATTAGAAATAAATATTTTATTACATATAATTACTTACCCTTGACATAATTTGGCGGTAATACAACGCGCGGTTTTGCCGTGTAGTTCACATACGCTTCTGTTGATTTCGTTAACCTGAAAAAATTCATAGATTTTATCAAATACAAACATATACCAGCATTATAATTAATAATGTGAATTATTATTGTTGTACTTAAATGAATGAAACATATAATGTTATCGTTGTTGTTTATATATATTTATAAAATAAAGTAATGATAAATTTCTATTTAAAAGAAAAGCGAAATTAATCCTTTATTTGTATATTCTAATGAAATACGAATGAAAGAAATCGGATCACCCATTCAGGAGATATATTAAAAAGAAGTTTGTGTATTTTCTCTAAAGAAAAATTATCTAATGTGTATCTATTGAAAAGAATATACGTAAAATTTGGTACAATGACCACGCCCTTATGTAATTAGGAGTTTTTTTTTATTATTAAATGTTTTACAATTATGGGACATTTATGGTATATGGTCGATCTAGACATGTATGTCTGTCTGTCCGTATGTCCGCCTTTTGTTGTTACTCTCAAGGCCTGCATATCTATAATTATCCCTTCAATGTATAAAAAAAAGGGGAATAATAGATGTAGATGTAGATCATTTTAAGCATTATAAGGTTTTTTATAAAATTAAATACTAAGTTTTTTATAAACCTTAATGCTTAAAATTCGATTTGCTGATACGCAATACATACACTATTAGAGGACGGCCACGCCCACCGTTTCTATGTAAATGTGGAGGGTATTTAAGATTTGCCCTAAGCCAAATTTAGTTTTCTTACTTGTTTTACTCATACCTAACATGAATATGAATAATATCAATCATACGTCCTGTAGCCAGATTCCATTTTATGTATATAAAATACTTATCATAAGGATTTATTATAGCAAACAAATAGGGAAATTAAATTTTGCTTAGACATAAATTTAAACATCTACATACAAAAGGTGGGCGTGGCAAATACAAAATTACGCCTACTAATAGTGTTTGTCTGGCGTATCAGCTTGCAAATCCAATTTTAATTTGAATACGATGATTTTGTAAATTGTAAACGTGTCTGTTATACAACCATGCCCTCGTTTTCTAATATTAATGAAAATTTATATAACCCTATTAATTGTTTTACTCTTAAAACTGTGAAATACGTCTCATTCGATGACACCCTGATGGTAAACAGCAGATATTCATTAATTTCATGTAAAGAAGCACTTTGTGTACTGATTTAATATTTATAAGCATATATAGTATATATATATAGGTTTTTACAATATCTAGTTTTATAACTCGCCAGTTAGTTAGTGTTGTTTTTATTGTCATAGCAACCCGGCACCTATTTTACGTATTCACGTGTAACCACATTAAATTTGTTTGTCGCTCTGTTTGCTATACTTTAATGTAGCACTAATCCTATATAGACAGACATGTATGTATGTGTGTATGTTATGTATTAAGACAAAATTTATATTCTATATATTGTAATAAAGTGGAAAAAAATCACTGACATAAACGCATTCTACAACTTTGTGAAGAAAAAAAAAAAAAATTAAAAATTAAAAAAATTTAAAAAGAAAATCAATAGTCAGATAAGTGTTTAAAAATAGCGAAACAGTTGACAATGTGTGTTGTAATCAAGGTTAACTAAAGGGTCATAACTTCAACAAAAACAACAATAGCAACAAAAACTCCATTAATGCAAAATAAACACGATACAGGACTCATTAGTCGCTTATTCATTCATTATATTACATATGAATATGGATTTATGAATAATTAAATTTGTGTTTTCCCTTGATTTTGATATAATAAAATGACGACTCTATATTAAGCAATATGGGATTTTCCCCAAAAAAAAAAAACAAGAAAGAAAACTAAACCAGACTTAGTTCAAATCTAAAATGGTGTGTCAAGGTGGGCGTATATGATTACGCCTTCTCATATACTATTAGAACTAACTATTACGTATCAGCTGGCATGTAGAGTGTTACATTGAACAGGATTTTTTGTAAATTGTGGGCGATTTTGATATATAACCATGCCCATTTTTGATAAATTAGTAGATGGGACAATCATGAATATAATTACTAAATTTCAAGTTCATAAGTTAATTTTTGTGACGGATATATAGATTTTTATTGATTTTGGGCGCGTCTGTTATCTAAGCACGCCCATTTTTGACACATCGGTGTATAAAGTAGTAGTTATAAATATATGCGCCAAATTTCAACTTTATAGCTCAATATTTGTAAGAATATATTTTTGTCAATTGTGGGCATGGTTTTGTAAACCGATTTATCCCATTTTATATAGTGATCCGAAAGTACAATCTGCAAGTGTCTGTACAAAGTTTCGGCTGAATATCTCAAAATTTAGAACCATAAGGATGCCAAAACTTGTATCCAATAGACGGACGCACCTACATATTGACTCAGGTTTTCATGCTATCTCTAACACCTTCTTCTGGGTGTTGCAAAAGCAATGACAAACTTAGTATACAGTAGTATGTGTAGGATATAATAAACGATTGTATTACACCTAGTGTAGGGTATTTTATACACTTACCACATTAATATAAAACTAAATCCATAGAAACAGAATATATTCGCACTCTTGTCCAACATGATGTGATGGATGATGACACCACGATCCCAGGAACGAACACAACGCAAACACAACAAAAATTATTCTTTTTTTATAAATTATAAACATTTACTCAAGAATATAAGAAAACTAGAAATCATCTCAGTTTTAGATTAACACAATACAAGTAATTTAGTACAAATTTCATAATTTGTGTCTTCGCAGGCACTTTGTTATCATTTCAAATAACTTTTCCAGCATAATTTTCTTGTAAACAAATTATTTATTATGTTTTTTAAAAATGTTCACTTTGCACTAGCATTCGTTTATACAGTTATAATAGAAAAATACTGCCCTTGGATAGGTACACCATTGGATGAGAGCTTGAATTTTTTTATTTTTTTTGAATTTTTTAATTTTGATTTTTGAGTTTGAGTTTTTTCATATATATTTTCTATATATATAATAGATCTTTATCTATATGCTTGCTTTTGTATTTGTATTCGTTAAAACATAAAAAAAAATATTTTCTTTCCTTTAAAAAAACAAAAAAATTATGTACATTTCACCCTTCAGTTAAGTTGTATACCGTTCGCTTAAATGGTCACTTATCGAATAAATTGAAATAGTTGAATGTAAGAAACAACGTTTAAGATGATGATAATGATGATGATGATCACAGCTTAAAAAGTATATTTGCACACATACAAAGGCACTGCATTTGATGCTGGCGGGAAATTTATTTAAAAAAGCAAAGTGTTGAACTAATAGAGCACATATATGTGTATGCATATGTGTGAATGTGTATGTAGATAGGTGTTTTTTTTTTATATTATTTTTTCACCTACAGACACCAGCCTTTAAACGAACTGAAATAACAACAATCATGTATAGAATTTAAAAAAATGTCGTACTTTACCCGACTATTTAATACTCTACAACATTTCGTTTCACAAAAGTGGTCCGACTGGGTTTAAATTTGCTACAATCAATTATTAAGCAAATTAACTATTTTTTGACCATATTTTGCTAAAGAAAATTAAAAATTACGATATAAAGACTTATTTAATATAAGAGCCTTATATGAGAAGGGGTTCTAAAAATGTTGCGATTGAATTAAAATTTGGTGCAGCCAATTTTTAAGCTAATTAACGATTCTTTACCAAATTTTGTCAAAAAATATTAAGAAATGCGGATTTTTTCATATAAAGACTTTCTTTACAATTAAACCTTATATGGGAAGGAGTTGTAAAAATGCTTTAAATTGAACAACTTTCCATGGCGTTCCTCATTGATCTAAAATAGTTGCTTAAACTAAATTTCATCGAAATATCTCTAAAAATGCCACCTGTAGCGTATAAACAAAATGGACAGACAGACGGACATTGTTAAATCAATTCAGAAATGGATTTTAAATCGATCGGTAAAATTGAAGATGAGTCATTTATTGGTTACAAACGTCCTTAACAAACTTAATATACTGTTAGCCACCAAGTGGTGCCGGGTAAAATGATGACAATTGAATCGCGTGCCGGTTTATATTTAAAATATTTGCATATTTTAGCCACATACTAGTTCCTTCAATTCTGCATCTCAGTTGAAATGCTTACGAACTTAATAAAACTATGTAAACATTTGCATATATGCCATAGACACCAGAGACTATGTTTTTTTTATATTAGAAAACATACATTTCTTATAAATGATCTACTCGCATAAAAGCGAATAGAGAAATGTTTGCCACCACTTGTACATACATACGTACATATATATATTTTTATTTAAATTTTCAGCTAATTGAAGTGTGTTCCGCAATACACGTGGCACTGTATCACTTAACATTTGTATATGTAACCATTTGTGGTAAGCAGGTATATAAAGTTTCCTTACATGTTTGACACTGTTGTCAATTTGTCCGTCTTATATTGTGAATGAATCCTTCACTATGTTCTCTATTATGGGCGTGCCATCTAGTAGAGTATATTTTATAGTATAGGTTAACAAACGATAGACATTTCGCGCCCAGAATAGATTTAAGTAAAATGTAGGCGCGTCTGTTATGCGATGGTTGTCGTTTTTGGAATTTCAATGGAAGGTGCAAGTAGGTGTTTTGACTTCGTCACTCAATTTTTGTAGTTAATAAAAAGTTTTAATCATATAAAGGCGTGCCTCTTAAACGATTTTTGCTTAATTTAAGTAATTAATGAAATTTTTCTGCCGTAAAAGTTCTAACAATAGACAGTCTCATGGACGGACATGTCTAAATCGACTCTGATTATAATACTGATCAAGAATATATATGCCTTTCGGTTTATAAAGTAATATAGACCTTTTAATGTACTTGTGTAAGGTATTATATGTCCGCATTTGAACGTTCAAGTTATTTACACTTATTTTGTAAACGATATTCAAACGGCCATATAATATTTCTGTGTTTAATTACAATCAACTACATTGTGGTACACTTCCCGACATTATTATTGATCATAGATAATCAGTTCGTTTTTACGCTTATTTATTGGTTCGTTTTGCATTGCATTGCATTGCATTGTGTTGTGAGATACTTTTTCCAAATAAATTGATATTGAACTTGATCTTGTAAAATATAATAAATATGTGTGTATGAATGTTAGTTTGTTCTTCAAACTATTCAATAACAAGCAGTTACAACCACATATCTAGATGTACTGAGAAATTTTAGTTGTGTTGAAGTTTTTCCTTTTTGACATTTTTGACGCAATTCTTTCCATTATACACTTACAGTTACTTATATAATTTATAAATTGATTTGCAAGGAAAAAATTGAAATGAAATTCATTTATTTAAATAATTGAGTTTTACAATTGTATGGAGGAATAGAATAAAATTTGCAAGTAAACTCTATAAATAGATTCTTTAATTATAAGCAAGTAAAAAATCTACTTTACTCTATACCACAAAGTTATAAAATAGTTTAATGTATTTTTGTTTATGTATGTAACTGTTAAATGGCAACTGTTATGCTTATTTTTACTTCAATCAATCCATTAAGAATCAATTTTTGAAACAATTTGATCGCGCCGGTCTGTATGTCCATGTAAATTTATGCCATGTTTAGAATCTTGTTCTATTTAAACAGAAAATCTTTATATGGTGAAAAACTACAATTCTTACTAATTTGAACTTGTATGTGCGACACATATAAAAAATGTCCATTAAGGATGTACAAAAAAAAAAAAAAAGTCTCCAAAGTGTCTGTAGAAACTACATAAATGAAGCATGAATAATAGAAACCCCTAAACACCCACATACACGTTGTTATTAAAATATATGTAATAAAGAAACATTTACAACAACAATTACGATTATATTTCTTTTTTTTTTTTTTGTCATACACATTTATACAGTTGTGGTCAATTGTAAAAAAAAACTTAATTTGGTTTAAGCTTCACTTCCATATACAAACAGTGGGCAAAACACGCACCACAATCAATAAAAACCATACTCAGTCTAAAACTCGACTTGTAAGCGGATCATATACCTGCCATGCCCACTCTATGCATGTACATATGGAGGGTATATACGATTCGGCCTAAAGCCAAATTTAGTTTTCTTACTTGTTTTCTTATTCTACACCAGAAACTGTGAATGAATGCAAAAATTTAATATTTCTTGCATATCTGTGACACGTTTTTCCTGAACTCACTGTCACAATTATAGCTTGCAATAGTAATTGTTAACGATTAAAGTGAAATAAATCACATTCATGTCACGAAAGGCAAAAATAAAAAAAAAATTAAAAAGAGTGTCTTTCATAATTAATTACTCCGGGTATAATGTGTTTGCTTAAAAGGGGAGAGGAGGGGATTCGTTTTATTATAAACTTGATCAATTCTTTCCGAAGGTCAATCATAGGTTCATAATATTTTTATTTTAAATATAAAATAATTAAATTGCTAATTTTATTATTTGATATAAATTTTTCAATTTTTTTATTTAATTTTTTATTTTTGTTAATTCTTATTGTTCATAAATATTTATCTTTTATGAAATTAAAAGAAACATGAAACATTTTCTTTATTATTACTGCGCATACGCAAAGTTGAAAACGTAACATATCGTGACGACCTTATTAAATAGTTTTTCTTTTGCAATATTTTTGTCATACTTTTTGTTTATTCTTACATATATTGTTTTTAAAACCACAGCAAATGATTAGTAGTTTAAAAGGGTTTAGAATTCCTTTTTATACCCTCCCCCCTTTATGGGGGTATACTAAGTTTATTATTCCTCTTGTAACAGCCAGAAGGAGGTGTCGGAGACTGTACAAAGTATAGGCATCAAAAAATGAGTCAATCTATACATGTATGTCCAGGTGTCCATTGTTACTCTATAGTCTATTGTTGTTACTCTTACTCTCAGCTGAAACCTGTCCAGTTTAGACTAAATCTTAAATATCCTGTACATCTACACATAATGTGGCGTTACAGGTACATAATTACGTTCTTTAAAAGTGTATGTAATACGTATCAACTTGCAGGTGAAGTGGTTTTTTGTAAGTTGTAGTCCTTACTATCATCCGACCATGCCCATTTTTGACACATCCATGGACATCCCAAATATATATACCAAATTTTCACTTTATATCTCATTTTTTGTGGCAGGTAAATACATTTCTGTCTATTGTAGGCGTGTCTGTTATCCGATCACACCCATTTTTGTCACATCAATGTATGGCACAATTATACATATGTCTACCAAGTCCATTTTTTGTGGAAAAAAAGAGATTTTTGTTAATTGTAGGCGTGGCCCTTAACCGATTTCATTTAATTTAAATAGCCAACTAGAAGTGTTTGTACAAAAATATCAAATTTATGACCACGACAGAAATAAGAAGAGGCAGACGCAGGGACACACGAACATACATTTCTAGATCGTCTCAGTTTTTGCTGATTTACAATTCATATAATTTGTAAAGTCTCTGAGGCCTCCTTCTGGGTATTGCAAATGGAAAGACAAACTTAAAGAAACGAATTTTAATTTAAAGAGATTTAAATCACCGAAAACTGTTAATTTATATAAATGAAGAGAAAATATTATAAACACAAGTTCACAGTAATCCCGTAATCTTTAGGAATAGGATAAAAAATTATTGAAATATTATTATTTTATAATTTTTCAGATTCAATTTTAAAGTAATTGGAATAATTAATGTAATGAATAAAATTTCAGAACGCAAACACACGCGCGGGAACGCCCGATAATAATTTTACGTTATTGTAGCACTTTTTTTGATATCCAATTTTAATTTTTAATAGCGTTTGAATGCATAAAGCACCGTTAAAATACTAAACGAGCAATTCATAAGAATAATAAATGATAGCTCGTGTGCTAGCAAATAGTCTAACTGGCTGACTGACTGACTGAGTAACTGAGGAAAAACAGAACTAGAAAAAAAGGAAGGAAAAAAGGAAAGAATTAACAGTTATCCATTTGGTGAAAGTAAAACAAAATATATGTTTGTATGTATGGGGATGTGAAAGTAATTGTTATAATATACATGTATACGTCAGAGAGGCGTTTAAACATGCATGTTATGCATGCGGCTGGCGTCTGTCTGCAAAGGTTGGGTCTGAGGATTTAAGGAGTTGTTTTATACTGTTAGTAAGAGCCGCTTGATGTTAGTGTATGGAGTTTATTGTTACACTTTATTTAGGCACTGATACTGATACATATTTATGTATACATATATTAGCTTTGATATAAAGTGAGGGCATGCAAACCCTCTTTTTTTTATAACATATTTATAGGTAGGAGAATATGTACGGAATGTACGTTTTTCCGTTTTTTAGCTGTGGTTTAGAATGATTGTAATTTTCTTTGTTGGTAGAGAGAAGGCTATATAGAGGAAAGAACAATATAGCGTGTTGTTCTTCTTCTTTTTATTTTCTTCAGAGGTATGTTGGTAAGAATATGTTTATATTAATGATATAATTTGGTAGCAATTAACAGTTATTTTTTTGTTTTGTTTTGTTTTTTAAGTAAGAACAAGCATAAGTAAACAAGTTTTATTGCGTTGATTTATAAAATGTCGTGATATTATATAAATGTAGTGAGAAAGAGAGAGAGAGAAGGAGGGAGAAGGGAGTAACAGTAAATTTACTTGCATACATTTCATATATATTTAATGTTTATAAAATTTATTATAAAGTATTTTTAAAATCATTATTTTTAGTTGCAATGCCTTAATAAGAAGCTATCATAGATTTATAGATCTATATATTAGGCAGGTTCGTATTTAACAGCCCATTATATCGGGTATTCAAATATACACATGTTGTTTTTGTAATTTTCACTTCCTTCCTGCTTCCTTTGTTTTTTTTTTCTTGTTTTTGCTTTACAGTTTTATTAGTACCTAATACATTTGTTGCCATTACTTTGAATTAAAACAGTCTCCGTTTTTTTTTTTCTCAACATTTTTTACTTTATAATCCTTGTTAACATATGACGTCAAATGTAGTTTATTATTATCTTACAAAATATCTAAGGGGGAATAAATTAATAAAAACAATGAATAGTGCGAAACGATTATTGTCGCAACAAATACCGCATGCCATCAAGGTAAATAAAATAGATATTTCATGACGTTTATTTTAGCTCCCCGCCTCTTTAAATTTTATAAATACTAACTACAGCTACTAATAACCTTAGCCTTAGCTATGGAAATGAAACTTAAATAGCAATGTTATTCTTATTGTTGGAGTAGAAATCTCTGAATATGCTTCGTCATTTTTTGCAGAAACGTAAATGTTTTGGTTTATATAAATTTTATAAATAATTTTTTCTCGTGTATGCTAATTAATATGTAAACATAAAGCATATATTTGTATAAGATTAAATATAAAATATATTATAAATAATAGAAAAGAAATCAATATCCAAATAATTGTTAACTAAAGTACTGAACGCGTAACTGGGTCGCACTCTTCATTTTATATCCAACTAATATTCCATGTGTATAACTTCACACGTTCTTCAGAGCGTTCTATTTTTTTGCATAACTTGGCAGCACTTCTAGTGCAGGAAGAAAAAAATTTTTTTTCTTCGCATGCATATCAATTCACATTTTGCTGAAAAAGTTTTAAAAATAAGAAACGCGTTAAGAGAAAAGTGTTTTCCCAAAATTTTGTTGAAATATTCTATTCTATAAACCTTCAATAACAGTTTTATAATATTTAGAAAAAACAAAACTAATGCATAAACGTTTTGCCTATAAAAAATATTGTGCAAAGAATCGAAAGATCCAGTATATGTACGAGCATTTAGGCTGGTTTTCCCTGCCCGAGGGATTTTGTCTCGCAGTTGTAAACAGCTCTACTTGGATAAAAAAAAAAAAAAATTCAAAGTAGAAGTGCATTATAAAGGAACAATATATTTGCCTTTACAAACAATTTTTTTAAAAAAATATTCTCCAAAAAAATCGATAAAATCTGATTTTAATTGTATTTAATTTGGATTAAAAAAAAAGAACAAGAAAAAAAACGCCAACATAATGTAATGGCATTATCAAAAAATGTAATTGTAAGGTCTGTGTTATGTACGTAAAAATAAAATGGAGGATATTGAATATTTAGAGGAGTACGAAGATTTAGTGCTGCCCGGTAAGTATACTTGACGATTAATGGGGAAAAAATAGTAATATGTATAAGTAAATGTAATGTAATGCTCTTTTTTAGTGTTGTTGTTATTATTTTTTTTTAAATCGTTCCATTTTCATTTCAAGTTATCAATTCATCTCTGTCTGATGCAACAACAATAAATGCCACAGCAAATAGTGGTTTAACAACACTTAATGAAGAAATGTCCAATAATAAGACGTCCTCCAGATCTACAGCTGATATAGTACACAACCAATTACAACAAGTTGCTGATTCCGATTCTTCTTCATCTTTAGATCAGGATATATTTAATTGCTTATTTGATGATCATTCCGATGATGACAATGTTCTGTTAACAAAAGGTGAGTGGTGTGTTGTTAATACGGTACAAAAAAAAACCATGTTGGGTAAGGGAGGACGAAAATGACCAAAATAGAGACAAGCATATCTCTTTTAATATCCTCCACATAAGATGAGGGGTGTGCAAATTTTGTTGTGCTGCTTAAGTCCTTAAAACAACATTAGAGTTATTGATAAGAAACAAATTATGACGTGTCGGTTATTGATATTGTTAAGCTCGCAAAAATTAAGACATTGAGCCGAAATATTGTACAGACGCTCCTAGTTTGTGCAGAACCGGTCAAGTGTACACTCAACCACAAAAAAAGAAAATTTATAAAAATAAAAGGTTGACCTGTTTTTGGCGCAACCACATTGTTTTCAAAACCTGTTTGCGCTGTTATATAGACGCCATGTCCACAGCGTGCCCCTAAATGTGGAGGATATCCCAGATTTGGCCTAATTCAAATGTAAATTTCTTTACTCCTTTGCTTTGTGCTAACAGGAGACATTAATGCAACTGAAAAATCTGACTTGAATATGTATTCTATGGATTCTATGGATACATTTGTCAAGAAAATAGGTATTAAAAAAATCATTATCAAAGTCAAACGCTATATATTGTATATAATGCGACTTTGTTTTTTTATAGGAGAGCAAGTATTAAATGAAACTAGTTCAGCTGTAGCAAAAACTGATAAACCTTCCACGTCCAAAAGTATTAAATATTGTGAACCCTTGCTTCATAATTTTTGCTCATTTGATTTTTTTTTAAACATATAACAGATGATATCTATAAGTCCTTGAACAAAACTACTAATGCTTCTTCTTCAATTGCTGCTGGTATGCCGAGAGGTAAAGAGACCAAAATTGCCACAACTTCGAATGTAGAGGCAAGAAAGTCTATAACAAGGACCCCAATGAAAGCTACAATCATACCATCGAAATCCTTAATTAAGCAAAAGCCACCAGTAAATAAGTTATTATTTGCTTTTAAACGATTTACTTTTAATGCAAATTATCTTTCTTCAAAATTTCAAAAAGAAAAATCTTATGTCAACCAGTACATCCAATGTGTCCAACTATCAGGCAAACCGTAAAGTACCGTCATCTATGGCAAAAGTTGCCACCAAGAAACAACCTCACACTACCATTGTAAAGTTGGAAAAAGTGATACGTGAAGATCCTATAAATGATCCTCTAAGTAAGTGGACGCATTTTAAAGAAACACTTCAATAAATTTAAATCACGTTAAAAATTGTTTTTTTTTTTTTTCTTTTTCTTTTCTTTTCTTTTAAGATTTGGAAGATGATACCTTGTCGGATGTAGCATCGGATCTTTTGTCATTATCAGATATCTCTGGTCATACTATGGATAATTTAAGTGTGTTGGATGATGATGATGACGATGACGATGATGATGACGATGATGATATGTTAAATAGCAGGAAAACTATACCTAATTCACCATCCGATGATGAGGAAAACGATTTTATGCATAATACACAAATCATGGATCTATCCAATGATTCGAGTGTTTTATCCAGAAATTTGCGTTAGTATTATGTGTTTTTTTAATCATTCATATTTATACATACCAAGGGAGTATATTAAGTTTGTCAATCCGTTTGCAACACACAGGAGGAGGCGTCGGAGAGTGTACAAAGTATACATATTTCTGATCAGCATCATTGTCCGTGTGTCTGCCTATTGTTCCGCTCACGGCCGTAAAATTTGATATATTGAGCTGAAATTTTGTACAGTTGCTTTTAGTTTCTGCATGCAGGTCACTATTGAAAATGGTCAAAATCAGACAAGAGCCACGCCCACAATAGACAAAAGTCTATCTATCTGCCACAAAAATTGAGCTATTCAATTGAAATTTGGTACACATATTTATAATTATTCTATTCAATAATGTGCCAAAAATGGGCGTGGTCATATAACAGATACGCCCACAATCGACAAAAAACTATATATATAGCACAAAAATTGAGCTATTAAGTTGAAACTTGGTACACATATTTAAAATTATTCCTTTCGTAGATGTGCCAAAAATGGGTGTGGTCAGATAACAGATACGCTCACAATCGACACAATCACAATCTATATATCTACCACAAAATTTGACCTATGAACTTGAAATTTGGTACGCATACCTATAATTATCTCATTCAACGATGTGCCGAAAATGGGCGTGATAGGATAACAGACGCGGCCACAATTTACAAAAAACCTTATTTAGCGTAAAACCCGACTAGCAAGCTGATACGTAATACATACACTATTAGAGGGCGTAATCATATACCTGCCACCCCAATATTTATATGTAGATGTGGAGGGTATTTAAGATTCGGTTTAAAGCTAATTTAGTTTTCTTACTTATTTTTTTGTACATTTTTAGAAAACATTGTTACGACATCACAATCTTTGGTACCTAAGAGGGGAGCAGTGGCAAGCACTTGCACAACCATTACCATCAATACCGGCCCTCATGATGTTGGTTTTAAAGCAACCCCATCAAAGCAATCCAATCGAGTGTTGGATTTGATGGTGGCGGCAGATGATAAAAATCTTGAACTGATTGATATTTTAAGTGATAATTTCCGTGAAGATGATGTTGTCGGTGATTATACGAATCAGACGCAAATTGTTAGTGATGTTAATTTGGGTAGCAGTGTAGAGAGTAGTAGTGATGCCGGAAGAACAAAGAATATATCATCAGCATCGTCCGACCTGTACAGTACGCCATCAACGTCGACCAGCGCCATTATGGAGACGCTGCCGCCCAAGGCGATAATTATAAGCGATACAATATTAACGCCATACAATATGCCGTTCACCAACTTCCAAGCGAGTTCATTAGGTAATACAACAACAAATTTACCCAAATTCACTACCACAACCACTTCTACCCTACCACAAGACCATCCTACAAGTACCGTAGAATCATCTAATACCAATGTTTTTACACAAACACCAGGTATTATTATTAAATATTTTTATTTCTTCTTCTTCTAATAACTCGCAGCCAAATATGTTGCTTCAATAATTTTTTATATAAATTTTTTTGTTGTTGCTTGATTAATTTTAGACCCAATTAAACCGATCGAGATAACGATAAGAACAATGGAAGCGCCGTCATCATCATCAGCAGCATCGACCGCTTTAGGTAATATTATCTCACCAAGTGGCTTATCGAATGATTCATACCTCTCAGCTGTAGATGAGATGTTGGAGGAGTCGTACGCTGAGGCCATGTTAAAATTGAAGGCCCAACAAGAAATGTTACATATACAAGACGTGGGCGCCGAAATGGAGGTCAGCTATATAGATAACTTGGATTTTTTAAATGCGGATGATGTACAAAATAAATTAATATTGGAAGAACAACAACAACAACCGTCACAACCATCACAACCACAACGTGACAAAATAAAAGATGATGTGCTGCAAAAAAATCAAGCAGGCAAGCAAATGCAAGAGCAAACAAATTTCGGGACATCACTAAATGATAGAACGGAACAGAAAGGAAATGAACAACAACAACAACAACGTGACAAAATAAAAGATGATGTGCTAGAAAAAAATCAAGCTGGCAAGCAAATGCAAGAGCAAACAAATTTCGTGACATCACCGAGTGATAAAACGGAACAGAAAGGGAATGAACAACAACAACAAACGATTGAAGATAATATGACAGTGATGTTTAGAGCATCAACACCATCACAACAAGAACAACAAAAACAACAACAAGAACATTTAAAGGACTCTAAAGATACAACAGAAGAAAAACCTCAACAGCAACCATCGGGTGATAATAAAGTTACAACAAAAACAACAGCAACAACAACACCAGCAGCAAGTAAACAACAACAACAAACAGTTGGTGGCGGTAAGCTTGCATTAGTAATTCATACAAATCCCCAACAACAACATGAAAAAAAGTGTAAAGCGCAAAAATATCAGCAACAACAACAACAGCAAGAAATTAAAACATTGCAAAAACATCAGCAGCAAAAGCAACACCAATCGAATGATAATAAAGCAACAATAAAACAAGGACAACATCATTCACAAAAACAGCAACAACAACATTTCCGTGATAGTAAAGTGGGCGTGGCATCCCAATCAGGTCATCATCAGAGAAAAGAACAATCCCAATCACAACCCCAATCACGTGATAATAAAAGTACAGAGTTAAACAATACAACAAAGAAACAACAACCACAACAACAACAATCGTGTAATTATAAATCCCAAGCTAGCAAACAAATTGCCGATGTCTTGGACAAGATACACAATAAAGAAAAATCAACACAAAGTCGAAACGAGAGCGCAAAACAAACAATCGTGACAAGTGGTAACAGTGAAAAACCGACATCATCAAAAATTCTGAAAACAACGGATAGTAGCGAAACAAAGAATAAAATAGAAATTAAAGATAATCGAGAGCCGGCCCTGAAAACTGTTCATCATGAAGCAAATGTTAATAAGAAGCCAGAAGTAAACACAAAACTTATTCCCAAAGAAAGCCAGAAGACACCAAATGCTAATAAGGATCCAAGGGTTACTGCAACTGACACGAAAACAACAAATGTAGATTTACCCAGAAATAGTACAAAAGAAGAAAAAATATGTGATAAATCTGTGGAAAATACAATGAACGTGGTGCCGGTAGAGAGAAAACAAATAAAAGAATCATTGAAACGGTCGACAACAAAAATTGAGGAACATAAGAAAGCGAATGAAAATAATGAAAATAAAATTAAAGATGCCACGCCCAAAATTAAAACCAATACTAATGAGATGAAAAAGACTAAAGATATAAAAAGTAATCAACCTACATCAACAACAGTAACATTAATAAATGATGAGAATGCCGAGAAGGAGGCGACTAAAGAAATGTCCCCGGAAGTAGTACAGCGAACAACTAAAGAAAAAATCGAACTGCCAAAGAAGGGGCAGGAAGAGGAAGAAACAAATAAAATTGCAGAAAAAATATTAAATGTACCAGAATTGGAAAAGGAGGAAGTAAAAGAAAAATCGGGAATAAAATCCAATGATGTGTCACCTGCAACAACTGCAACAAAAGCCAAGGACGCCATTAAAACTTTTGATTCTGAAAAAAATCCAACAAGCGATAAGAAAATGGAAAATGTTAAAACCTTACATGAGGATCGGGCCACAGCCTACAAGCTGCCAGCGGCAAAAGACAAAAAAGACATTTGCGCAGAAAAATCTTTACAAACAGAAAAAGAAGAATTTAAAGCAGAATTGAAAAATATCGGAATTCTAATTAAAGATTCTAAACAAGATATGACCCCTACGCCAACAACGACAAAACCAACGCAGCAAACAAAAAAGAAACGTTTCCGTAATCTAAGAACACCCGATAGCAGTGACGAAGACTTTAAAGATGGTTTAAATGATTTTAAAGGGTTCGAAGAGGAAGCAAATTTAAAGATTGTTATAGATAATAAAGAGGTTGAAGATAATAAAGAGGTTAAAACAACTAGTGAGGATAATAATACGGCCACAGCTCGGACCACAACCACTAACAGTAAAGAGGAAGGTGATGAAATGAAAGAGACAAAGAAAAAAAGCACCAGATGGGACTCCTTAACAAATAAACAGGAAAACGTTAAGGAAGATACAACTCAATCTATAATCACCCTGGATAAGAAAATAATAAATGATAAAAATGATTCGGATGAAACTAAGATTAAATCATGCCCTACTGAAACCATTAAATTAACGAAAGATTCTGCTAATCAGCACAAAGAAGAAGAAGAAACTGAACAGAAGGACGCACCAAGAAGCTCCAAGGAATCGTCAAATGAAACAAATGAAGCGAAAAAATCGAAATCATTTATTGAAATAAAAACAAATTTAAATAAAGATAATGAACCTAAACCAGTCCAGGATGAAACAAAAATAAGAGATAATTTGGCCCCCACAGTAGATAAAAAGAAAACGGATGAAAAGGTTGCAGAATTACCTACAACAATAAGCATCCAGGCAAAACCTGAACTTGAGACGACCTTAACAACCAACGCCGATACTACAAGTACAAGTAAGAAGCTTCAAGATAAAAATTCAGAAAGTCTGGAGAACAAAAGTATAAAAATAAGTGAAAAAACAGATAAAGATAAAATGACGGATAAAAAAGAAGAGACAATAACATCGAAACCAGTATTACCAGTGGAGGCAAAGACTTCCACCTCAGAAGATGATGAAAAGTGTACGGAGAGTCCAAGAAATGAAACACCGAAACTATCAACTAGTAAGAATACATCGCTCCCTGATAGTAAGACAACGAATAATACAAATTCAGCTAAGGATACATCAAGAGATGGTAAAAGAGTGGAAAATCCGAAACCTTCTGCCAAGCAAAAGCGATCTTCTCAAGATTCCGAAGGTTCACTGGATTCTTCTAAAGAACGCAAATCATCCAAAGATTCCAACAATATAGGAAAACACAAAAAGGATAGTAGAACCAGCTGTGAATCCAACGAATCGAAAGAATGCACCGAAGCCAGGGAGTCCAAAAATGATATACGTCAAACCAAAAGTATATCGCGTCATTCTTCTAGAGATTCAAACAATTCAGATAAACGGAGCGATAGGCGGGCGAGTAGCGGTGAATCTGTGAAAAACTCTAAAGAGAAAATACCGCCTAAACAGCAGGTATTCCCATCACCCAGAACTAAAACACAAACAAAACTGAGTAGCACAGCTGAAGGCAAGGTAATATTTAGTACGAAAGAAGTGATGCCGAAACAGAGTGTAAATGTAGAAAACAAAAATGTGAAAGATGACAAATTACCGGCTCGTTCCGAAGCAAATTTAAAACAAGGAATTAAAGATGAAGAAAAATCGTTGGAAAAGAAAGACAATACTTTAGAAGTCCCCCCTGGAGTGGAAGATATAAAAAAGATATTAAAAGAAGAAGATAAAACGGATGAAGAAAAATTAATTGCAGTTAAAATGCCTCAACTTCTACGAGAAACTAAAGAAGCGTTAGAGGCGGAACTTGTCAAAGACAATCCGGTGGAGGGACAAGCAAAAAATGCGGATGAAATTAATGCAAATAAATCGGAAGAAATTAATGCAAATAAATCGGAAGAAATTAATGCAAATAAATCGGAAGAAATTAATGCAAATAAATCGGAAGAAATTAATGCAAATAAATTGGGAGAAATTAATGCAAATAAATCGGAAGAAATTAATGCAAATAAATTGGAAGATTCTGCGCAAAAAATTGTGGACAAAAAAGATGATTCTTTGAAGAAAGAACAGGAAGAAGAAAGGAAGGAAGTGAACGAAGAAGAAGAATCTGCAAAGACTAATAATGCAACAGAACTACAAAAGAATTCAACACAGCCAACTGAGGCAACCGACCCAACAGTTGCCAAGCAGAATGAATGTGACGAAGTGGAAAAAGCAGAAGAAACTGTCAAAGAAATTGACAACGAAACGAATCAAGGGATTTTAAAAGAACTAAAAACCCCAAACGATCAACAAGAAGCAAACAATTCATCCTCCATAAAAAGTACGGAAGACAAGTCTTCGGAAGTAATTAAGGAAATAATTCGTATAAATACGAAAGAAAGTGTCCCGCAAAACTCAGATATTGCGAAGAAAGAAACAAATGAAAAAGAACCAATTACCGATAGCCAGGAAACGTTGATAAATACACTTAAGCTAACTGTAGAATCGTCATCATCACCTAACCCCAAGATTATTGATGAAGAATTTGCCAAAAAGAGCAGAAGCGCTAGTGAAAGTTCACAATGTGTATCACCCACCAATTCGGTAACAAGTCAGAGCAGCAAATCGAGACGAACTCCCAACCCTGATAACACACCTTTGCGGCGTACATTACGCAAACGTGGCGTAGGATCTCCTTTCCTAGAAAATGGTTAATATATAAAGAATCAAGATTGATAGATTATTAATATTGATAAAAAATTGTTGTTATATTTATAGAGACAGAGAAGAAGGTGTTTAAAGAACCGGTTGTACCACTTGGTGGCGATAGTAAAAGTGAAAGCATTACAGAAGAAGGTAAAGTAGAACAAGAGAAAATGTTTTACATAGTCGGTCAAATTTTGTAAAAAAATATATAAAGAATTGCGATTTTTCGCCATATAAAGACTTCCATTACAATAGAACCTCTTATAGCAAGGGATTCTAAAAATGTTTCGATTTGTTTCCTTTTTGATCCAAGACATGTCCTGGTACTAACTTTCATCGAAGTATATAAAAAAATGCAACTTGTAGCTTAAGCACAAATTTACATGGACAGACAAACAGACAGACATGATTAAATCGATTCAGATTTTGCTTCAGGGCATACAAATAAAATAGAGTTTTAAACTTGCCTTTTCTTTTCACAGATGCAAGTCCTTCGTCGGCTAAAAAGGCTAAACTTGATACTCAGAGGAAGTCTTGTAAGTTAAACTTGGAAAATTTCAGCTTTCTTTGATTCACTTAGTATAATTCTTTTTATATATGCTTTAGTACGTCCTCGCAAATCACAACCCTTAGAAGGGGAACAAGATAATACGCAGCTGACGACGAAAATTACAGCACCCTTAACAGAAGCGACCAACGTAGAGGAAAAACCGAAACAAACGAGTAAAGAAATGATGACAAATAATGAAGTATCCACTGAAAAACATCGTTTAGATGAAGAAACCCACACAAAAGCTAGGAAAGAGCAAACCAAGAAAACTGAACAGTCTTCTCCACAGCAAGAGAATCCAACCCACAGCAGTAATGTCAGAAAGAATGTCCGATCAGATGATAATACCAAACAACATCCAACCAAAACGAGTGGAAATTCTTTAGTGCGTAAAGAACCCCCCACAGATAAGCCACAAAGCAATAAAACGAATGATTTATCCCCCAAATCGAAAGCGATCAATACTACTACCAGCAATTTGTCAAATGTTATATCATTCAGTGAATGGCTACAAGCACAAAAAAAGCGTAAAAATCAAGATCAAGAATTATACAATAAATCATCATCTACTAGCCGAATACAAGCACAAACAAAAAGTGAAACTGCCAGTAAGATAGAGCCTGCGGTTACTACAACCGAAGAGAAGGTGGAATCGACAGTAGAGAAAAAATCAGATATTGCCACGGAAACAATAGATGCGGAGGTCAAATCGAAAGCAGGAAAGACAAATCTGACGCCACAAATAAGAACAGCCGAAAGTGGTAGCATTAAAATGCAAGATGTCAAGTCTTGCGATGACAGCGTTAGTAGTATAGACACGACATCTACTGAGAATTTATCTGAAACGCCAAAACCTAGAGTTAAACTATCCGAAAGTCAAATGCTAATGGCCTCATGGTCTAAAACGATGAAAGAAAGTGGCCTGGATTTATTGTTGAATCAAGGTAAACCAGAGAAGCGACAACGTTCAAGCAGTAGTCGCAAGAGACAGCTTATGAAAGATTTGGAAAAAAGTAAAGATAAAAATCGAGGCTCGCATAAAGTTAAAGATAAAAATTTAGGTATATGGAAAATTGTAGATAAAGCATCAGATACATCTCAGATAAGGGATAAACAAATAGATAAATCTTCAATAACATATAAACAGGTTCAAACAGAACATAAGAACCAATGTAAAATTTTAGATAAAATGACAGCAAACAAGATTTCACCGAATCAAATAGAAAAGCTAGATAACGGAAATCGAGCAGAAAAGAAAGTGTCGCTACAAATGGACACGCCCCCAATACAACCTTCCACACAGAGTAATGTGTGCAAGGGTAGAGGAAAATCCCGAATGCCACCAAATAGTCCGAAAGGAGGTCGTAAGAAATCATTAATTACCGTACATTTAACGACTCCGACAAAGAGGAAACGTTCCAATTTAAAATCAGCAGAATCAGAGAAGAATTCAAACAGTAACAGCAGCACTCTTGCTATCTCGAAATTATTATCATCTGAAGTAAAGGTAAAAATGTTTAGAGAAGAATAATTTTTATTATATAATTTTGACAATCATTCGCTTATCTTAGGTGGGTAACCAGTTTGTGGAGTGCCGTGAAGTGAGGGTTCTCTTGAATCGTTCATTTGTGTCGAGATATATGAAACTACAACTGCATAAGAAGTATTCATTAACACCAAACGATAGTCACAGTTTGTTGGAGGAGCTGCTCTCCTTACCACCCAAGCCTTTCACTAAAGGTAAGAAATACATTGGAAGTGCTGCTGTTATGTACACCCTCTTTGTACCCTGCACCATATCTTGCCACAAAGAATATTTGTAACTCCTTAGAACCACTTTCTGGAACGATTTAACCAAGTGTCTGTGTGTCTGTCCGACTGTCTGTCTAACCACGAATATTGGCGCTTAAGCTACAGGTCGCCTTTTTTGAAATATTTTGATGAAATTTTGTACTAGGACATGTTTTAAACCAAAGAGAAACCCTATTGAAAATGGATCGAATTGATTCCATTTTTAGAAACCTTTATCAAGTGTACAGACACTTTTTTAGTTTCTGCACGCAGGTCGCTATTTAAAAGGGGGAGGAAAATCGCTCAAGACAATCGACCAAAATCTATTTACCGGCTACAATAATTGAGTTATTAAGTTAAATTTTGGTACAAATGTCTAGAATCATTCCATCCATTGATGTGCCAAAATTAGGCGTGGTCGAATAACAGACGCGCTCACTATTTACAAGAAATCATATTCAGTGTAAAACTCAACTTGCCAGCTCATATGTAATCCATTTATTATTAGAGGGCGTAATCACATAGTTGCCACGCCCATTACTTATATGAAAATGTGAAGGGTATTTAAGATTAGGTTGAAGTGAAATTTAGTTTTCGAATTTTTGTTTTGTTTTATTCTTGTCATTTCTTAAAGACGTCTCTGTATTCTTCTTCTAGCACAATTTCCTTCTCTTATTACAAATCGCACTACAACAACACCTTTGAATAAAGCAATAACTAACCATTCTGTAATGGCTTATCCAACGCCAGTAGCAACAGCCGCCGCATATTCTCCAAAAACTATAAATTTAATGCAGAACAACTCTGAGACTGCGTTGCGCATATGTCCGGTTATTGGACACCCTAGTATTATAGAAAAAACGATTGAGAATAAGCTGCCCGAACAAAAGTTAAAAAACAACATAACCGAAGCGCCACGTGTTTATCGGCCCTCCAAACGTATGAAGGCGATGACAACCAATGCTGATATGCCGTCAATTATAGCTTCTACAACATCTCTGCCAAAGGCGGCTTTGTCGTCTACCATTATTGGCAGCATCAGCAGCAGTACCACTAGCACCCCCACCACCATATCTACCATTCCAAAAACAACAGCAACAACCACCACCGCCATCACCACAATATCTGGTTTTAATGTTTTAAATGAAACATCACAAGTGGTGACAATACCAGTTTCGGCTGATCCTTTGCCAGATGTTACAAACTTGGAGGCGATGATGGCGGTTAAACCGAAAAATGAAATTGATGATGATGACAATTTACCGTGCACTCTGCCCGATACCAGTACATTATTGGCGCATGCTCAAACTATTACAGCGTCAGCGACCAGTGCAATAAATTCTTTAGCCACTAACCGTACACCTATACGCGTCGTGCCTAATATGTTAAATACAGCTGCTGCTGCTACTGCTGCCGATAATATAAATACACCAGGTTTTGGGCTCAATCCACCTTTGGTAGATGGCAAGTGTACGCGAATATATTCATTTTTACATCCAGCCAGGTATGCGAACAGTCATGGCAACGTTCTTTTAGACTATTGTTGTCCAAATTTGAATGGGCCCATGCCAGCTATAGATCCGCAACGTATTCATGCCCAGGTACAGGTGCCGGTGCGAGAGTTACCCGCCTATGTAGTGCTGGATACTAAAGTGATAACACGAGCTGAACTGGAGAGCGGTTCCATTAAGGTGCCCGACGTGGTCAGACAGAAAGTGGAAAAATATAGAAATTCCGCAACAACAACAACAATCAATGAATCAGGTAATCTCCGGCCGATCTTGAGGGGAGGGCCGCCTGCCATCCTAAAAACATTTGCTGACAATTCCAATCCAAATCGTATGCTGTCGCCAACGGTTAATGCTTTGGCCAAACATTTGCCGCGTACTACTACGATAACGGCCAAAGTGCGACCACCAGCACCACCACCACCACCATCAACTATGACAACAACAACAAATGCACCAAATGAACAAAAAGATTATGCGCTGAATGCGGCATCCGCAATACCGCCTCTTGTCCAAATCGGTACAGAGCCACCCGTCGCACAGCCACGCACCCAATTAAAACATTTAGATAATGTACTGAAAAAATTCGTCAATCCATACGACAGTCTGACATTTGCCGAACGGCATCGGATCATGGAATCCATAGTGGCCTCGGGTACATTTTCATGCAATGATGTGGAAAAAATGATTCTGTTGCTGGAAGGGTATTATAAACAAATCGAACTTTTGAAAAGGACCACACCGAGCGGCTCCAACTCCCTAGCCACCCGACCAGCAGTGGTGAAAGAGGATAAAGATGTTGCCTCACAGCTCAGCATGTCGTATAATAATGTTATCGCTGCGATGAGTGGAACAAAACCCTTGAAACAACAAAAACCAACAGGTGTCAAGAGTACGCCTAAAAACAGTGCAACGGAACAAGTGCCCATTTATGACACGGATCAAAACATAATTGGATATCAGATGCGAACGATAAAATCATTGCCGGTGCAACGTACCTCAACATCGAATGTCATCGTCAACACATCGAATGTAGTGGCGCGAGCTCGTGATATTACGGCCAATACAAAACCACCACAAACGGCTCACACTTCTGCAAAAGCCACCACGAGTAGCAGCAGCGCAAGTGTAAGTGGGGGAGGAGGTAATGGAGGAAGCCTTAACAACAGCAGCAACATTGACATGAATGTTACGCGAACGCGAGCAGGCAGAATTTTAAAGCGACGTGCCCAGGAGCCAATGCATATGTATTATTCGCCAACACCATCAGTAAAGTCATCAACGTCAGCAGCTGCTGCTGCTGCGACAACCAAGAAATCACAGAATAAAGTGACAAGCACACCATCCACTACCAGCACCGTAATGATAAAGTCTATCAATAAAACGGCCAACATGGCTACAACATCAACAATAACATCATCAGCTGGTACTAACAGATCATCGGGCATAATAAGTATACGCAAGGTAGGCAGCAGATGCTACAAATAAGAAGATATAGTCGGTCAAGCCCGACCAGTTAATGCCCTACACCACGGCTCCACAAAATTATGCTACAATTAGTTTAGTTGTAACAGTAACAATAACAGTAAACTCCGAGGCATTGCCATTCGTAAAATATTGTAATATGGAAAGGGGTTCTAAAAATAGTCCGATCGGGTCCAATTTTAGTTTGTGCAAGTTAAAAAATATTAAGAATTAAGACTTCCCCCATATTTCCCCATAGAGTCATTTAAAATAAAAGCGTTATATGAGAAGAGGTTCTAGAAATGGTGTGATCGGGTGCGAATTCGGCTTAGCCAATTATTAAGGTAATTAATTATTCTTAACCAAATTTTAATTAAGTCGTATCATTATATTAGTTACCCACAGAAGACAAGGATACCGTACTACGAAGAGCCAACATAACAACAACATCAATACCAACAAATCATGGAGGAGCCATAGAGACAATTACCACAACAACAACGGCTACTATAAAACGTGTAACACGTAAAAGGGCAGCAGCTTCATCAAAAATCATAGTCATGTCTAAGAGTAGTGCTGGTAGCGAAGAGAGCATTCTCCCCGACGACAATCGTCAGTCTGTTATTAAACATGAACTAACCGATGAAGAGGTTTTAGGTTAAATTTTATATAATACCACATATTATAAAAATAAAACAACAAAATGAATTTCAAGAAAATTAAATTAAATAAAATAATTTTTTTTTTTTATCAACTGACATGAAATAAATATACACAATGTTAAGTTTCTTTCTCAGACCACAGTTTTGTCGTAAGGATTTATTTTACCTTTGTAAATAAAATGGAAAAAGAAAAGAAAAAGAAATACATAATATATATAATATATATAATAATAATAATAAATATAATATAAAACGATAACATAAAAACCAAAATTGGTTATAAAAATGTTAATTTAAATTAACATTATTATTATTTCTAAGTAAATATAAAAATTAGATTATTCGAAGATTTTAACCAATTGTCAAAACTAAAAGACGGAATGTAACGAATACGTGAGAATATATATAAAATAATTAAATTTGAATTAGTAAATGTGGTAAATATATATATATATAAAATAATAACAAAAGATATACAATTAGTTGTTCCCCATTTTTCAATATTTGTATGTTATATTAGTGCTGTGGATCAATTGTTTTTAATTGAAAAATAAAGTTAAAGCAAGATGGCGCAAAAACTTGCACATGAACACAACAAGTTTCTTTCCTCTCATAAGATAGCGCTAGTTATGTGTCTTTACCATTTTGTTTCATTTTCACTTAGTATAACAACTCTGCAGTTTTATTTTGAGATGCAAAACACTGCAAGCACTATTTTTTCTTTTGTGCTGTGCCCCTTAAGTTTTGTTTGTTCATTATGCCCTTTATTGCTTATAGCATGCTTTTATATTACCTTTATTCACATTGTTTAACGTCAGACAACTGTTTGACATAGTGTTTGTGCGTGTGTGCGTTCCATTCTGATGCTCCGCTATGTATACACATTGTTTCTCTTACCAGCAAACGTTTTCTGAGAAATTTTGCCAGTTTCAAATGTGATTTCTAAGTGCGTACAACTTTTAGAAAACGTAATGCGGACGCCATCTCGGTATAAAAAGAAAAATATAAATGCATACAACAGAAAATTAGAAAATTTCTAGTTTTCTCAGTATATAAAGAAGTGAAAGCGTAAATATAGTTGAATTTATATAGAGAAACAAAAATTACAATATATGAGGAAGGAGAAAAATAAAAGTCAAATACAAATTTTTATATAAGTAAATAATTTGAAAACGGCTAAAAAAATAGATATGCATATAATGAATTTTTTGCAATTTGTTATTAACAAGGCGTGTTTTTATAAAAAATTGTGAAAGTTTTTTTTGGCAAATAATGGAAATAGTGTGTTTGTGAGAAAGTGAGGGAGAGAGCGTGTATAACTAGAAAAAAATAAATTAAAGGGGAAAATGCCATAAACGCGTGGTTAAACAAATTATAGCATATGGAGCAATCTTAAAACTAAACAAAATTTAATTAATTAGTAAAAAAAAAAAACCGGGTGAATGATTAAATAAAAAAAAAGTGATTTAAATAAATTATTTATGAGAACAAAATAAAAATTAATTCCATGGTAGTTTTTTTTTGGATAGATTTTCACCTTACATCGTAGTAAATTGAGTGAATATTGTTATTGAATGTACTTTTCATATTTGCTGCTGTACACACTTGAGGGTAAGTTTTATAAAAGAGTATATTTTTAATAATATGCAGTTATAGGAAATTTGAAATTAGTCTGCAGGAGATGCCTTAAAATTTAGTTTTTTTAAAAATGCATAAATTTTCATGATATCACAACAATTTTGCTAATGCTCTGTGAATCCTCTCACTCTACCATATACTGTTAAATGTTTTTGTTTTTGTAAACGTATACCACAATGTACTCTGTTGTCATATCTATTTTTTTTATTACAATATCTTCATATATCAAGTTTGTATTTATCTCTATATAATATATACATACATTATAGATATGTTATAAAAATAAATTTCTATTATGGTGTCCCTCGGAATTTGTGCATAGTGTGGCGGATAAAAATACTTGTTTTTGTTTTTTATATCCTCCACATACGATGGGAGTATACTAGGTTAGCTATTCAGTTTGCTACACCCAGAAGGAAGCCTCGGAGACTCTACAAAATATATATATACCTGATCAGCACCAAAAACTGCGTCGATCTAGACATGTGCGTTATATGTCCGTCTGTTGTTGGCACCCTCACCCCAGCAAATTTTGAGGTATTTTGTACCAACATTTGTACACACTTCTACATTTCTATTTAAATTGGGAAAAATTCTTTAAAACGTCCGCAATCGACGAAATTTATCGATTAGCTACAAAAATTGTGTTACGAAGATTAAATGCTGTGTATTTATAATGAGTCCTACTATCGATGTGCCCAAAGTGGGTGTGATTGGATAACAGATGCGCCCACAATTTACAAAAATCCTTTTCTTATGCAGAATGCGACTTGAATTATTAACAGTCATAATCAACTAATTGCCACGCACCCTATTTTATATATAAATTTGGAAGGATATGTAATGTTTGGCCTAAGCCAACCTCAGTTTTTTTTTTACTTGTTTTTCTTTTAATTCAGTATTCTTGTCACAAAGTTTTGAGTTTAAGAGTTGTTTTTGTTTTTTTATTCCTATGGAAATGGGAAAAAATTGTATGTGGCTGGAAGTGCTGATGTCTGTCTTACTGTAGCACCTTAATGGTTGGCGTAATTTTTACTGCCAAAGTATTTGTAATATCCGGAAAGAAATTTCTGTCATTCCGTTAAGTTTTATGTTTATGTTTTTATGCATTTTACGGAAAAAGATAGTGTTAGCCTTTTTATGCTCTCCACCTAAGATGGACCGTATACTAAATTTGTCATTACATTTGCAAGCTACCAGAAGGTGTTCCGGCTAGTAATTAATCCGGCCTCAGGGTTTATGATTGGTAAAGTTTAGTTCAACGGGGTTCAGTCGGGCATGCTCATATTTGGGATTGCCATATCTCTCATCTGTCTAACTTGTTTATAAATATTTTACGGTCATTGACTTTGTTTATGATAATTAAGCCCGCTCTACCATTTATAATGAGAAGCATAGTCTAACTGACGGTTATTTAAGTATCTCTAAATCATAATTTAAGCTCTCGTAACAGATTCATTTTAAGAACCGCTTGTTGCCGCAATCGTATAAGAAAAGAAGAAGACGAGAATATCTTATATAATGGCCTAGAGAGAGAGAGAGAGGTAGAGAAACAGGTGAACATTTTACGGTAAAATGTAAAATGTCAGAAAAAATTTAATACAAAATAACAATAAAAACAAAAAAGAGATTATTGCCGTTAGTTAAATAAATGACGGTGAGATGGTGAGAAATTTGTTCTCAATTTTTTTTACGTAAATGCACATGTGTGTTTGTAACGTATGCCACGTTAATTGTCTGTGAATATTGCACACTTGGTTTTTTTGTTTCTGTTTTTTTTATACGTACTGTTGTATTATTGTAAATATCTATATATTTATATAATACGATACGTTCAATGAAAATGACCTTCATAATAAGCATTTTGTTTATACAATATATGTTGTTGTTGTTGTTGTTACCTCGATTTTATTGAAGAATCAGGTACATACACGTATATACTACCCTATAAATTTATTTAGTTTATTTTATGATTAATGTTTATACGGTAGATAATGTTGTTGAAATGTTATAATAATGTTGTTATTATTATTATTATTAAGATAACAACAACAACAACATAAACATTAAGTTTAATTATAATTCAAGTAAAATTGTGCTTATTATGCAAACCTATTAAATCATTAGAAATAATCATAAATGTACCACCCACGCCTAAGAAAAAAATTCTTGTAGTAAAACTACATAATTGTTATTTCCTCTCTCTCTTTCTCTATTTTAAGCCTATTTTACCCTCCACATAAGATGGAGAATGTACAAAGTCTGTCATTCCTTTTGCAAACATCAGCATCAAAAACTGAGTCGATCGAGGCATATACTCGTATGTCCGTGCATTCGTGTGTCCATCTAATATTTTCACTCTCACGGTCGTAATTTTGGAGATATTGAGATAAAATTTTGTACAGTTTCGACATTTCCATTTAAATTAAGTAAACTTTGAAAAGCCACGCCCACAATCGATAAAAATATATTTATCTGCCACAAAAATTGAATTATACAGTTAAAAGTTGGTATACAAATTTCAAGTCAAAGATGTGCCAATAATGGGCGTGGTCGGATAACAGACACGTTCACAATTTAAAAAACACCTTATGAAGCGTAAAGCTCAACTTGCAAGCTGATACGTAATGAATAAATTATTAGAAAGCATAATCATATACCTGCCACCCCCACCGTTTGTATGTGATCGTGCAGGGTGTTTAAGATTTGGTTTAAGTCAAATTTAGTTTTATATAAATAATAAAGAGCATATATAGGCGGTACTGCGCACGTGCCAACACGTGTTGTCATATATACAACAGTTTGTTATTGATACAAATGCTTCGGTTATTGCCTCTTGCATGCATAGCAGCTTTTCTTTTATAATATACCAACTGAAAATCAGGCGACTTTTTAAGCAACAACAGCAACAATAATAAAAATGTGGCTGCTATAACAGCTACCTTGAACCTTTGTACCCATCTGCTATATAAACAACAACACCATAGATGCACACCTCGTACTTATGCTTGGTAGTTTACTCTCCCAATCCTCTCTTGCTTCTTTATCAGATACAAGAGTTTATGCTCAAAATAACATTCTTCTTATATGCATGTAACCCGTTTTTTGCTTTGTTTGAAATTTTGTTAACGGTTTTCCAATAAATTTTCATTCATGTTTTGTTTTTTAACAAATTTTTTTTTCTTGTTTTAGTACATTTACTCTCTAAACTAGAAATAATTACGGGTGGGGTACAAACATACGTTTTCTTCTTCTTTTTCTCCTTCTGTTTAAGTGCATTATGGGAAACTGTCCATTCTGTCTCTTTGTTTTTCTTTCTTGTTTTTGAAGGGGTGGTAGAAGGGGTGTGTGTTGTGTGTGTGTGCATGCGTTTCATTATGTTGTTACTCTTGTTTTTATTATAGTGCTCTTTTTTTATATTTTTTGCATTTAAAAATTTCCCCTTAATCTCATACGATTTTTAGCTTGTATACTAGGTTGGTTGTTTTCCTACATTTATTTGTTATTTTTTTTTCTTTACTATGTATCATACTGTGTATAAAAGTTTGGGTGTGTTTGTGTGTTGGTGTTGGTGTTAGTTGTTTGTTTGGTATAGTTGGTATATTTTATTCAGTGTTTGGAGTGGTGTGTGTGTTGAGTGCTGAATTTTACCTACTTATGTTTGTGAATGTGTGTTTATATGTTTCTCTTATTAGTTGTTTGATTTTCATTTGTTGTCATAAAGCACGTTTTGTTTTGCTTTACGGTCATCGTTTGTTTGTATGGAGAGAAAAAGAACACGTTTGATTGATTTGTATATATTTGGTTGTATTAGAAACCAGTTTACTTTTTGCAAATTATTTATTTTTTCAATCGCTTTTTGTTATTCCGTTTACTGTTTAAGCAAATAAATATAATTTTATACCCTACACAACGCAAGGGCGTATACTAAGTTTCTCATTCCATTTGCAACACCCAGACGGAGGCATCGGGGACTCTATTTTTTTTTAAATTAACAAATCGGCGATATATTAGATGGCCTTGTATGCACTGTGTGTCCCTCCACATAGATATAGAAATTACCTTCTGATTAAGAAATTACCTCATCACTGCTACCCCGTTTGTTGTAGGTATAGGCGATTTTCAGCATTAAAGTTAAGTGTTATGTCTCTAGACTATATCAAAAACTGAGTTGATCTAGACATGTAAGTCCGTATGTCCGCTTGTTGTTAGCATTCTAAAGCTATATATACCCCTGCCACACCCACTGATTGTATGTGGATAAGGAGAGTGTTTACGTTTAAGTTTAATCCAAAGTCAATCTATTTTACTTGTTTCCATAGTGTTTGTTTATGAGTACATGTATATAATGTTTTTCTTCTTCTTCTTTTTGTTGCTACAGTTTGTTTTCTCTGCTTGGCTCTGTCTCTAAATCAAACAACACTAATAATTTATTAGTTTTCTTATCAGAGCGTTTAAGTTTATTGACTGTTTACTTGTTTGCTTGAGTGTTATTGAATTTACCTTGTAACGGGACTGGTGTGAAAATAAACAAATTAATTAGTTTTTGTGTGTGTTGTAGCATAATATTTACATTTTTAATTATTTCTGACCGTTGAAATAGTTAAATCGATGGGTGCCAAAAATGGACTTGTACCAGTTTTACTTATAATGGCTCATATCAATGACATATTGACTGACCTGTGTGCGACAGTGTAAATTTTATTATTTTGATTTTCTAATGAAATTAATTTAAAACGTAATAGCAATAAATTTGCTACAAATTACTACAATAAAAACAATAGAGCACAACATTTACCGGTAGACGTCATGTATATAAACAAACAATACTTCCTGGAAAAATTTAAAACAATTGAGTATACATACATATAAAATAACATATTTTTTACATTTTACACCATATTTGGTAAGAGGGTATGTTAAGTTTATTAGGGTTCACCTTCAAGTATACTGATCGATTCAGAATTTAAATGTAAATGGATTTAAGGATGTCTTTCTGTCTGTCCTTGTAAATTTTACTTAAGTTACTGATAATTTTTTTTGAGATATTTTGATGACATTTTTTACAAAGATGTGTTTTGGCTTAAAGGGGAACCCTATTCAAAATGGACCGAATTGGACCAAATTAATGGCTAATGATCGGTCTTGACCGACTATAACATTTTCACTTGTTATTTGTATCATGTATTTCATTTACCGTTAAAAATTTAAATAGATTTGCAAATGTGGAAATTATAATGCAGAGAATACCCACGACGTATGCTGCCTGTGTATGTGATGTGTGTTTTTTAGGAATAGAGTACTTAATTAAAATAACATTGCATTTATATGTAAATTAATACTAATTGCTTGCATAGGTTACCTACGCATCCATATATGTATCTTAAATAAATACATATATAATCTTTTGAGACTTTATATATATTCTTAATTTTTGTGTTGTTGTTAATGGGTTCATTCTCACGGAGGCATAGAACAATATTACATCATATATAAGAAGCAAAAGTTAATTAATAACAGTTGAGTATCATACCCGAATATCTGTACATACATATTTATATACATATATATATAAATATAAACTCATAACGAGAGTACAGAGAGCAATTGTTGCTGGGGTAAAGCAACTAAATCGGAAAAAATCGTATGATTATATCAAAGTCCAATCATAAAACCGTTGCACCACCGTTACTTGTGCGAACATAAATACAACAATAATTTTTGCATATACATTTAATATTACAAAAACAATAATAAAATAAGGAAAAAAAAAACGAAATTTGACTTAAGCTAAAACTTAAATACCCTGCACATGGGCATATAAACAGGGGGCGTGGCAAGTATATCATAACGCCTTCTATTATAGATAGTATGATTAACTTAGTATACCTTCTATCTTATGTGGGGGGTTTATTATTATTAATAAGAGCGTCATCATCAGTCAGCTGAACATTTATGTGATGAGATGTTCTAATGTGCTCTGCGTGTATACAACCAGGTGGCCTTTGTCTGTAACATTTGTAAGAATAAAATAAAGACAGACGGTGTAGATAATTTAATATAGTAGGTATGTAAGTGGTAGAAGATAATAGTAAAAAGAAATGTGAATATTAAGTATTAGTTAGCTTTTGAAGATGACGATTTATTTTAATTAATTAATTAATTAAATTTTTATAACCATCTTCTTGAGAATGGGCGACGTTTGTTAAACTTGTAACATCAAGGAGAAGGCTTCGCAGATTTCGTAAAAAGTATAAATATTCTTAATCATTAACAAAATTTTGATTCGATTTAGTCGTCATGTTTGTCGCACTTTGTAATGTTATTTTCCGTTATTATAAAATAAAAACTTAAACCACGCCCACACAATGTAATAGCTTCACAGTTGTTTTAATGCACAGTAGTCGACGGTTGATACCTTATATTTGACCATATTCAACTCGGTATAATTTTTCTAGTTGTTTAACCTTGACTATGATCCTATTTATTATATATATTGTCTAGACTTTGTAATCTTTGCTTTCTGATTTTTTTCCACCAGTTTATTGTCATGCTATTATATGCTCTTCTAGCCTTATCTATAAAATTTTTGTACTAATGGGCAAAGTATGAACAAAAGCGGCCTAGTGAGGCGGGCATGTGTAGAAAGTCGTAATGAAACCTTATCGCTGACCCATTAAATGTTTCACAGCACAGATTTATATAAAAACATACAACAATTATGCGAACACTCTATAAAAAAGACACGACAGTTGTATTTTATACTCTGCCCCACTTGTGATTAAGAGTGTAACTCCCAAAAAAATTATATTATTTACGAAAATTCGGAATTTTCAACATATTTTAATCAAATTTGGTGAAGAATAGTTGATTGAGTCAATAATTGGCTGCAACAAATTTTGACCCGATGGGACCATTTGTAGAATTTTTCTCCATACCTTGTGCTTACTGATTTAATTAAATTAATTATAGAATGATTGATGGAACTAATTTATGTTGGGTATGGAATGGTCGGTTATAACCGCGTTTAGGTTTTTAATTTTTTTTCTTTTCCTGAACATATGATATTGGTTTGAATGTTGCTTTTGTTTATGCTTTTGTTAACTAATAATAATACTAAATATTGAATTTTATATTTATATTTATATCAACTGAATTGTTGGCACACTGGGAAATTGTATCAATGAAGTGAAATTTGATATATTTTGCACTTTGATTGATTGTGTGTGTCTTTTTATTGTGCAAGCACATATGTATTTATACATATGTGTGTATGTTTGTAATTTCTTACTTTTTTTTATATATTTATATTTACCATCATAATGATATGGGGGTATATTGTATACGTTCAAACAGAAGGGGGCTAGCCACACCCCCAAAAGTATATAGTATCTTGTTAAGCATCGAATTTTAAATCGATTTACCTCTTCTTAGCAGTATGACAATAAGTAATGATGGTTGGGCTCCTAGATTTGGTCTACACCTAATATAGACCTTCCCCAAAAGTATATATAACCTTGCTTAGCATCGAATTTTAAATCAATTTAGCCCTTCGTACCGGTACGACAATAAGTAATGTTGATGGGTCTCTTAAATTTGGTCTACACCTCACATATACTTCTCTTACTTTTTTAAATTCAATTCAAAAAATATGCGTATAATGATAATAACAAGCAATTAATTAAAGTGTTGGAACATTTTCCAGTTTTTAATAACTTTGAAAAATTTACATATTTTCCAATATTTTGCTTATATTTTAAGTGTCACGATAATATCTGCGATTAATTTATAACATTTCCAACAAATATAAACATCTAACAATGTATTGCAAGAAAGTTTAAAGTCCAGACAATATGGGATGATAGCTAAATGAAAAAAAAATAAAACCGGTAATTGATATTTGAATAATAACAACTGCTTGTGTCAAGTAATACGTGTCCATGCAATCAGATCGCTATTGATACTTTGTAAAGTTTGTGTTAAATACAGTTAATAAGTAAAAAATACAACATTTTTGGCATATTTTCGCTTAGTTTAAGACGCGTTTGAGACTCTACAAAGTTTATATATTCTTGATCAGCGTGAAAATACTGAATCGCTCTAGACATGTACGTCTGCTTGTCCGTGTAATTGTCTGTTGTTGGCACTTTCACAGTGGCTAAATTTTGTAATATTGAGCTAAAATTTTGCATAAACATATTCTGCATGCAGATCGCTACTTAAAATGGACAAAATGGGTCAAGAGCCACGCCCACAATCAACTAAAATCTATTTATCTGCCACAAAAGTTAAGCTATTAAGTTGAAATTTGGTATGAATATATACAATTCACCTATCCAACGATGTGCCAAAAATGGGCGCGGCCGGATAACAGACATGCCCACAATTTAAAAAAGACTTGCCAGCGGAGACATAATGTATACACTATTAGAGGGCGTAATCATATACCTGCCACGTTCACTATTTAGGTATGGAGGGTATATAAGTTTAGGTTTAAAGCTAAATTAAGTTTTTTTATTTGTTTGTTATTGTTGTTTGAAACATTGCCACTACTATGTATTATGGATGAGAACTTTGATCTTATTATCTGATGTTCAAAGATTGTCAGTAGTTTTGCACTTTAATCTTAAATGTGAGGGAATTAAATTATACAACTCGTTTAATATATTTCATAAATTAAGTGTTTGACAGAAAGAGGAAGAATGACGAATTATACAGAGCCTTATGGTAATCATAATAAACAAGCCAAATAATCAATTGTTTTATCCGGTTATCAAGATTATTACAAATATACTCGTATGTGTGTACTACTAATTCATACGAAACTTATATGTAATAAATGTTATGGCTATGTTGGCACCTAAGATATAATTTAATTAAATTTAAATGTTTTAATATTCCTGACACTAGGGGGAGTAGGCAAACTCTTCAACAGTTGAAGCAAATTTTATAAAAATATCACAAATTTAACATGGATAGACAGACGGACATAATTAAATAGAAAAATAATTTGAATTCTGATCTGCAAGATAATACTATTAAAGGTCGTAATTACCTACCTACCACGCCCATTGTTTATATGTACATAGGTGTGTAGGGTATTTAGGATTTGATCTAAGCCAAATTTTTTTTTCTTTTCTTGTTTTATTCGTTCTCATTTTCTTAGCGTCTTATACGTATACGTTTTAAATAAATTTGTGTTAAAGGGGGGGTCCACTATATAATCTTGTATCGCTTCATGGTGTAAGTTAGCGTCGTAAGTAATTTTCGTGGCACCGTTGAATTCACTGCTTTAATACCATTTGCATCATAGACACCTCAACTGCAATTGAAACTATATGCACGCACCTACGTATAAATTTTTGATAAAAAGTATTTTTTTACTCATTTGTTGTTAGGTAATTTATGCACACATATATATATATATACACAGGAGATGTACGAAATAATATGAACACCATGTAATATGTTGGCAACACTGCTTAACTGTAAATAATGCGACGCGTATGTATTGTAAAGTTTATGTGCCAAGTCTTGTAGGTTATATTTTAGTGTATTATACGCTGTGACGGTTAAAACAAGCGATCGGTGACATATGAAGAGACTTCGAAAGAAGGTAAATCGTTGGTGTTCAGTTAGAGGGAGAGTCTGGGACGAAAACAGGTTTCCAAGGGACAATATTCACGGTAATGACAGCCTACACAAAACATGGTAAAACATCATCGGCGAAGAGGAATAGTGGGCGAAACTTAAACATTAAAAATAAATTAAAAATAATTGTGGCCAGACAACTACCGCGACAAAAGTGACAGTAGAACTATTCAGAGACGAATCTATTCCGCGAAGAATTGCAGCTGTTCTAATGTAGTAGCAAATGGTAGTTCTAACTAATAAAAAAAAAAATTGTATTGTATATGTCAGATGTTCATATTATTTTGTCCGTACCCTGAATATTTTTTTAATAATATTTTTTATATAATATATTCCTACACACAACTCATATATTTTTTTTAAATTTTTCTACATTTTAGGTTAAAAAAAAACCAAAAACTCTTATACAAGCTTAATAGTTTACCTCTATAAAGACAACAACAAACACACCAATGAAGCTTACAATCCAAGGAAGGTACAATAGCATAAATAATTGCTAATGAAAAGAAACAAGAAGCAGAACACATAATTACATATAATTCAATTAATTAAAAAAAAATTGAAGTATAAAAAAATAGAAAAAATATTATAGCAGTGCCGAACCTGTGACGCTATTTTATAAATTCCAAGGATATTTATAAATAACTCCTTAACATCTCTCTATTTACATTACATCAAACGCACATACTCATCACAAACACCATTTAAAACGCTGTTGGGAGGGGCGGCATTCAAAGATAGATTTTATAATTATTCTAAGTGGCTTTGTGTAGTCTTCATACATAACACAATTGTTGTTGTTGTTGTTGTTTTTGTGCGTCTAAAAGCTCTGTAGTGTAGTGTGGAGTTGGCGCACGAGTTACCCGTAGCTGCATATTATTATTATCATCCACGTTAAAAGAAAAAAAAAGCACTTGTGTGTGTGTGTGTGTGTGAGTGTATCATTACCTTCAACGATCCAGCAACAGCAAGCAAGTAACATGTTTATCGAAGATGATGTACAGTAAGTATGAAATTGTTGTTGTTGTTGTTATATAATATATTCTTATTTATTCTTCTTCTTCCATTGTTCATAGATTTTTATAATACAAAAAAAAAAAAAAAGAGACGACATCACAGGTCATTAGTCCCTTTCACACAATTCTTAATATATACATTAGTATCGTTTGCTTCTCTTATCACTTTTTAAATTTAAATTTTTTATTTTTAGTATTTTTAGTATATATGTATGTATATATGTATATATCTATAGTGCTTTTTTTTTATTCTGAAAGTGATGATAATATTTTTATATCCCCCATATAAACATTCAACAACACCCAAATGAAATCAATTTAATCATGCATCCGTCTGTCTCTCCATGTAACTTTGCAAGCAAGCTACAGATCCCATTTTTGGAGATATTTCGATGAAACTAAGTATAAGAACATGTTTTAACCCAAAGAGAAATGCTATTGAAAGTGCATAGAATTGGACCATTTTTAGGAACCCTTCCCATAAAAGGGTTTATTATAAAGCAGTCTTTATAAGGCAAAAAATTGCAATTTCTAATATTTTTTGATAAAATTTAGTGAAGAAAAGTTAATTAACTTAATAATTGGTTGTGGAAAATGAGAACCTGATCAGACTATTTTTAGAAGACCTTTCCATATAACGATATTCTGCAAAGTGACTCTTGACGCGCATTTACTGATTTAAATCAATTAATTAAAAAAATAATTTGTGAAACCAAGTGGTGGTGGACCACCTATAAGATTTTCACTTTGTTTTCTTATTTTGTATATTTTGATTTTGAATTCAACAATCGCTCGCTCGAAATAAAAAACATTTGAAATTATTACTCAAGATATAAATCTGTTTTATTGTTTTGCTTATGTTTTAGTGCCGAATTTCCAAATTTAAAAACAGCTTTCTCACACTTAAATGATTCCATGAATGGTTTTATCAAAAATTTTTGAATATATGATGTTGGTGATGGAAAGTAATTATTAGTCGGTGTGTTATTGGATCGCTAATGATCGTAAATTTTATAATATTAAGATTAAATTTTAGACAAATGTTTCCAGCAAGGCTGCTTGTTATTTAAATTGAGGGCCACGTCCACAATCGAGAAAAATCTATTTACCTGTCTTAAAAACAGCTGTGAAGCAGACATAAGTATTTATAATTAGTGCACCTGTGAATGTGAGAAAAAGGGACAATGTCGGATAACAAACACGCCCACAATTTACAAAAAAAGCCTTATTCAACTTCTTCGTTGTTGTATAATACCTAAAGTTTGGAGTAAATCAGTAGCGTATTTAAGATTTGGCCTTAGCCAAATCAAGAGCATTTTTTACTTGTTTTACTCCTTATACTATTTATTTACAATTCATTTCTATAAAATCTTGAACAATTCTAGTTTAAGGTGCAAAGTACACTTCCCTCTAACCGTGAGTGCATAATATAAATTCACGCCACCTTTTTTTTTAAATAAAAGTTCTTATCAATTAGACTAAAAACTACACGATCATGATATTATTTTATTCTCTCTCACTTGCACTCTGATACATTACATTAGGGTGCTTCTTACAAAGCTGACGAAACGTATGTTTCCTATTCCCCAAACTCAAACTCTATCTATTTCTTGATAATCATGAAATTTTTATTTCAGTGATAAGTTTACAATATTGCCGCCGTTATCTGTTGCTATTGTGCTCACACAATATTTTCGTATTTTTTTTATTATTACTTACAAGTTCATTACATTTGTTGTAACAAGTTGAATGTACACGCACGTAGTGAACAGGTATGATTTCTAAGAATTTTCAAAATATATTTAGTTGCATTCTAGTAAATGAAACGTTAACAAGTTCTTCAAGGTATTATCAGTAAATAGATTGACAGATACATATATAAAGATTGTGAATAAAATTTTATAATAAAATCGATTCTGTGATTAAAACATCTATCGACTATTTACATAATAGGCAACGTTTGGAAGGTGCATTTAAATATTCGACAATAAATCATATGATTGGAGCTTTTTCTTTGGAAAGTGGGATTTCTAAAAACTAAACTGTATTAATTTATAATAATTTAAATCATCAATAACCAGAAATTGAAGGAAATTTCAAGGTTCAATTTATCTTTAGCTAAATAAACGTTTTTTCAATAAGAACATAACATAAGTATCGGCGCTTTAAAAGATCAAGAAACTTCAGTTCTTGAGTTAATTTTATCGTGTAAGATACAAAATTTGTTACAATTCCTGGGAGCGGCGTGAAATCGATTGAATTGCCTCATTTGGAACTGTAGCACCTATGGCTGCAATATTTTCAGTACTTCAACCAATGCGTTGTCCCATTGGCATAGAAACATTCCATATTCAATATTTTGTTTCGAATTTATTTACCATAGCACTTGCAGCCTGGCTGGTGGGAAGCTCTTAAAGTAAAAACCTCTGATTAAGAATTATGATTTTTTAATAATTTCCAAACATTCCACGTTTTTGAACCTTGACTAATCATAAACTTGACCTTGATAAATCATAAAAAACGTTCAAGGATACATACGCGTATTAAAATACAAAATTGTTATGACCCTAATAAAAAAATCAGTTATTTTGAAATCTTTAAAATTTTTTTATAATATTTTTTTATTTATTTTTATAGAATGGATAGCTTCTGGATTCAAGGAGCAATAGGTGCCATTAGAGCGATTGTTTTTGTATGCGACATAATCACATTACCCGTCTATTTGGTATTACAGAGACCATGGAAGCGGAGACAAGAATCCAAACGTGTTAAGGTATGTGAAAGATCTTCTTTATAGTTATTTATACTTGGCCGAGAGTGAGGAATGTTATTGGCCCTGCTACATAGTATATAATGGTTTGCTAGATAATGGAATATCTTTGATTAAAGTTTCTTCTAATTCCTTAATGAATAAACTTTACCTTTAATGTATGCTTTCGAACAGGCCAAGCTCATAATTAATAACCAGCTCGAAGAAGATGTAGCTTGTAGGCGTTATGCTGTGGATGATTTAGAGGTTGATATTTTTTTATTATAAACATGAAATTCAAGGGTGATGGGTTCAAATTTTATATAGCAAGTTAAAAATCGTAAATTTCATTCAAGTTCGTAGAGTTTTGGCGGCAAAATTCAAAGCTTTTAAGTACAATAATGGGTTAAAGGGAAAGTTGTATCAATTCCGCTATATTGGAAGCCTTATAATAAAAAATTATTTATTCTACTTGTATATATAAAATGGTTTTGGTGTTGGATAAAATGCCCTTGACAAGTAGAATTTAATCACGTCCAAAAAAGAAAAAAAACATTTTCTCTGTCAGGGTTAATGGCACTCTTATCATGTTGTATATAATGGACCGGAAGTGTTTTAATTTTAAGCTTCTTTCACGAAAAAAACCCACCAACCAATTTTCAAACACAACAAAAACTTTTTATTTTTAGGCTCGCATCGTTTCCAGTGATGATAGCGCGGTGACATATCGCACAATTGAACCACCCCGTGAAGTACACATAAAAATGTTGCAGGCCAACATTGATACGCTGGAGAAAATGTTCAATTATGTGGCACGCACGCATGCTACCAAACGTTGTCTGGGCACACGACAAATACTAAGCGAAGAGGATGAGTTACAGCCGAATGGTCGCGTCTTTAAAAAATATAATATGGGCGATTACAAATGGAAGAATTTCATAGAAGTGGAACGTACAGCGGCAGCATTTGGCCGGGGATTGCGTGAATGCGGCCAACAGGTCCGACATAATATTGTAATTTTCGCTGAAACTCGGGCTGAATGGATGATAGCGGCCCACGGCTGTTTTAAACAATCTTTATCTATTGTTACCGTGTACGCCACATTGGGGGATGAGGGGGTGGCCCATTGTATTAGTGAGACTGAAGTGACAACAGTCATAACATCACATGATCTATTGCCGAAATTTAAAGTATTGCTGGATAAATGTCCCATGGTTAATACGATAATCTATATGGAAGATCAATTGCATAAAACGGAGACCAGAGGTTTTAAGGAAAGTGTTAAGCTACTACCCTTTTCGCAAGTGGTGCGTATGGGACAGGAGAGTAAATATGGTAAGTGGTGGTGGTGGCAGTAAAGCAATAATTACAGGATACGTAAGATTTATTATAAAAAAACAAAAACGAATCATTTTAGAGAGTATACCTCCTAAGGCGGAAGATATTGCCATTATTATGTATACATCGGGTTCAACAGGTACTCCTAAAGGTGTCTTATTGTCTCATAAAAATTGTATAGCTACCATGAAGGGTTTCTGTGATGTGGTGCCCATTTATCCAGATGATATTTTAATTGGGTAAGCAAGTGAAAATGTATTATTCTACAGATTGACACAGAATGTATTTTAAATTTATTTAATTATGTCCATTCACATTCCATTCTTCACAAATTAAAAGACACGTTTTTGTACCCATCACATAAGAGAGGGAGTGTACTAAGTTTGTCATTCTGTTTGCAACACTCAGAAGAAGAAGCCAGACACCCTATAAAGTGTATATATACTAGATCAGCAACAAAATCAAAGTCGATGTATGTCTGTCTGTCCATGTAACTGTCTGTTGTTGGCATTCTCACAGTCGTAAAGATTAAAATAATGAGCTAAAATTTTGCATAAACATTCTTCATACAGATCGCTATTTAAGATGGACAAAATCGGTCAAGACAAAAATCCATTTATCTGCCACAAAAATTGATCTATGAGCTTGAAACTCGACTTGCAACTTTATAAGCAATACATACACTGTGACAGAACGTAATCATACCACCGTTTATTTGTAGATGTGGCGGATATTTAAGATTTGGGCTAATCCAAATACATTTTTCTTGTTTTTTTTTCAGTTTTCTGCCATTGGCTCATGTTTTTGAATTGCTGGCGGAGAGTGTTTGCTTAATGACTGGAGTACCCATAGGCTATTCAACACCTTTAACATTGATCGATACTAGTAGTAAGATAATGAAAGGCTGTAAAGGTGATGCCACTGTATTGAAACCCACTTGCATGACTACAGTGCCGGTAAATTATATTTTTTCACTATTTTTAATGGCGATTTCTTGAAATCATTTATATTTGCAGTTGATATTGGATCGTATTTCGAAGGGGATAAATGATAAAGTGAATTCGGGATCACCGTTTAAAAAGGCACTATTTCAATTTTTATATCAATACAAAGTTAAATGGATGCAAAGAGGCTATCAGACACCGTTGGTGGATCGGTGAGTTGGTTCTAAATTTGTTTATATTGTTCATAATGAATATTTTTGCTTTCCTGCTTTATAGAATGGTTTTCCGTAAAGTGGCCAAATTAATGGGTGGTCGTGTACGTATGATGATGTCGGGCGGAGCTCCCTTATCACCCGACACTCACGAACAAATCAAAACCTGTTTATGTGTAGATTTAATACAAGGTTATGGTTTAACAGAAACCACTTCGGGAGCCACAGTTATGGACTGTAAGTGATTTAAAATTTCGTAAAAGAAAGTTGAATGATATATTTTTTTAATAGATCGTGATATGCAGTATGGACGTACAGGTGCTCCCTTAACTGTATGCGATATACGTTTGGTGAATTGGGAAGAAGGCAATTATCGGGTGACAAATAAACCATATCCCCAAGTAAAAGAATATAATAAAGACGGTTAAGCATGACAGTTATGAAAGATATCAATTCTTTTATAGGGTGAAGTGTTAGTGGGCGGTGAATGTGTCTCGATGGGCTATTATAAATTGCCCACAAAAACTCGTGAAGAATTCTTCGAGGAGGATGGCAAACGTTGGTTTAAAACTGGCGATATTGGTGAAATGCAAGCCGATGGTGTACTTAAAATTATTGGTAATAATCAAAAAACTTTCTTTTATTTTTAAAAATAGATAGAAAAATTCACAAAAATATTGTATTTTTAGATCGTAAAAAGGATTTGGTTAAATTGCAGGCCGGTGAATATGTTTCGTTGGGTAAAGTCGAATCTGAATTGAAAACATGTCCGCTGATTGAAAATATTTGTGTATATGGTGATCCGACCAAACAATTTACCGTAGCTCTGGTGGTGCCCAATCAAAAACACTTGGAAGAATTAGCTCAACGACAAGGCCTAACTAACAAAACCTTTGAGGAGTTGTGTTGCAGCAAAGTAATAGAAAAGGCGCTAATTAAAGAGTTGGCCGAGCATGCTAGAAAATGTAAAAAGAAAAAGAGTCTTCTTTTGAAATTGAAATTAAATAAAAGAAAATTAATTTTAAATTTTGTTTTTTATTTTTTAGGTAAATTACAAAAGTTTGAAGTACCCGTGGCTGTAACTCTGTGCAAAGAGGTGTGGTCTCCAGATATGGGCTTAGTAACAGCCGCCTTTAAACTGAAACGTAAAGATATACAAGATAAATATCAGCATGACATTAATCGTATGTATGCTTCATGAAAGTAATTCCTAACTAAAAAGTCCTAAAAGAGTCTTGTGTGGAATGTAGTTAAAGAAGCGATGAAAAGGCATGTAAAACAAACAAATTGAATAAAAACAAATTTCACATATTACCCACAAGTATAAAAAGGTTTTGAAACTATGCAAATATAAGAAAAAAATATATTTGTGTGTGGATTCTAATTTGTGGAACAACATAACTTAAAGATGGTCCTTTCAATACAATACCAATACAGCAATATTTCAATGTATTTCATATTTCGGTTTATCTGTTTTTTTTTTTTACTAATTAAAAAATAATATTTATAAAACTCAAAGTTTATATGTGTGAATGATGTAATTCATTAAAAACAAATAATTAAATAGATAAAAAAAAAGATTTTTTTCCTTTTTGTAATTTATGTCCTTAATAAAAAAAACTTAAATATTATGTTGGAAAAAATATTCTGTAGTTTATGAATTTATAAAAAATTATGTTTGCTCTTAAAAGATAAAATTATTTAAAATTCGTTAAAAATTTAAATAAAAAAATTCGTATAAATTATTTTTTTTGTTTGTTAAATAATTAAAAAAATATAAAAAAACATTTTTTAGTAAAAAATAAAAAATAAAAATAAAAACCCAACAATAATTTAAGCATATATTATATATTGAAGGAAAAAAATCATTAAACATTAAAAAATAATATTTATTGGAACAAAATTGTTTTTAATTAAAAAAATTAAATTAAATCAAAATTAATTGAACTAACTGATCATTATTGTGAATTTCATATTTATAAAATTACACGCTTTATTTGTTTGGAAATTATTTTTGCAAAATTTCGTAATAAAAAAAAAAAAAATAAACCCAACAAAATGAAATGAATGAAAACAAAATCTATCAATAACTTAAGTATTTTAAGTACTTTATTTATTATTAATTGAAAAAAATAATAAAAACAATATAATACAGTAATATAATCCAATAAGATGAAAATAAAATATACATATATTATATAAAAGCGAACAATTTGTTAAAGAAGACTTAAGCCAGATACCAGTTAATATCATGATTGTAATAAATAATAATAAAAATAAGTTATATTTGCAAAAAAAAAAAAAAAAAATTAAAATAAAAATTAAATAATTGACATAATGTTGTTTACATTTGGAGATGCTTGGAAGTTCAGAGTTTGGCAACCGCCAACTCGTAATTGTTATTTTCGTAAATATTATGTCGAGGTCTCAGCATACTGTAGTAAGCAGCACACACATGTTGTTTAAAGTAATTCAAAGTTTTAACCTAAAAGGTATCTCCATAGGAGTAAAAGAATGTTCCCAAAGTAAGTTAACATTTACATATTTAACATATATAACATATTCAACGGTACATAACATAATATTTATACCGTTAAAAATGTTTTCCACATCAAAATTTTACATAATTGATTGACATTGGTTGATAAAATTTTCTTATATTACTTTATAATCCATACGTACAATCCACATAAGGTTTGTGTCTACTATAACCTTACAATGTAATGTGTCTGTACTAAATAAATACATAAGTGAAGCAGCAGTGAAAAGTACTTTTTCCCAAACTACATAATTTTACTTGCCCGTAATAAAATAATACGTTAATGAAAGCTTTCTTCTTGGATAAAATACAGTTACTATTTTAGGATAAGAAAAGAAATTAAAAGTTAACGGAAGGATATGATTTTGATGCTGATCATGAATGTATATAGATGTAGATAATGCATCAAAATCTAATTCGATGCAGTCTTGTTCATCTACGCGTCCTTCCATTGTCATAAAACTTTAACATTGAGCTGACATTTTCAACATGCACTTGGATTGTAGTTGTTCATGTATATTGCAATTTAAATTGGGCAAAATTGACCAAAAGCCACACCCACAATCGATGCATAATACATACACGATTAGAGGGTAAGACCCACCCTATTACATTCTTATTTTGTATAACAAAAAGCAAATTATCATTTATTTGCTTTTTAACATTTTAATACAACGGTAACGGATTACAAGTGTCTGGCTAGGACAGCCATACAGACAGATATTTAAAATATGTTTCTTTATTTTAATTGTCACCCCTATTTTTATCGGTATTGTTCGCTTATGTGTACGTAAGTAAATCAAGAATAACAGCAACAGTGATTGTATCCAAACCATTTACATCAAGACAGATGATTGATTGATGCAGGTATGGTATGGTTGTATTATTGTTATTGTTATTTTTATTATTGTGTCAAACACATACACCTTCTCATATATAATGCACGCTGGTATGTATGGCTGGTGAGAAAACAATAAAAACATCAACTACTTCTTCTTCTTCGTCTTTTCACTTTTTAAACACACACACTTTTTAGGCACTAGGTGTGTTGGTGTTTGTGTGATTGTGTTTGTATAAGTGTTGTTTACTTTTTTACTTTTAGTTGTGATTTTTCATTTCGAATACCTCATCATCCATCACTTATGTGCGACATTTTTCTTCTTTTTTTGCTGCATGTACGTTTGAATTATACCTGTCATGGCCTTCAAAGTAAAAGTGAAAATTTTTTAGCCAACTCGTTCGTATAGTTTCGAAAAGTTTTTACTTTTTTTTTTACTTTTTTCCTCGTTACTCTCTGTCCTTAGGAACGAGAAGTAGTACAAACTCTTTTCTGATTGAATTTTGTCGAGGCCATGCTTGAGTTTTAGAAAATTATTGTGAAGGGATGGAGACAGGGAGGGAAAAAGGACATAAACTACATGTGATGAAAAACCTTTTAAAAAAAAAAAAAGTTTAAACTCAATTTGTTGTTGTTCCCTCTTGAGTGTACTTTACTACTCAAGGACATTTTGGAAAAACTTTTTCACTTAAGAAATTTTACAGCATTTCGTAAACTTTTCAACCCTTGATAGAACATTTAAATATTCTAAAAAAGGGAGAAAATTTATAATCCTAGATTGGAAATATTATACATATATATCAACTTTGGTTTAATGACTTGTATATAAAGTTTGCTAGTAGTGCGGATCAAACATGTGGACATGTGATAAGGGTTATTTTGAAGCTGAATTAAGTTCATTTAGTATACCTCCCCCCATCTTAGGTGGAGGGTATACAAATTATGGCAAAAAATTCTATTAAAAAAGTTATCGTTATTAGAAATTCAATATATATGAAAATAGAATATGTGTTTATTCATTTGTAAGAGTAAGGAATAAGAGAAAAAGAAAGCTAAGCTCCCTAAGCTACTTATATATGACATAATATGACTTTGATTGAAAGGTTATACGAACTAATTGTAATCAATATATGTACAGCTGGTAACATAATAGTTAAAACAAACCCTACATAGAATACAGATAATAAAGAACAAGAATAACTATAAAAATTTACTGATGTTTGCGTATAATGTTCATGTAATGTTATACAAGACACACCCGCAAATGTACAGTCGTAGTAATGGTAACATTTAGTTAAACAAACTAGTTCTCTTGTAATAGGACAGGGAATGAATGGACTGTAGAGAGGTGGAGATAAGATATTAGATAAGCAAGTGAAAATGGTCGATCAAGTTCGACTATTTGATACTCTACGATACTTTTAATTGAGTCGAAATCCAAGTAAAGCAATCTTTGCAAGAATTCATTTCATTTTGCTGTACACAAGTTTCAAACAAGCGTACACATTTATTATACCTAGTATCCCAAAGGATGTAGAAGGGTAAATAGAAAGAATGTACCCCCGCATAAACATACACGCACACACTTATTCTAATTGTACCGGAGATGGTATTATCATCACTGTCAAAATGAAGAAACAAACTTGAGATATCTTTATGTGCCAGTAAACTGGCAAGGAAAACCACTCACACATGCATTCTTATATTGGCAAACAAACTTAGAAGGGACTGATAAAGAAGAAATAATAACACATTTTTTTTGTGTTAAACATACGTATACTTTCGGTGTAATTGCATGAACGTTCATGATTGTTTGTTTGCTTCATTATATTTCAACACATAAAACTCAATTCAGGAGGTATTAAGATTTCCTTTAATGTTCATTTATACGCTTCAACATTGAATACTTTTATGTTGGTAATGACCAAGTCAACATTTTATAAGAATTCATCAATTAAAAGACATCATTCAACCAATTAATAAGGTACTCTTATACTTTGTGATTTTTACTACTATTTTTATATATAATCCATACCATGGGTGGGGAACCTTTTTACCATTGGAGGCCTTATTTAAATTAAATCGGAGTAGTGGTTTTCTAATTATAAGCCAAACAAATTTCATTTTTGCGACTGTAATTTTGAAAATCAGCCCAGAATTGGTCAGTAAGTCAATCTTGATTAAACATATTTTTTAAACTCTTATATCTAAGAAACGGCTGGACGGATTTTGTTCAAACTTTTTGTAAAAAATTGGAAATAAATTCAGCTGTGTAAGATAGATAAAATCGATTCACAGCCACGCTCTCTATTGACAAAATTCTACTTATCTGTCCACAAAAATGTACGTACAGAATTAAAATTTATTACGCATATCTATAATTATTCCGTCTAACGGTATATAAAAAATGGGCGAGGCCTACAATTTACAAAAAATCATTTTCAGCATACAAGTCGACTTGCAAACTGATACGTATTATATACCTGCCACACCCACCGTTACCCTGTGGATGTGGAGGTTATTTAAGATTTGGCCTGAGGCATATCTATTTTTGTTTTCATACCTGTTTGTGCTAAAGAAGAGATATATGTAAATATTTTTTGTTTAGATAAAAATAAAATCCATATGAAATATAAAAGGTTACACCTAACTATATATTATCATATATATACATGGTAACAAATGTGACGCATAATGTGCAAATATATTCAGCAGAACATATTATGCTACAAATCCTATTGACAGCAATGTACCCACATGCATTTTTTCTTTTCTTTTTCTAAAGAATAAATGCATGTGTGTGATGCACAGACACACATGCTTAAATATATTTACAAGAACATACGTTTCAGTGTGGAGTCCACATGGGTACTCTTAACTTTTGCACTCAATTTCTTTGATATATTGTACGTGCCTAAGATTTATAAACATATACATGTGTGTGTGTGTTTATATGCATATAAATTTGCTAAATATATTGTATATTGTATATTAAATAAATATAAATGGTACAAATGTAAAACAAAGAGAATGACAAAGAGTGCAGAGTACGTGTTGTGAGTGTTCACATATGAGAACTTCACAAAGGACTTGCTTGCAATTCATTTCTAATGGCTTTTACTCTATTGAAATTATGCATATACAGTATTTTATGTGCATGTATGTACAAATATTTATTGTTATACGTAAATTACATATATTGTACGTTACAACAAATATTTTATGTATATAAATTTCGAACGTTGATTTCTTTTTCTCTGCATAATTTTCCGATAAATCATTTCTTTTTTAACCCACTTTTGGCAACAGAGAATAGGTACATTTCAATAGCAGAGGGCTTCAGAAACTTTATAAAGTTTTTATATAATCTTAAGCATAGAGTCTTATATTCCAAGTTAATTAAATGATGTCTGTCCGTCTGTCCTTAGGTCTCTGTAAAATATTTGCAATATTGACAAATAAAGTAAATAAAAATCGGTCAAAGGATCACCCACAATGCAAAAACTATTTGATAAGCCATTTTTTGGTATATATTTTCGTATTGTTTATAAAGTATAGAAATGTATATAAAGTTGATATAATTAATTATGGCGGACGTACGGACAAAATTATTCTATTTCTTTATTGTTATAGTATTTAAAGAACACCTTTAAACGGTTGACCAATTCTGTTGATTATCAATAAATACATTAAATGCATATACATTCATATATATTTTATATACACATTCACACTCATATTGACGTCATTGCCTATAGAATGGCATTGTATTTTTGCTTAACATTTTAATTTCGTTTAATATTGGCGGCCTATAGTATTTGTATTGCTATTTAAATCTGCACCAAATTTTAACTTTTCAATCTCATTTAATGTTTAAATATTTAATTAGATTTAATTTACCTGAAAATATTATACAACTACAACAATTTGTTGCTAATACAATTTTATTAATATTTTGACAGAATATATTTAATATTTAATAACAAAAAAAGCTGTATTTGCTTAAACAGTTCAGTATTTTGGTTACCTTCTACATTCATACTTAACCTGTGGGTGTGGCACATAAAACATTCAATTACACCCACTTTTAATGATTATCAAAGCTTATGACTAGTATCTGGTTAAGGGCAAATTTTAGACACCTTCCACATTAATGATTAACAGGTGGGCGTGGCACATATCCTTTTTTTTTAAATTGTTTATTGAATACGAGAGTATGCGTAAATAAGTTAATTAAATTTTACTTTACCTTTAAAATTTGTGCCTGTAATAGATTTTGTTCATTGTGGGCGTGGCTTTCAAATATTTTTTTTATATATCAAATAAAACAAATGAAAAACTATGTATATCCGGCTATATGATATTTTTGTGTCTTTGATTTTGTCAATTGTAGGCGTGGCTGCCGAAGGATTTTATTGTTTTTAATAGTAGCGTAGCGACATCATTTGAAAATTTCTGTTAATGTCACCAATTCATCTAGTCTTTAGTCATCCTCTCGTGCGGCTTTGTTTTTATTCCTTCTTTTATCTCAATTTTATTTAACAAGACATCAATTTTTTAACGTTCATATAAGTTTTTTTCTTTTTTTTTTTTTTGTGTTAACGTTTCTTGTGGTATGTTTGTAGCTACTTGCTCGCTGAATAAAGAAGAAACTTTTACTCCTCATTGTGTTTTTCTTTGTTCTCTGGTAGTAGTAGTTGTTGTTATTATTATTGTTGTTGATGATGATGTTTCAATTTAAGATCAGACGATGTGTAAAATTGCGTGTTAGTTACAATTAGAGGAATTGTTGTATGTGTATGAGTGCATGTGTTTGTTAACATGCATTTCCCTTCATGGTTAAATTTGAAAAAAAAGATAGAAAATGAAAACTTCTCAACTTGTTTGCATGCTCTATTTAGTTAGTTTGCCGTTAATTTGCTTGTTGCTCCTGTTGAAATATTTCCTTTTCTTTTCTTTTGCTGCTTGTTGTTGCGGTTTATATAAATAATGAAAGAGAGACGGAAGTAAGGGAAGAAGACGTAATGCATTTCTTGAGATGAAGTAAAGAGGTTTGCATGAATGTGTGACATGTGCGTTTTTGTGATAAAATGTTCAAAGACATATTTATCCTTCACACACAATACTTTCAAAAATGAGCATCAAAATTGAAAAGTTAAGTTAAAATTAATGGAAATAAACTTATTTTGTATGTATTTAAAAAGTAACGTCATGTAATTCGCACATAGAGAAACTAAAAATATGCGTAAACAGACAGACGGACATGATTAAATAAATTTAGATTGTGTTTTTGAAACGATCGGTATAATTGGAAATGGGTTTGTCCTTTGCCGTTTATGGTAAACTTACCCTCTTACATGTGTAGTGTACAATATATATTTATTAATAAGACATTGGACTACCATTTGCTACCATATTAAAACAGCTGCAATTCTTCAAAGAATAGATCCGTAGAGTGCCTGAATAGTTCTGCTGTCACTTTTGCCGCAATTTATTTAAATTTGTTTCTTAATTCTTAATAATTAATCTAATTTTATTTTGTGACATCACCATAAACTGTGGTGACTTTCTTTAGGGGAAAAATAGCTTTTAGAACAAAAATTATACTTTAAGGGATAATGTGCTCTCATGTCCCAATAATGTAAAAGGAGAAAATGAAAGAGAGAGAGAGAGAATTTTTATAATAACGGTTAAAAGGAGAAGCTTTTGTTGTAAACCAAACATAGAGAAACTTTTCTAGCTCATGAAGCTTCAACAATTTTTAAAACACTTTCGGTTTTAGAAAAACTATTTGAAATTGTTCAGTTTTTTTGACAGAGACGAAAGACAGCAGTTTACACTCTAAGTTAAGCTATTCAAGGGAAGTTTGCTTTAACGGTAATTTAAATTTAAATACTAAACAAGTTAAGCAGGGAAAGTTTTTATCTGTGTACAGCTTCAAAAGTGTCTGCTCAGAAGAGACAATGAAAGCACTCTCTGGACTTCATATTATTCAAAAAAGGAAGGTATTCATAAGTTCTCTCTTGTGGTCTAATGGTATAAAATTCCCGAGCGAAACGGTTTAGTTAAAAAGTTTCTAAATGCCAAACAATAACAATAACAAAAACAAAAAAAAAAAAACATTGCTGACTGTAAATGCTGGTAGTACTGTGAAAAAAAATCAGTACACGTGCAATTATTGTAACAAAAAGTTTACTATTTATTATTATTGTTGTTGTTGCATATGTTTGCTTTTATTTTTTATTTAACTAGCTTAATATTTTTATACAACACCAACACTCACACTTGTTAAAGTAAAATTGGGAATTCAATGATTGTTACACAACCACAATAAATTGACCGCTATTGAGTCCATTTGATTGCCTAAGCTAAAAACAACTCTACACCTCACTTATTTGTTGGCCATATTCTAAAAATAACTCTTAAATAAAGCAAAAATATGACATTTTGGGGTCACACCATATAATCGCAGACAAGCAACTGTAAAGCTTACTCTCCACCTTTAAGGGAAAGTAAATTTCTATATTTCTCTATTTATGTGAAGGTAAATGTATATGTATATAACTTAGTATACCCCCATTTTATATGGATGTTATAAAAACAAATATTGTGTAATTGTGAGTTTTTAATTGCATTCAATTATGCTAACGTTGCCATATTTTATATGCTTTTACCCAAGTGTGTTGTAAAAATCAAAAGTTTGTTTTTTGTTTTCTTTTTTGTTTCTGTTGTTTTTGTATCCAAATATTGTTTGCTTGTTAAAAATTGATCTAGATTATCATTTGTATTGTTTATTGTTTGCATATGTGCTACATGTGTAGTAAATAAATATCTCAGTGTCTATACACATATGTATGTATGTCCATGTTGGCCATGACCTAATGCATACTCTCTATATTTTGCTTGTTTTTCTCGACTTGACGTCAGTTATATCTGTTTTGTTGTTGTTATTGTTGTTTATTAAGATTTCATAACCGAAAATAAACGGATTCTTTACTGATATATGTCTACAGAAGAATTGTCCTCTCAACCCATATACACATACATGCATATATGCATGGGACTTTTTTTAAGTAAAATAACTAAATTTAGTTTAGAATAAATCTTAAAAAAATTGTGAGCGTGGCAGTTACCTGACTAAGTGAAAAAAGTAAAATTTTACTTACAAAAAAGTGTTTTTTGAAAAAAAGTGGGCGTGTGTACGTCTCCTTTTTTTGTTAGGTACTTTTAGTACAAGTAAAGAATTCTAGATGGACTCAGTTTTTAATGCTGATCAAGAATATGTATAATATTTGATGGGTGTGGGACGCCTCCTTCTGGGTATTGCAAACACTTGTTATGAACATGCAAAATAATTCCATAACACAGCTGGAGTTGTCTTTCATTTTATTCTATTTTCTTCACTTACTTACTTTAGTTAATAATGTAGAAAGGTCACACACACACACAAGCATGTTTATAAAGAATATAGATGTATATGCGTGTGTGTTTGTTATGTTCTGTATTTAATGATGCTGGGTATTGACTCTGCATTGTCATCATTCCATGAAGCATGCATTTTGTTTTGTTCCTTATGTCTCGCGGAAAATTCTTGGAATGTTTATATAATCGTACATAAGATATTAAGTTGAAGTGTCTGTTTTTAATTAAATTAGATAAAATGACACGCCCACGATCTACATAAATTTTTCTAATATATGCAAAAATTGAACTATAAAGGCGGAGTATTATTAATAATAAAAATGGGTGGGATATGCCCACAATATACATAAATTATTAACACAGAATCCAACTTCTTGGTTAATGTTTAACTCATAAACTATAGAAGAAGTAATCAAAATATCTGCCACGCCTATTATTTGTAAATAAATGTAAAGGGTATTTAAAATTTGTTGTAAACCCAATTAACTCTTTTCCCTCGTTTTTCAATAAAATCTGTAAAGAAGTCAAGGAAACTTTCATGCATAAAGACTTTCATATAATTTTCTCGTACATATACCTTCACACGTATACACCAAGTACTTATACTAAGTTAACGATGATACTCCAACACTATCATATAAAATTTAAGAATTCTTGCCTCATTTTTATAAAAGTTATGTTGAATACAATGACATTAACAAGAAAATATTTAATGTAATGTTATGGGCGTAAATTATGGAACCATAGCTTGGCTGTCTTATGGGTATTTATATAATCGAATTTTAAATCTGTTGTGTTGTTGTTGATGTTGAAAATTTTATGAAATTTTTTTTTCATGTCAACATAAATATTTTACCTGGACTGAGCTTTTTGTTAAAAATAAATTAATACTCTGTGTGTTTATATGATATTATACGCCACTACAAATTTTACCACACCACACACAACAGTTTGGTTAACATTGATGTTTTATAGGGAAAACATTTCATCGTGTATGTGTATGTGTGTATGTATGGTAGTAAGTACTTAACATTCATGCCTGTACGTTTGTGTAAAACAGCAAACATAAAATAACGGTATATATGCATGCATAGCCTTGTTGCTGTTATTTCGTTTGTGTGTGTGTGCTGCTCACCTGATTCTGTGTGTACTGTGTTTATATTTTATATTTGTCAATAATATGTTATTTGTGGCGTTTTATTGTTGTCACTGTGGCTACATCAAGGTAATCATATATGCATAACTTATTGTTGTTGTTATTATTATTATTGTTGCCAAACTGTCAGAATATATTACTATGATCATTTATTCCAACCCCATCTCATTATTGTGTTTAATGTTTTATTTTCTGGTTTTGACAAAATTGTTTAAATATTTGGTGGTAATTTAATCCTCTATCGGTTACACGCACACGCACTCACAAATATTTTAAATGCATATAACATGGAAACAAGAAACGTGACTACCCTGCTGCGCTGAGTTGGAAAGTATTGTGTATTGAAATATATATTTTGTGTAATTTTCTTTCTCTCAAATTCTAAAAATCGGTATTTTAAGACTTTAAAACTTAATTAAACTCAAACTTTGAAATTGTGTTTGAGAACTAAAAAATAACTTTTAATTTAAAGAGGAAGATCCCAGCGACAGAAACATATTTTTTCTTTCAATTTATAACTCAAGTGTTGAGCTTGAGTCACGCGGCTGTTAAATATTAAATATATGTGACTCAACGTATGTGTCACGTGGAAATTTTTATACTTTAATAGTTAACTACAAGTAGTGTTCATAAGAGTTATGCGGCTGGTGAATTAAAAAAGTGTGACTCACCGTATATGTCACACAGTCCTTTTTTGTTATTTTATTTTATTCAATAATTTTCAAAGCACACTTTTTAGTTTACTTTGTTTTCGTACAACTTTTTCAGTAATGTTTATTGACTTTATAATCAATTTATTGTCTTATCTCTTATCAGTGTGTCGCTCTTATTTATCTTCTTCAGGCAATATTTTATATTAACCGTTATTCACCGTAGAGTTTTTTTCCATGGAGGAAATCCGATAGGTGGAGAAAGTGCTTTACATACATTTCCTTTTCAAGCCTACGTTTTTTCTTCCTCTTACTGAAATGTTTAGTAAACATTTTAAAAAAGTTAGTGAAGGAAACGAGAAAATCTAATTCAAAATTTAGAAAACTTGCACAAAGTGTTCTTTTTTCTTCTTTCTTTCTTTTTTATTGTTCTTTTTTCTTTCTTGTTTTTTATTGTTGTTGTTTTAGTTTTTTTTTTTTTTCTATTATATTATGCACATACATAATTGCCATCAACTGTCAACTGCATTTGTTTACAGCGAAACAACTTGTATACCATTTTAAATATATGTAAAATACAACGGTTGCGCTATTGCGAAAATGGTCACATTTCAATTAGGTTTTTTACGAGAAAATGAAATCATGGGGATTCAGAATATAAACATTTTTCACGATTTTGTGTTTAAGTATTAAAAAAATAAAGTTCAGTACACAAATATGAAGGTGGGGTCTGGTTACATCACTTAAAGGTAGTCCCCAGTTATTATGTGTGTGGTGGTATGGAAATATTTTTCATTTGTTTGTTAAAATCAGTTTTTTTAGTATCATCAGTAAAGTATTTTAAACAATCACCTTCAACTTATTTAACTGTGTCTTTCCCCGCCGCGTGAAAGGCATCATCAGACATACTCGTATATTCTTTAAGTTACTTAACTTGGTGTGCTTTGTTAAAAACAGTTAACATTAGAAGAAGACTAGCAATGAATAGAATTTCTATAAACAAGTGAACTGTTGTGGTCGCTTAATACCCTACATCACTACCATAATCGTTATATGGAACAAATTTATTAAAAAGCTTTATCAGGAAACATTTTAGTTCTATGTGCCCCGCCGAGGATGGATATAAAAATTTCATTAGCCAGACTTATATAGATAGATTCATCTCTTTTTGGTTTAAGGCTTTCTAACAACTGCTTAAACTAAATATACTCTCTACCAGGGTAGAGCATATAAAAACTTTAAACTTTAACAACAAATTCAAGTTGAATGAATGAATGAGTGAACAAGGTAGTAAGCATATGGATGAAGAAACAGGCGAACAAAACAAATGAAGACGTTTGTTGACGTTTGTGTAGCAGTTTATGGTTCCCTGGCGATTACATTACACTTGACTGCTGAGTTTTTTTTTTTAGTTAAAAACCCATGAACTTATACATGAAATATGTTAACTTTTTAGACGATGTTATAGTTGTTGTTGCTTTAGTAGTTAGTTTCTTATAAACAATGCATTGCGAGTTTTGTCTCTTGTACTCTCTCTAACATTTTCCGCATCTTTGCTATTTCTTCTTGTCTCACTATTTCTTTTACACAACTTTTACTGACTGTTGTGTTTCGTTTTTTTTTTCACCAAAGTCATTTGGAATAACCTTGAAGAACTAACAGGAACTACATAAAATATATAAATTCTTATTTGGCATAAAATTCTGAATATTGTCTGTCTGTCTGTCTATGGTAAATGTTGTGTTGATCGTAAAAAGGTAATTAGAAATGTGGCGCGCCCACATTTTATGTATAAATATGGAGGGTATTTTCGATTCTTAATTGTTACACCCTCCACATAAGATGGGGGGCATACTAAGTTTGTCATTCCATTTGAAGGGCCGTGAAGGAGACGTCAGAGACTGCATATTCTTGATCAGCATCTACTTATGTGGCACAAAGCTATAAAACTTGTTATACATATCTATAATTACTTTATCCATAGATATGCCGAAAATGGGCATGGTCAAATAACATACATTACAAAAAACTGCAGCGTAAAACTCGACCTGCAGCCTTACACGTAATAGATACACTATTAGAGGGCGTAATCATGTGCTTGACATGCCTACTTTCTAGATATAATTGTTTTGGGGGGTATTTTAGATTTTCCTTAAGTCACATTAATTTTTTTACTTTACTTTTTTTGTTTATTAAATATTTTTTTATATTTATAAAGTAACATTTACATGTACGGTGGTTATGTCCTGTGCGGAGGGTATAATAAAAAGTGGGAAAATGAAAATGTTGCTTTCGTAAGTTCTACTTTAACTTACTGAAGAGTGAATGAATGGCTGGGTGGGTGAGTTAGTGAGAAAGTATTAACCAGTCAGCTGTATATGTTACAACTTATGTTTCATTCTCCTTTTTCTTTTTCTTGTTGTTCTTCTTTATGTCATTTACATGAACATAGCACACTAGAGTTTATTTTTATATACAAAACACACACGCACACACACACATAAATACTTCAAAAACTGTTTACGTGTTCAACGAAGTTATAGTGTGTGAACGCGGGCGTTTGTGTTTGTGCTGTTGTACTGTTTGCTACGTGGCATAATGTTTTGTGTTTTGTTGTATTTGTGTTGAGAAAGGAGTTTTAGAAAAATTTCCGGAAATAAGTTATCACGAGAAGCTTACCTACGTATACATACACAATCTAATTTATGCTTACACACACATACTTACAACACTTTATAGTGCACTTGAAGTCAAGAACTCTCTCTCTCTCTCTCTTTCTCTATACCATCTAGACAGCCATCCAGCCATATTTATCCACCTATTGTTTATAAAAATAAAAAATATATTTTGTATATAAACTTCGTTGATAGATATACGGCTGTATTGGTGTCAGCTGTAGTTTGAATAGCTGAAGATTTTTAAACATAATTTTTTTTTCTTTTTAATGAGAATTCTACACACTCGTAAGGCTATACATTTATAGTTTGTTCTTTTACTACTGCCAGCCAAACATGTTGGTTGGCGGAGGGGGGTGATATTTAAGCAGGCGGACATCTCCTATATTAGTTGCTATGAAGGAAATTTTTAAGCTTAAGTGCAGGCTTTACGGTGTCAAAAATTAGCATAAAACTGAGCCAAAAAGTTTTATTGTTGTCGTTTTAAGTACAGGACTTAATGTATAAACATGAAAAAGGAAAACAACAACACCAAGGGAGAATGATAATTATGTTAGTTTGAGATATTTTTCTATTTTGGCTACCGCTACAAGAGAACTTTATACCCTATACCTAGTTTCATATACTCACAGTTAAGAAGGAGTTCACCCTTAATGCAAAGGCCCAATTATTAGCATAAAATATTATGAAAACTACTCCTCATGTATTTTTTTGTTTTTTTTTTAATTTTATTTTAATTTTTTTATTTTTTAGTTGTTGCAATTTTTCCCCCTATTTTTTGTTTTTTAATTTTTTTTTCTTTATATTAAACTAAATCTATTATGTATTTGTTTTCAATTAGTTTGTAATTATTATTCATATTATAATTAATGACATAAATGAAAAAACAAAAAGTGAAGAAGTTTGTTTAGATATCTTCTGAATGGTTGCCTATTAAATGGTAAATTTAACATGCTGTTGCTAAAGTAGTTAAATTTTATAACAAAAGTGGGATTAATTTGCAAAGGTTCTTGTAAAAGTTTCGTAGTTAGAGTCACACAATATTAACATTAAGAGTCAATGCCGCTTTGTGGAAGAAAGTGCTGTTGTGCTGTTGAGGATGATGAGTAATAAAGTGTATGTCAGACTATAATGCTGCTATCCCTTCTTTCTTCCTTTATGTTAATTTTTACTTTTGCTTAACGTTTCTCTTTCTCTCTCAGAGGAACAACACTATGCACGTGTTTTGTCTGCTTGTGCTTGTTGGTTGGTTTACCGCATCCGCCACAACAAAAGTCTGAATGCCGGAAATGCATGCAAGTGTATATGTAGTTATATATATATATATATATATATGTATGGTATATATATGTACGGTATGAGTCTGTCCCATATGTAATTTCTACTAATTTGCATATAGATTAAGTGAAGCTAAAGCGTCTCCCCGCACTCCCATTGTGGTTTTTGGTTGCTTTACAATGTTGCCAATGTTTTGAGGGAACTGAAAATGAAAATATAAAAATATATACAAACCCATTCACATAGAAAAAATTAAAAAGATATGAATGCTTCGTTTGTAAAACAGTTTACTTTTTAACTATACACAGTCTTGATGACTTGAATAGGTAATGATTTTTAAGTATTTGTTGGATAAAATACAAAATTTATTTTTAAATTTTCATTTTTTTCTATTATTGGCGAATTTTTTACTTGAACACTATTTCAAATTTATTGCAAAAGAAAAATTCTACCAAAGAAGTTATTATCTATTCAAGTGATTATCACTGTAAAAGCAAACATTCATGTTTCTTTGGCTGTTGGAAAAGCCAAAACATACCTAAGGCATACATGTTCTAGCATGTATTGTACATACATACATACATGCTCTCCTCCACCTACTTGTTTACTATTTAATATTTTTACACTCAGCACCCAGAGGAAGTTATTCTTCACATCCGTTCTTTTTAAGTTAAAACACAACTAGTCGTTCAGAGGAGGTAGAGACATAGAGACATAGGCAAAGGCAGAGAGAGGAGAGTAGAATCCAACAAGAGGTATGCATAAACAACTCTAACTTTTGCTTAAGTACTCTCTAATGCCCTTGTCTTTTTTCTGGTTTTTATATATACACACACACTTACACAGTTAACTGTGTGAATGTCGAAAAATCTAAAGCATACTTTAAGGTGTTGAATTGTTATATGAATTGCTGCCTACTATGGGGAGCCACTTTGCTTGTTTATTTATTGTTTGCTTATCTCTCTAACTGGTGGTGTTGTCTTCTAACTTAATTTTGTATTTAGATAAAAATAAATGAAAAACTCTAGAGATTTTTAAAAAGAGAAAAAAAGAAGAATATGTTACATTTAATCTAAAAAATTATTGTTATAGTTTAGTACAAAGAATGCAAAAATAACATAAATTGAATGCAATTTTTTAAAGGTACTCTAGTGAATAAATATTTACCAGATTCATTGTATAATTTAGAGAAGAATTTTAATCAACAATATATTGGGGTGGGGTTTAAAAGGGCTAAAGAGAGTTTTAATAGATTTATTAAGGACAGTTATTGGTTAATTATAAATGTGCAATTTTGATGGGGATAAAATGATATGAAAGGAAGGCTGAAGTAGTCATGTATTCGTTGAAAAATCATTGATTGAAATGAGTAGAAAAATAATTCTTAAGATACAAAGTATCTGGCAGCTAAAGCTAAATAATTTTTATACTCTTTAAAAAATAGGGGGTATACTATGTTCTTGATCAGCATCAAAAACTGAGTCAAGTTAGATATGTAAGTCCATTTGTCTGTATGTCCGCGTGTCTATCTGTTGTTGGCATTGTTATGGTCGTAAATTTTGAGATATTAAGCTAAAATTTTGTATACATATTTATAATTACTCTTTTCGTAACTGTGCTAAAAATGGGCGTGGTAGAATAACATATATTTCCACAATTTACAAAAAACTGTATTCAACGTAATACTCGACTTGAAAGCTTTTACGTAATACGCTATTAGAGGGCGTAATCATATACCTGCCACGCCCACCGTTTTTATGTAAATGTAAAAGGTACTTAAGATTTGAATTTAGTTTTCTTTATTTTTAGTACTATTTTTATAACTTATTGAAAGGATTAGGTGGAGGACGTACTGACACCTTTCGCTTACAATTTGTGAATCAATTGTTTCAATTACATTTCCATTTCTTGGTTATTTAATTTAGAAATTTTATTAAAGAAACAATTTGAATAATTTATGATTTAAAAACAAAATCATGATTATTTAATCTCATTATACTGTTAGTGTTGGTGTGAAGTATTCTTATATTTGTAAAACTTTTCTTCCAGTTATATTAAACTATACTTACTAAGGGTATTTTCCCCCTCAGTTTCTAGTGTTTATTCTCTGCTGAAACACTAGTTTTGTGCTTCCAAAAACTTGAAAATTTTTGTACCAAACGCAACATGATTTTAATGGCGTTCGTATTAGTAGATTTTATTAAAATGAATGTGAATGTGATTGTGACTTTCAATGACTGCTATTCGTGTTACTTAGAGACATACCCACACACAACAGCAGCATCATTATCATCATCATCGGCATGAACATTGCAATCATAATGTTTTCCCTTAGAATATAAAATAATTTTCATATTTCTAGATTTCTATACGCAATCATGAATATTCAAGTATGCAGTGGGATAGAAAAGGAAATCACCCTTCTTCTTCTTCTTCTTCCATCTTGTGTCTCTTATACAGTTACAGTTAGCCTATTCATTTCGAAACAAAAAAAAAAAAAAAAACAAGAAAAGCTTTGAATGCGTATAAAAGGAAATCTCTTAAAGCCCTATGGTATGTTGTTGTGTAGTAGGTCCTTATGTTGCGTTAAAAAAAGCGGAAAAAGAAGAAGAAAAAAGTAGCAATTGTATATGTACTAGAAGTACTTGTTTTACTAGCGATTTCATTCCGTAGCACATATCTATAGAAATGTTGGCCTCCATCTAAAATGTAAGGGGTATACCATTGTTGTTGTGTACATATTCTTGATCAGAGCATTAATATCAGACTCAACCTAGCCATGGTGTGGAAATATTAAAATCAGGCACCAAGGACTAGAGGAGTAAAATATCATAAGCTGAAGGATATGTTAATGAATGAATTCAATATGGCGCCCGCTCGAAGATGAAGCAAATGAATATCACATGCTTTCATTGTACTCATGAGGCCCGTGTTGTCATTTTAAATGTATTGTCAGCCCTAACACTTTAAATTTGTTTTCTGATTTTTTTATAATAACTTGTTTCCAATTGTGTTCAACCTATTGTAAAATGCAGTTCTATTGATTTTACAAAAAAAAAATATGAAGAAAGCAGTTCAATCTTCACCAACATTCTCAAAAGACTCACTTAGGTATGATTTTATCTTACATCAACACATACATATTGTTCTGGTACAATATAACAATATTTTCCATAACTTCCACATAAGATGGGTAAGAGTATCCTAAGTTTGTCATTCCATTTGCAACACCAAGAAAAAGCGCCAGAGACCCTACAAAGTACATGTATTTTTAATCAGCATGAAAAACTGAGTCTATCTAGTCATGTATGTCCGTATGTCTGTTCATTGTTGGCATTCTCACAGTGATAAATTTTGACATATTAAGCTGAAACTTTGTACATTCATTTCTATTTTTTGCAAAAAGATTTATTATAAAAATCTGTGAAGAGCCACGCCCATAATAGAAAAAATCTCTTTATCTAACACAAAAATTGAGCTATGAAGTTGACTTTTTCTATACAAATTTATGTATAATTAGCCCATTGATTAACGAGCCAAAAATGTGTAAGGCAGGATAACAGAAACGCCCACAATTTATAAAAAAGGCCACTGATTTTTAGGTAGATGTGGAGGATATTTAAGATTTGTTCTAAACCAAAATTAGTTTTTTTTTTTACTAGTTTAGTCTTTATCTCTGACTCTCTCTCCCTCTCTCTCACCGTTATCATGTTTTTGTCCGTAAAAAAGTATCCAAACACACTTTCTTTCATTCACATTTATATGAATGGATGTAAATTATCGGGTTTTGGAAATACAATAAAATGTGCAAACAATGCTATAAACTGAGCATTGATGCAATTACGTTTAGGCATGAATATATATATATACATATATATATGCACTCACACATACAAACACTTCATATTTACTGTAAATGCATGCTCATCTCAAACACCAACATACCTATTTACTGAATACCTTTGATGCATATGATTTACAGCGTAGCTAGAGACGGACGAACGGGCAGACAGACATACAGAAAGATAGATTCTGTTCTATTGTTGTTGCTGAATTTCAAAACACAAAAAGAAAAACCCTTTGTTATTGTTGTTGTAGCCTTATGCTAATTTTCTACTTTACTGCCATTTATTCATTCATTGCTTCATTGCATCAATTTGTCTGTGCCAGCACACGAGCATGCAGTGATAGTGGTAATGGCAGAGAGAGAGAGAGAGAGAGAGAGAGAGAGAGATCCATGAGAGCCATGCTTGTGTTCAAAGCTGTATACCAATTGTGAACGTGCATACATACATACATACACGCATATGCATGCATATTTACATATTTTTGTATGCATACATAGAAGCACTTATGCTTGTAAAAGCACTTGTATTGTTATCGAGTGTGTTTGTGTGAATGTATTTGTTTTATAATGAAAACAAGTGAAAATGTTATAATTGATCAAGCCCGACAACTTAATACCCTACATCACATAGCTTCACAAATACTATTTGAATAGGATTCCTTCATGTCCTTGGTGGTACCAAATTTCATCGAAATAACTCAAAAAATGCAAAAATCGGTTAGACTTAAGCACAAATTGACATGGACAGGCAGACGTACTTGGTTAAATCGATTCAGATTTTGATTCCGAGTCGATGGGTATTTAAGAGTTACAAGCATCCTTAACAAACTTATTATCATATACCCTCTTACCACAAGTGGTGCCGGCTCTAAAGACACACGGGTTGTGTGCATTCTGTGAATTTGTTGTTGGGTCTTGCTTTTGTTGATTCACAAACAATGATTCGAACATATTGCTTTGTGTGCACATATAAATAGATATGGATGAACGTACATACATATGCTTATATTTAGTTCTTGTTTTTTTTACAAATATTGTTGATAAAATCGACTTTTATTATTTAATTAGAAATTGTTATTTTAACATATCATCTCTCGTTTGACTGTTCATTCCTTCTCTGTTTATTTGATCATCTTCTAAATGATTGAAATTGTTGTGCTTTTGTAATCTAAACGCTTATAAATGTATTTGAATTTTTAATACAAAAGAAAATAAATTATTCTCTATGTTCGTATACATTTTTCGTAGTTTATGTTCTTGGGTTGGCCTTTAACTTAAGTTCATGGTTGAATCAAGTTGATGCTGCCAAAACTAAACTTTTAACCACTAGGTAATGGTTGCTGGCAGTACGCACCTACACACATACACACATTTACTTTGTGTTTGTGTTAAATTGAGTTGAGCGAGTGGCAAGTGTTTTGCCTTTTTAACGTTCAATCACTTTTGTCTACCAATCGTTAACCACTTACTTACGATTCTCGGTGATTAAAAAGCAGAACGAAAAAGGTTTCGGTTTTTATACGCTCCATATGCACTTATATACACAGTATACTAAATTTGTCATCCTATTTATAACACCTTGGAAGAGGCGTCAGAGTATAAAGTATATATACACTTGATCAACATCAAAATTTGTATCTACTCCAGAGTCCGTCTGACCATCTGTTATTAATATAATCAGGATTGTAATTGAGAGATATTGAGCTGAACATACAGAGCGCGTTATTTGCCATACAAATTAAGCTATTATATTGGAAATTGATATAATATTTATATTTGTAATTATGGCTTTCAACGATGGGCGCGGTTAAATAGCAGACACCCCGCATAATTTAGAAAAAACCTTACTCACCATAAAACTTACATATTAGAAGGCGTATCATGTAATTGCCACGCCTGCCATTTGTGTGTAGATAAGGAGGGTATTTAAGGTTTGCCTTAAGCCGAATTAAATTTTTTCTCTTCTTGAATTTTTCCATTTCACTTTATTAATAGTACGAAGTGTTGTGTGTGCGAATGTGGTTTAGTGTGTGAGTGTGAATTTTTTTCTTTTGAAATATTTTTTGTTGTTGTTGCAATTTTATTTAATTTGTTTTTTTTTTTGTTGGCGACCATTTGACGCTTTGTGACCAGTGACCAGTGGTCCAGTATTTTCTACTTTCTACTTTGATAGGGTTAGAGTGACAATTTATTAGATTTTTATTATCACACATCGTTCGAAGGGTGTCACACAAACAAACAAAAAAAGTAGAGATAGTTAGAATAGTTTGTTACCTACGTCATAAACTATTTGGCACGAGGGAGGTATTTCTTTGTGTATTTATTCTGGGCACCATTGTATAACACTCTGTATATATATTTTTTTACTAAATGAAAAATTTTCAATTTCAACATCGTAAATTTTTAATGCATACCATACACTTGTATGATTGCATGTGTGAGATATAAATATATATTTTTTAAAATAGATATTCTATACATATGTTAGCTGCTGCTGCAGCATCTATCATAAGTTGGTTTAGTGGACTCAGTACTCAGTACAGTATGCTTGCAGTTATTCATCATCACCATCATTATACCTTCCCCTACCATTAGGTAGAAAGTATATGAGCAGCATCTTAAAACATAAACAAAAGTAAGTCAGTCTGGTTCTAAGAAATTTGTTATAATATAATGGAGACATCTTGGCAAAGTGAGAAACACTGAGAAGAAGAGATGGAATGGCACTATAATGATTTATGTTTTAAGTATACACATGTTTGACTGAACTGTAGTTGTAATTCCCCGGTTACACGCTTAACAGCAACTCCTTGATATTTACCGCTTGTCTTGTAACTTTAGTAGATTATAAAAGTCGTTTACTAACTTGTGTTGCCGTAGTAAAAGTAGTTGTATAGCTGGCAGGCAACGGAAAATAAAATGATAGAGTGACTGCTTCAAGTAATTTTTACATTTATAAATGATTCTTTCGCAACATAATCGTATGTGTTTATATTTTATATATAAGGCTGATTATTTATCATATTGATGCCTTAACTTACTTGTTTATTATAAACAATAAATGATTTGAAATTTCTACTCGTCAAAACCTTTCATTTGAAACCCATATTGACTAGATTGTAAAGAAATGTATAAGAAATGTAATATTTGTGGAGGGCCACCTTTTTTGAATTTCCTATGATGTCATTTCATTTATGTTATTCTAATATTTAAGATATTTTATTTGCTGCTCATTATCATATACATAGCGACCATGCATGTGGTCGAAATGGGCGTATTTGATAAACAGTCACGCCAACAATTTGCAATTTCTTCTTTAAGGGTGGAAGTGTCTGTAAGGTGACCCCGGCCACATTGTGATACTAATTTCATCTTTATAAGTAAATTTTTTGATACGTATGACACTTGACTGACTTTGCCTAATTTCACCGCCACATGACACATACGTTGAGTCACGCTAACTATAATAAAATATTAGAAAAGAATTACTTCGTCCACAGACACCCCACATTTTTTTTGGTACGATGTTAATAGCAACCCTATTTTAATGCTGATTGAGAATATATGTATATAACAACGCCTGGTAGTTTCAAAAGGAATTAATAGCATAATATTCATCATTCATGTAAGAAAAATATAAAAATTCAAAATTTTTATAGATCATATAGAAAAACTTTAAATGGATGTGTATACACCTTATCTACTATCATCACCATCATCATCATCATCCATCAAAGAAAGCACAAACAATTTATTCAATTTATTTCATTTTACACCACTTTGTTGTTTGAAAATTTTATTATTAAATTATAAAATCATCAATCATAACCAAAATTATTAACATTGCAAACACTTTGTTTAGGAAACTTGTGTGCAGGTTTACATAGTAGTCTTGCTCCCAATAACAAACATGCCATAAACATATTATTATATTTTTTTATTATGAGTTTATTGTATATATATGTATATACAGAAAGTGGGAGAGAGAAATGTATATTAACTATAACGAAATTATTATATTACAGTCAAGGTGACAAAAGCAGCAGCAACATAGTAACAATCATAACCGTAACATTAGTTGTGTGCTTATCATAATAACCACTCGGTGTGAAAATATTATAAATTCATTCACAAAGTGAAACAACAAAGAATTTACAAAATTTTAAGCTAAATGCAAAATATTTAAATTGAAATCTAACAAATTATTCATCTATAAAAGAGCCAGGCAATAATAATATATGTCATTCACACACACGCACACACATATTCACACATTCACAAGCTTATTCATATTTTAATATTTTGGATAATATTATATTGTTGTTGAAAAGTTTGTGTGTGTGTGAGAAAGAGAGAGAGGGAGAAAGCAATAGTTATGTGTTCATACACTCAAATGATAAACAGTATGCAGCTAGTCTTTACTAATTTTATATTGTACTGATTACTCAGTAATTGCTTTTAATATAATTCAAAAATTTCTGATATTTATGTAGTGTCTACCATAGGTGGGGAATGTGTAGCCCCGGAGGCGGCATATATTCTACTTGCTCTTCACTCTACAAATAAACCACCACCAATAGAAAACGGCCTGGCCTGTAATGATAAAAAAGTCTGTCCATCCATGGTGTTTGCCTACAACATGAAAGTTTTGCAAATTTGAAACCACTAGATTTACAAAATATTGCATTATGAAAATTCATTCACATAATAATATTATTTTCTGCTGATGAGCGTTAAATTTATGCATGAGGAAATTTAAACAAGTGAAAAAGTTATAGATAGCGTAACACATTGGGGAGCGGTGACGGCATAATTTAAGGAGCTGAGGGGTGTGAAGTATTATTACTTGTTTTCATTACTATTATTTTTAAAATTTTTGTAATTTTTTTTTTTTTGTATTTTTTTGGTGAAATATTTTATGAAATTTGACACGTAGTCTATTACGAACATCACGCGAGTATACGTAAACGTATTGAAAAGTTAACATAGCATAAAGCATATACAAGCACATGTATGCTTATACAACAACAACAAAACATATATTAAAAAGAAGAAGAGATTATATAAAAAAAAGGAAACAAACATTAATGAAGTAATAAGAGAAGGTTTATAATGTATTTTGTATACCCTAACACACAATTAACAATAAGTCAGCTTAAGTTTAGATTTTAGGGGAAGTACAACTACGTTATATAGTACTCAAGGTATAATAAATTTAAGAAGTGTGAACCAAAAAATATAATGTCTGTTCCACAATTATCGCCAATCGATCATAATATTTAAATTTTTGTTAAAACCTTCTAAGGAAGATGAGAAACAAGCAGTATTTTTGCTTTTTGTCTTTTTCAGTAGTATGAACAAATTTTTTAAAACTCACCCATAAAAACAGTGACCTTTTGATAAACTGTTTGAACCTTTTTTCTGGATGTTCATATTATTAAAATAACAAGTTAAGTTTCGAAACAAATTTAACTAACTTTATATATGTGTAGATGTACCCACATGTGTGGATGCGAGTGTGTAAACTTGTATTGTATCTAACTTTTTCTACACCTTGCTGTTTAACTAGCTAATCTGGCTGTTTGCCTGTATGTCAGGCTGTCTGTCATTTATATGTGAAAGAAGAAACAAGCATGTGAGGATTTTTGTTGTTGTTGTTGTTTCAATTATCCTTTTTCCTCCTTTCTCTCTAATTCTAGCACGTACATTTCACTTTTGTTTAACACTATATAATTTTTCACTTTTTCACTGATTTTATTACAATTTTTTTTTGTTCTTTTTTACGTGGGACAGACAGATGCATAAGATGAACTTTATTAAATAAATTTGTCGCATGCAAATTGAATAACCATACAGTTAACAATATAAAATAACAACAACAAAAATAAAAACAACAACAATTGTAAGCAATGCAGCGTTCTCCGGTAGCATATAATTGTCATTTACTAACAACAACACCTCCAAAAGTATGCTTTTAAATATTTTTAAACTTTTTTGGTTTGGTTTTGGGGCTTAATAGGGAGAAAGAGAGAAAGAGAGAGAGAGAGAAAGAGTTAGAAAGAGAAAACCTTCAATTTAGTTTATAATCATAAAAAAAAGTTGGTCCTTGTTGACGGCCTTAAAACGATCTAAAAGTTATTTCTACCATTTACAGTTATAATTATGGTTTTCTGGCTTTTTTTTTTGGTTTTTTTCTGTTGTGTTGCATTGTTAAAAAATGTTCTTCCTTTATAACGCCCGGTTTCTATACGAAGAAAAGTCATAACCAACACCATTTACATTTAAAGTGAGCGTACACATGCATATATAAAAGAAGAATGGCAAAGAGCGAGATTGGGGGGAGAGAGAATAAAAGTCTATTGAATTCTACAAGTCACGTTTCGTTTGTCAAAACTTTCCAGACTGTTACGTGTTATGTGAAAAATTTCACAAAATTTATTACACAAAAACAACAAAAACAACAAAAAAACAATCTCTGGTGAATTTTTGTCAGTGAAAAGAAAAGAAATATTATGAAAATCATAATAATAGGCGGCAACTTTACAACAGGCAGGTAGCAAAGTAAGTAGCTCCCCTATGGCGTATGATGAATATTTAATACATTATAATCATTTCATAAAAAAATCTTCTTTTCTCTTTAATGTGATTTAAAAATTTAAATAAATATATTTAAAGGAGATAATATATAAAAAAAATAACGGTAATTACTTTTTATTAAAATTTGTATTTGGTACGACTTTTTTTATTTTCATTTTTTATATGACCATCAGTGTGCACTTGTGTTCAGAGTATATTTTTTTATACATTTTAATACCGCACATATAAAATGGGGGTAAACTAAGTTTGTCATTCCGTTTGCATCACTCAAAAGGAGGTGTTAGATACTCTACAAAATATTTATATTCTTGATCAGCATCAAAAACTGAGTCGATCTAGACATGCATGTGTCCGTGTGTCCATATGTACATGTGTCTGTTTGTTGTTGGCATTCACACGGGCGCAAATTTGAGATATTGAGCTGAAATTTTGTAGAAAATTTTTTAGTTTCAGCATACAAATCACTATTTAAAATGGGCAAAATTAGTCAAGAGTCACGCTCGCAATCAAGCAAAATCTATATATGTATCTGTCACAAAAATTGAACTATGATATTGAAATTTGCTATATAGGCGTATATGTATATCGAATCCATTGATGTGTGAAAATGGACATGGTCCGATAATATATACACCTCTACGTCTGTGCCCACAATTAACAAAAAACCATACTCAGTGTAAAACTTGACTTTAAGCTGATATATAATACATACGCAATTAGAGGAGATAAGATATATATCTGCCACTCTTGTAGATGTAGAGGATAATTAATATTTGCCCTAAGCCAAATTTAGTTTCCTTATTTGTTTTTATTATAAAACAAAATTTCAACAATTTTTGTTATAATTTGTCAAGCTTAAACTAATGTGTTAATAATTAATTGTCATTATCAAATGCTAATTAAAAAATATAATCCATGAACAAAAACTGCGCGAAATAACATGTGTTGCACTCATTATAACAAGTATGGTTAAGGGTGATGAAGTTTTACTAAAAAGTAACAAAATTATATATTATATGGCTTAAGTTAAATTTTGGACACCCTTCACAGTTTTTATGCTAATTGTGAGAAGAATTATATGCTATTTCATTGATTACTGGGTCACGTTTCATTTAAATGGTCATTTGTGACCAATTGTGGGCGTGACCCGCCTCTTATTTGAAATATCTGCTTTACACTCCTACTTCAAAGCTTAATATATGTACTACAGCTAAAAATTAGATTTTTAGATATTAATTATAGGCATGGCTCTCAATCGATTTTTCCCAATTTCAATAGAAAACAGCATAGAGTGACTGTGTGTACACTATTAGGTGTACATGTATATATATTTTTATTTTTTCGATTTGAATTTATTCCACACTGTAAATCAAGGAGGAAAGGACCGGCGGGATACATTTTGATCTACTCAGTATTAAAAACTTCTTCAGTAAAGCTTCTGAAAAATTCAACAATATTCTCGTCTCTATAATATGCAGTCATGGTATGGTATGATGAGCATTATAAGTTAAAAACGATTTGTTTTATTTATGAATTTTATATTATTTTATATATATATATATAAATGTGCATATATAATCAAAATGGAATATAATTTTATACTTATTTCTAAGTTCTTTTTTTTTTTCATCTTTATGCACATAACGTAGTTTTCGGGAATTTTAAACAGAAAACACTTTACTTCTCGAGCTACAAACAACAACAAACAGTATTTCTCTCTAAATAGAAATGCATGGTACCTATTATATAATACCCATGACAGTAATAAATTCAAATGTAGTGTATAATGTATATGTCTGAATATACATACATACATACGTACATACATACATCCATATGTGAGCATACATGAAACAACATATACTCGTATATGCAACTGTGTTATTGTAATTGTTGACGTTACAGTTACCATGTTTATGTATGTGTGTGCATGTATGTAAACGAATATATTTTATGTATATATATGTGTGTTTGTATATATATTATGAAGATAAATATACATTTCTACATCACTCTAATATATAATTGTAGTAGGTATGTAGTACTTATGTGTGTGTGTGTGTGTGTGTGTGTGTGTGTGCATGAATTCTCCTACTAATTCATACTTTTGGTCTTTTGTTTAAAGCTCTAAAGCAATAAAACAATTTGTCATATACTAACACAGCATAAACTAAGCATTACCAACAACAACAACAACAATAATAACATTAAAACACCAAAAAAAGTAACTGTTTAAACACAAAATAAACAAATTTCTGTAGTTTTCAGTTATACACATATCTCTAACGTCGCATAAAGGGAAAAGGAGAAAATGTTATAATCGGTCAACTCCGATCATTTTTATACCCTACACTACTTAGTTCCTTAAATTATGCTACAATTTGTGTCAGTTGTATTGCGAGATATTGCCGTTAAAGTTTCTTAGTGATATATCATTATATGGGAAGGCGTTCTCAAAATAAACCAATCGGGGTCAAATTTGTTACAGTCAATTACGAAGGTAATTAAATCTTCTGTACCAAATTTTGTCAAAAAATGTCAAGAATTGCAACTTTTTGTCATATAAAGACTTCTCTTTATAATGAAATAAAATATAAAAAAGGTTTTAAAAATAGTCCAAATTGAACCATTTTCAATGCAGTTCCTTTTTGGGTTAAAACACGTACTCGCACAAAATTTCATTGCAATATCTGGAAAAATGCGATCAATAGCTAAAACATAAATTGACGTGAATAGAAAGACGGACACGATTAATTCTGAATCTATTGGTACAATTTTTATAATTGAGTGTAGCAGTTATCGTTCAGGAGCTACAAACATACGCACAAACTTAATATACCTTCTAACAAGTGGTGTAATGATGGAAGGAACTAAGAAGGCAGAGATGAAAAGTGAATGATTGAGCTTAGTTTACTATTAGTATAAACTATGTACATACTTTATATACTTAAAACTCCTGCATATATCGTGTTTAGTAATCTAACAAAATTTTGCCAAAAAAAAAAAAAAAAAAAACAGCTTAACAACAAAAAAAAAACTGTTTTATTTGACTATTTCATTTGTTATATAACTCCCAGCCAAATTCCTTTCATTTTATACGGCACGTATAATATATAAATGAAAAGTGAGCGACAGAGAGAGAGAGCAACGGAAAATTTTGCATTATGAGACCTAAAGGAAAAATGTGTACACACATACATACGCTTATGCATACATATATATTTTCATTAAATAATTTTGTTTACTCCAACTTGACTTAGAGTGTTAATCCAAATTAATGGAATTAATATGAAGTGCAAACATTATCCTATCTCTTTCTATCCTACACCTTCATACATTACCATTTATGTGTGCTCTATATAGCCATAGAAGCAACAAAATTCAATAACCTTACAAAAAAAAAAAAAAAGAAGCACAATAACAGACACAAGCCGCTAATTAAACAAAATTCTTGCTATTGTTCATGTTTTTTGTATCACATGTTTTAATAAAAAAAAAAAAGTCCAAACATAACAAAAACAGTTGAAAATACTTTGGTAAATCAAAGACGGCTATTTTAATGCGGTATCATGGGTGGTAATAATATGAATTGCTCAGTAAGTCAATCTTTTTTAAATACATTTTTGAAAGTCTTATATTTAAGAAACGGCTGAACGGATTTTGTTCAAACTTTAAAAATTATTTCAGCTTTCAAATGAATCAAAATCGTTGGGCGTGGCATCATTTATTTAATTAGAAAACAACATGTATTTATAAAATATAATTTCCTAAGCAAATGGTTAGTGCCACGCCCATTAAATAAACATCCTTCGAAAAGCTACAGAAATTTCCAAATATATAAAAAAAATTTGAACAAAATCGAAATTGTCGTTGGGAAGTTATAAACAAAACAATATTACCTTCTTTTTAGTATGGTTGTTGTTAATATTATTATTTGGAGAATTCAGCAAAATCAGTGGAAATATTTTTTATTCAATTTTGTCATAATGTCCATGTTCAATTGCCTATAACTTTTGAACCGCTTTACGGATTTCGTTCAATCAAATTGCCCGTACTTGGAAAATTCTCCAGCTTTATATTGACATATAATTTATGGGCATGGCATCGCCTCCTTGGTTAAAATAACCTATTTTACAGAGTATTCTTTTTCTCAAAAGTGGGTCATGCTAGAACCTCGACACCTCGATTAATGGATTCTTCATCAAATTTAGAAAAAGGGGCGCAAAAAATTTCAGATCGATAGGAGCTACCGTTTCCGAGATATAAGCATTCAAAGTTTCCATAGAAACGGACGGAATGACTTCCGTGCAAAATTTTTCTTAATAAAATTTAATAAAAATTTCAATATAAAACTTTTCACATATATGAAAAATTGAAAAACTACAAAATCAGCCAAAATTCCAGGCGCCCAGCATTGTAAGAAAGAAAATTTTGAAACTAATATTTCTTTAAAACGCTGTATCTCGAGAACGGCTTTAGTGATTTACCTCAAAATGGTGTCATATGAGAGGATGGAGCTTTTAGTTTTTTTCAATGTACCTTCGTGCCCTCTCAGCCTAAGCACATTAACGGTATATATTTAAAATTAAATAACTGGAAACTTTTGGCACAAATTCGGATGCCAATCGGTAGAAAATGGCCTAAGAATTCAATGATACATGTTTGAACTTGATCAGGCCATTGTGACAGTTTCTGTGATGATTTTAAATGACCATTAAAGAGTGTTTTTGAAACCATTTAAAGAAACTTCACTCCTTTCAACTCGATAAGATAAATTTTAAAACCTATCAAGCATATATTTACTTTGTGCGCTACCTAAAGCCTTCTTTTGAAACAAACTTAGCATACCGCTATAATAAAAAGGACCGTATAATGAAAGAGTAGGTAAAGTAAAGTACTGAGCTCGGTGCATATGATTACATGTTGTGTGCAAATACAATATTTCAGTACGTATACAACCTTTTTTTATCAGAAATCCACACAAAAACTGTTTCCTTTATGTGTTATTTCATGTTTTGCTTTTAGTTTTTATGGAACATTATAATTCTACGTGCCACATAATTAAAATTGTACTAAAGTGAAAATTGTATAAAACAACTTTTCTCTTGTAATTGAATGCTTTAAAGGACAGACTTATTCAACAGACCTGAACAAAATCTCTTACTTTTCGTAGAAAATATAAATCTAAAAGATCTCCTATATATTCCGAATTATTTCTTACTTTCGCTTCCAATGAAAAGGAATTCACAGTGGCAGCCTTTCAATCTTTTTCAAAATACTAATTTTCTCATTAATATTTTTGCATTATGACTGAAATTAAAACATAGAACTTAACTTTTTTTTAAAAATTGCATTATTTTAAATTCGACATAACTGACATGACAGACGGGGTGATGAAAAGAAAATTAAAAGAAAACCGCAACCACAAAAGTATCACTTCAGGAAGACTAATTAGCTTGACAAATAAACAACGAAGCATAAGAAGAGAGAAGACAATAAAGAACGAATTCAGCTACTTAGAAAACTTTTCAACAACAACAATAACAACATTAAAGTGAAGTGACGATGATGTAAATTTGTGTAATACAAGGGATTGCAATTGTTCTTGCAAACCATTGAATTTTTTCATATATTTTTATACTCTTCTCATAAGGTGGGAGTTATTCTAAGTTGGTCGTTTCATTTGCAATACTCGGAAGTAAACATATTCTTGATCACCATCAAAAACTGAGTCGACTTTTAAACTTTTATGTCCGTATATCCATGTGTCAGGGTATCCGTTGTTGATATTCTCACGGTCGTAAGTTTTGAGATTTTGAGGTGAAATTTTATGCAAACATTTTTATTTTTATTGGAGGCATCTCTCTTCTTAAATTAGGCAAAATCTGTTAAAAGCCACGCCCACAATTGACAAAAATCTATTTATCTACCATACGTATTGAACTATGAACTTGAAATTCGGTGCGTATTCCATTCATTGATGTGTCAAAAATGGACATGATCGAATAACAGACGCGCCCACAATTTATAAAAACCGGCATTCCACGTAAAACTCGACTTTTAAGCTGATACATAATACATAAACTATTAGAGGGCGTAATCGTATACCTACCACGCCCACCGTTTCTTTGTAGATGTGGAGGATATTTAAGATTTGCCTTCAATCAAATTTAGTTTTCTTATTATGTTCTTCTGGCTTCTTTTTGATTTCTTTGTCTTCCAATCTACATTAATGGTGCATCCGTTGTTATTGCTTTGTTATTACATCATTTTTTTTAAATTTTTTGTTTATTTTGCATTTTTGTGGACAAAAAAAAACTTGTTTCTTCCTCTTTACTGGAGGGCAACAAATTGAAGAAATGAAAAAAAGAAACACTATCCAAAAAAAAAAAAACGGTTATTTATTTATTTTGCCGCATATCATATATGAGAGACAGACTATGTGACTATATGATAATAAGTGTTATTTGAATGAGCAATACATAGGTAAAGAGAGTGAGATGGCGGGATATGTAGCTTATAAACATCACAACATCAACAACTTTTTAAGCTGCTTTTGAATGCCACTTAATTAAATGCTGTGTAGAGGAAGTCATTGTCATTTTAAGCTCTATTATAATAACAACAACAACAACAAAAACAAAATTTTTTTTAAAGGAAATTACAAGAATATAAACATGTGAACACTTGTGTGTATGTATGCTGCATATGTAATATGCTGAACATACTTTTATGTAAGAGTTGGATAATTAAGATTGTATGCGGAAGGTTTGCCTTTTTTATACCCTCCAAATAGAATGACTCTGTATTCAAAGCCGTTTCAGAATATATGTACATATGTACGGATTAACCTTCGGGTCCGTAAAGTTACAACATATTACCAAGTGCTGCCTCGATGCTACTATTGTAAATTGTTTTATAATTTCATTTATTTTCGGTTAAAAATTCTTTTTTTTTTTTTTTTTCGTAAATAAGTATTAGATGAACGTAATAACATTACGTTAGCGTTATGGCCAGCTTCACATCGTAATTCAGTTGTAATTATTTAATATACAAATCATAGCCAAACATTTAAAACATTTAATTACTTTTTGCTATTGTTCTCGGTGCCCATTAAAGCTGGCACTATACCAAATGCATGGTAGATTCTGTGCCTTGTTCATCCCCCTCTCTCTTCCTTTCTGTTTCTGTATCTTACCGCCTAGTTTCTTACTAAACTATAATGTTGTACTTTTAACACTTTATTACGTTCATAAACGTTGATTATCTTTTGTTGATTATTTCTCAGGCTATTGTTGGTGCTGTTGTCTGGTTTTCTTACTACTTTTTGGCCAACAAAACCTTGTACAAAAGCATGGGCTGGCCACACAACGACTTGTAAAGTGGTGGTAGATGTGTATGTTTGTGTTATTTTATGGGCTTTCGTTATAGTACAATAGTTATAGTATTTAGTAGTGGTTGTTGTTGTTATTGTTGTTGTTAGTAATTTTGTTGTATAAGCTGGTAATTAAATTCATAAAAATTTATAAAAAAAAATAAGAAAAAAATTTATTTATGAGCTTCCCTTCCAATGTAATTTAGCTGGTGCTGCTGATGTTATTGTTGTTGTTATAACTTCTTGTTTTTATGCTTGGCTATAAAATTCTTCCTAAAACGTTGAACAAAACAAAAGCAATAAATGTTGAAAACATTTAACTGTGAAATGGTACAACAAACACAGCATTCCAGCATTCCTTTTTCATTATTCTCTGACTCTCGCCTACGGTCTCGTTACTTGAGCTATTTTCGCTACAATAAAAAAAAAATATAAGAAACTCCAACAACAACAACAACAAAAAAACTGATAGTAGTTATTATATTCATACTTTTCGACTGATTTATTTTCATTATAATTTATTTAAGGTTAAGGAAAGTTTTTATAATTGTTTAAATAGATTGGAAAAAATAAATTTTGTTTCAGTGCGGTTGTAATTATTAAAAATAAAATATATATATATTAAGAAAAACTTAAATTATTTCAAAGATTTATATTGTATGTAGAAGCAATTAATTATAATTACTATTACCACCAATATATAATATTTGAGATTGTAAGACATTTGCAGGGTCCTGGGAGTTGTGAATGGACAGATGGACATATATTTGTTTTGTGTACCCTTCACTTTATAAAGGGGTAAACTTGGCTTACTATACCCTTTACAATATCCAAAAGAAAGTCTTAGGGAACCTATGCAGTATATATTTTTCTTGATTGCAATCAAAATCTCACCGTTCGAGACTTGTCCGTTCCTACGTCTGCACGCTTGTTATTAGAATACTCGCAATTGTAAATTTTTATATCAAGCTGACATTTTGTACTAGAATATGTATATTTTTATGGACAAAATAGGCCACTAGCCACGTCTTTTTTTTTTCTATTTTTTGTTAACTCGGTATTGAATCAATTATTCCATATTAGCAACATTTCATTTCTGATCAGCTTTACTTTACTATTTCACCGTAAATTGAAATCTACTTTATTTCAAATATTAATTGCCAAATTGTTGTTGTTTTTGTTTGTTTGTTATATATGATGATGAATTGAAACTTTCAAATAAAACATAATATAGCTACAAAGAGGTATCAAAGTACTAAAATTGTAGGAAAATAAACATTAGACTGGTTTCATAAATAATTGATAAAATATATTTTTTCAATAAATAAATAAAATATTTCATATTTATGATATTATCCGTGAATACCTGAACAAATGCAAGCGGTAATAATTTTCCTATATTTACAGCACTTAAGCGGAGTTGAGTGTGAGGAACCTTCTTAACATGGCACCAATGCAGACATAGAAGCCCATACTATAATATACTATATAATAAATAATCATGTTATTTATTTATTTTTGTACATGTTCAATTTGTTGCCTTTTGAATTCATTTCACATGCACACATTCATCTATCTTGTGTTTGTGTGTATATGTATTGTTCAATGAATACTAAAATGCAGACATTTTATAATTTGTAAAATATTCTAATTTGTACTATTTAATTTTTTATGTGATTTTTGTAGCTATTTACTTTCTCTCTCTCTATCTCTCTCTCAATTATAATCATAGAATTTCTTATATAGTATAGAGTGCTGGTGCTAGTGCTAGTGTTCTGGTACGGTACTCGACAATTCTTTTATTATAAATTGCAATAAAAGAAATCAAGAATTTAATTAATTTTTTGGTTACTTTTCTAAAATGTACCCTTTAGAAATACACAAACGCACGCATATACACAAACACATGAAAAGCTTAGCTTAACGCATAAAATGGATAACGTATGTAAATTACAGCATTTTTAGTTACTTTGTCGCTTTTTGTTTGCAACACAAGCACACGTACACACATACCATTAATACTCTTTGTGTGTATTTTTATGCTTTTAAAGGATACGGAGAGTACGTAAATTTGTTTTTTACAGTCTACACTACAATTTTAAAAAAGGATATTGCAGAGTATTATTTTGTATGTAACACTAAAACGTATGTCCGTTTGTTGAGGGCATTATCACGACCGTAAATTTTACGATATTGAGCTGAAATTTTGTACAGATACTTTAAAAATCTTACTCAGCGTAAAACTCGTTTTAGTTGATACGTAATAGAGAGCGTAATCTTAAACCTGCCACGCCCACTATTCGTATGTTTATGTGAAGGGTATTTAAAATTTGGTTTAAGTCAAATTTGCTTTTTTCTTACATACTTTTCTATGTGAATACTAAGCTGCATGTGCTCTGTGCGTGTATGGGTGAGTGTAATTTTTTAATTCAATTTCTATTTTATTTCTGGTTTGCATTCAACTCATTCATTCATTTATTCATTCACACACATTCATTCATTCATTTATTCATGTTGTTTATTTGTGTAGGGTACTAAAGCATAAAAACACTCAATGTCTCCTATTCCTACTCCTCCCCCTCCCCCTCCATCCAATCGCTTCTCTTTCTATATTTCTATAAAAGCTAGTCAAAAAAGCAAAAATTTATAGAAAAAAAAAAAAAAAACGTTCAAATGTTTATTCATGTGTGTGCATACGTTTAATTTGTGTAACTGTGCATAATAGAAGAGGGTGAGTGTGAGTGCGTTTAGTGTTGGCAGAGAGTGAGTGGTATGTACTTGCTTTGATGTTAATGTTGTTGTAAGTATTTTGTTACTATAGTGTTGTTGTATATTATATTCAACCGAACCTCCCCCTCCCCCCTGTCTCTGCCAACATATTCGGGATTTAATGTTTTTTCTTATCTCCCTTCAGTTCAGTTAATTTGGTGTTCATGTGTCAACATTGCTGAGTGTTAGTGAAGCGCAAAAATCATTTTAATTTTAATTGAATTTTCTTTCAACACTCATACATATGTAAACATATGTGTTTGAGAGCGTTTCTTTATTTGTTAATGTGTGTTCTTTTGTCTCTCTCTCTTTTCTCTCTCTGTTAAAAATATACTTATAATATAAAACATTAATTTTCTATAATTAAAAGCAAATAAAGATACGCAGACGCATGGAATGACAGCTACATAGGTAGGCGAAAAGACACAAATACATAAAGGCAGACAGGATTTGCACTCGAAGGTATTTTAAAATATTAAGCTCCCAAACTCGATGTAAAAGTTATTTCTTTACCTTCATATTTCGCAAAGACTTCAAACTTTGTTTCGTAGAGAAAATCGTTAACTACAGCACTATGAAAGTATCGTTTATGGAAAAAACTCCCCATTTTTGTGCCACTCCCAATAATCTCCTTCGAAAAGCTACAGAAATTTCCAAAAGTTTAAAAAAAATTTGACCAAAATCGGAGCAATGGTTTTCTAGTTATAAGCCAAGCAAAAATTTCTTCATTCTCGCTGTCGCAATTTTGAAAATTTATGAAAAACACCAGGCGCTCAGAATTGCTCAGGAAGTCAATCTTAAATGAACGAATTTTTTAAAGTCTTATATCTAGGAAACGGCTGCACGGATTTTGTTCATACTTTTTGTGAAAAATTGGAAATTAATTCAGCTTTAAAAAAAAGTATATTATGTGGGCGTGGCACTACCCATTTGTTTAACAAACGACATTCCTTTTTAAAAAATCTCTTCCTAATCGAATGGGCGCAGCCACTCCCACAAATTGTACATCTATGAAAAGTTACAGAAATTTTCAAATGTTTAAAAAAAATTTGAACAAAATCGAAGTTGTCGTTGGGAAGTTATAAACAAAACAATATGACCTCCTTTTTAGTATGGTTGTTGTTATTATTATTATTTGGAGAATTCAGCAAAATCAGTGGAAATATTTTTTATTCAATTTTGTCATAACGTCCATGTTCAATTGCTTATAACTTTTGAACCGCTTAACGGATTCAGTTCAATCAAACTGCCCGTACCTGGAAAATTCTCCAGCTTTATATTGACATATAATTTATGGGCATGGCATCGCCCCTTTGGATATAATAACCTATTTTACAAAGTAGTCTTTTTCTCAAAAATGGGTTATCCTAGAACCTCGACACCTCGATTAATAGATTCTTCATCAAATTTAGAAAAAGGGGCGCAAAAATTTTCAGATCGATAGGAGCTACCGTTTTCGAGATATAAGCATTCAAAGTTTTCATAGAAATAGACGGAATGATTTCTATACAAACTTTTTCTAATAAAAAAAAAAAAAAATACCAGGCGCCCAGCATTGTAAGAAAGAAAATTTTGAAACGATTTACAACGATTTACCTTAAAATGGTGTCATATGAAAGGGAGTAACTTCTATTTGTGTCTGATATACTTTTGCGCCCTCTTGGCCTACATCTATTAACGGTATATTAAAATTGAATAAGTGCAATTTATTGGCAAAAATTTTGATGACAATCGGTAGAAAATGGTAAAACGAATTCAATGGTGCTTGTTTCTGCTTGATCAGACCACTGTGACAGTTTTTATGATGATTTTAAACAAAAAGGCGTATATTGATATAAAGTAAAGTGACTCATTTTCGTTTCATTATGAATTTCAGATGTATAATAAAATTCTCTATTCTTCCTATAACTAAATATTTTGTTTAAATAGTTTTTCTTGTTTGTATGCCACACGCACATTAACTTATCTTCGTACAGTGAAAGGTGAAAATTTGGTACATACAAGAAGCAATTATCACAAACTAAGTAGTTTGGATTGTTGTTGTTCATTTTTATACACACAATATATGTACCATTATATGTGGTTTCATAAATATGAATTTATTATTGTTGTAGTATTAATTGTATTGAATTAATTCATTTGTTTACCTGCAGAGTCTGCGGCCTGTGCGTAATGTAAATATTTGTGTGTTTGTGTGCAGTGGTTTATAACTTCATATTTGTTTTTATTCAATTTATGTTTCATGTGGTTTCCATTTCATTAAAAACTCACAGAAAAGAACAAAAAAAAATGCCCTTGTTTGTATGCGAAGTGAGTGGCATGCTGGTAGATAACCTGTGTATGGATTCTTGATTAAAAAAAAACAACAACCTATACTTTAATGTATTAATCATTTGTTGTCCAATTAAGTTGTCAGTAATTATGATAACAACAATAACAACAAATAATAATAATAATAATGATAATAATGATGCAATAATAATAACAACAGTAGCAAGTATAATAAAAATGATAAAACATACATATACTACCGCTACAATAATGATAATGATAATCACAATAACAATAACAATAATAATAATAAAACAAATGAAACACGTTATAAATTTATAGAAAATAAACAGCAGTGTACTGTAGTTGTACAGAGACGGAAAATAATAATGAATAAAAATCAAACGATTAAATGTTGAGATCAAAAAAATTTGAATGCATTCGAAATGACGACAAATTTTGACAAATTTGTTGTTTAAATGGGCATGATAGATTTGGCCCAATTTTAATATTAACCTGCGTTAACTAATAATACGTTCTCGTTTACATCAGATAAACACAGAGACGGACAGAAGGACATACATTTGGAAGGACAGACAGACATAACTAAATAGAATCACACTTTGTTGATATTTATACTCTGTAAGATGGAGTTATTTAAGTAATTGTTAATCCAAAATTTTCGTTCTTTTTAAAAAAATATTGTCAATATTTAGTTGCCTGACTTTTTAATCACATACACATAGATTAATAAATATTCCAACTCAGTTATATAAATATAAATGGAATTGCCACTTTTTCCCTGTAGTCTTACATACATACGCACAGATATATATACAGAGGTTTTATGTAGATAATTTCATCGGTAGAACTAATTACTAATTAATTTGATTTTTATTATTGTATAATTAGATTTTATTATGAGAATAATGTAGTGAGTGCTTATGTGTATTTAAACATGTTGTTACAAACTTTTATACTTTTTTTTTTACTCCATACTCTTCACAAAAGATACACTGTCGAGAAAGACGCTTCAGCGATGTTACGAAACTAAACCAAATTTAGTTTTATTATATGTTTTGTTGCAATAATAATATTTTTGTATAAATTTGTAAGAATTTATATGTAATTAATTTGAGATAAATAAAAAAAAAATGAATAATTAATAAAAATAAAAACACAATTTCCTTTCTCCAGTTGATGGGATTTTTATTATATACTTAAAGCGATCTACATCATTAAGGGCAATTTCATGTCTATCATTGTGTAATGTTTTTTTTTTTTATCACAAACTTTAATTTATTTAAACACACACCCATGTAAACGCATGTGTTATTAAGGAGAGTAATAATAGATTAATAAAATTTTAATAAATTATTATTTTCATAATATAAATGTATATTTATTGTTGACATAATAACAAGTGAAAATGGTATAATCGATCAAGGCCGACTTTTTATTACTCTACATTACTTAGTTCCACAAAATATGCAACAATTTGTTTAGTTAAGTGACTTTTAAATATAGATCGATGGGGTCCAAATTCGACTTAGTCAATTATTAGGTCAAATAACTATTCTTCTACAAATTTTGTCAGGTTATATTGAAAACTTGCCTTTATAATAAAACCTTAAAAATGGACTAATTTGAAAAATTTTCCATACAGTTCCTTTTTGAGTTAACACATGTTTTTGTACATAATTTCATTAAAATATCTCAAAAAATGCAACCTGTAGCTTAAAAACAAATTTAGGACATTCGGACGAATGGTTTAAGCGATTCAGATTTTGATTTTAAATCGTTCGGAGTAATTGAAGGTGGATGTGGTATTTGTCAAACAAACATTCACACAAACTTAATAAGCTATTTACCACAAGTGGTGTCGGGTATAAAAATGACTAATTGGTCTCTTAAGCCGTTTATAAGCCAGTCTGTCAAGCATTCAATTAAATTGTTTGTATAGAATAAAAGCAATTAATTATATCCCCGACGCCAAGAATGCAAGTATAATTACTTTGTCACAACGTTTGTCTATCTTTTTCATATAAGTATAACATAAATAATAATGATAAGCTTTAGATTCTAAACTACTACTATAAGTAATTATTTGTCCATCCGTTCGCCTTTAGGTTTATATGCAATTAGCTTTGCTGACGTTGCAAATATTTATTTGTTCAGCACAAGTTATAAATAATTATATATAAATATTATTATATTACAGTTACAAATCATGTCTATATACATACGTCTTTTTGTACCTATAGATGAGGGTAATAAAAGTATTCGACTTCATTATAATTTATATTATTATTTACTTATTTAATACCAATTTAATATTTATAATGTGAAATCTTTTGTAATAATATATTAAACGAATAATAAACATTTATACAGTGACGTCCAACTAAATGGAAATGTTTGTTAAAACTTTTATTAATCACATGATCAACAAATAAAACTGTAAACAGTAGATTAACTCTGTAATAAAGTATCCTACTCAGTTATCAATTGATTTTGAAAATTATTTAAGTTTCTAAAAATCCCGAAATGTGTAAGATTACAAAGGAATAAGTCCATTAAAATAACTAAATTGATGTAATGGAAAAATGGATAGTTGGATTTTTGTGGGCGTAGCACTTCTCCTCTATTGCAAAGAAGATAAAAACTGTGGAATATTTAAAATATTTTTGTTCAGACCAAATCTAAATACTACAGTGGTACAATGGGCGTGGCAGGTATATAATTATACCCTCTCATAAAGTATGTTGAGTTTTACTTTGTGTATGATTTTTTTGTAAATTGTGGGCGTTTTTGTTATTCGGCCACGGCCTAGCAAACTTAATAGACTCTCCTCCAGGGAGTAAAAATTGCAAATTAGTTATAAATGTTAATTGGGGAGTAACCCTTTGTGGATAATGTTTAATTACAAAAAAAATTATTATTCATGCTACAAGAAAAACTCACAATTACTGATTTTCTTTTTAAATGGAATGTGTTTTTCTTCTTCTTCTTGTTCCTACTCTTTTTCAACTACCAGTCTACATACTAATAACTTGCATTATTTTCCCATCTTTTTTTTCCGTACGCCTAGTAATCATACTAATGAAGTGGGCTGTATAATGAATATCTTTATAAAATACTTGTGTGTACGATGACTAGCGAATGTTACACAGCGATGTCTTATGGCATTTGAATAACAAATGAATACAGTGGGAATGAATGAATGAGTGGATGATATAAAAAAAAAGTGATTTTCATAACAAAAACAAAAAACTTTTTTATACTGTTTTTCAAAACACCATCGTTGTCATTAAGTAGGAACTAAAATCCAAAAATTGCAAAACATAGAGAGAGAGAGAGAGAAGAGAGAAGGAGAGAAAGTGAAGAAGAAGTGAAAAATAGAAGGAAGTTTACAATTTGACGCAAAATACACACCCACACACCTACATTTATGTCTTATCCACTTTATCTCTACAATATCTTTGCTTGCAGCTCCTCTGCTATCCTTTACATTTTCTCTTTTTTTTATAGTATCTCTCCACCTTACTATTGTTACACGTCGTTAAATGCTAACTGTTATAAATATTTAAAATTAAAATGGAGGTAATAACGTTTGTTTTAATGAACGTTCAGCAACGCATTTTGACTTACTTAAGCAAATAGACAGACAGACAGACAGACCGCTATAGACATAAGAGTGTCAGAGAGTGTACAAAAACCATTAAGATCTACCACATGCAGAGCATTGAAGTTTTGGTTTTACTCTGACAAAACCATCTTTCACTTCTTCTGTGAATATGTGTGTGTGGGGGTGTGTAAGGATTCTTGGTTACGGAAGAATGATTCAAAAAACGAAAAAAGGAAAAGGAAATAAACATTGTAGTAAATTACCAGAAAATTATTGTAAGAGAAAAACACTGCATATTATTAAAGGGATTTTAGGCGTGTTTATTTAAATATCTGTACATAATATAAAACATATATATATATTTTGTATTTAAATTTTTATATAGATAGAGGTAAACGTTGACTATGAAGCAATTTTAAGAAATTAATTGTGTGATCATTAAACAAGTAATAAAAATAAATTAGAAATGAAAGATCCTCCTCACCTAATAACAAACAGTGGGCGTGGCAGAATACATCCACATTTGGCACATCGGTGGTTAGGAAATTGTCTCATGCGTACTATATTTCAACTTAATATCTCAATTTTTGTTGCAGATATAGAGATTTTTGTCGATTGTAGGTGTGGCTCTTAAACCATTTTATTTATTCTAAATAGAAATGCAGAAACTAAAAGTGTTTGAACCAAATTTTAGCTTTACTGTGAAAGTGAACAGTCACAACAGCAGTGAAAGTAACAACAGTAGACGGACACACAGACATACATTCATAGATCATTTTATATTTTGATGCTGATTAAGAATGGTTTGTGGTTTTTGAAGCCTTTTTCTTTTTTTTCTGAAAACTTAATATATCCAAAAAAAAAGTAGGGTCTTTAGGCTTAGGGGGATTTTTTTACTTTTTTCGCCTACAGTTAACTTAATATGCTTTCTGGCCAAAGGGACCCAAAAGCATACGCACGCATACACACAAATAATACTTTAGTTATTAAGTTGCCTGGTGGCTATTAAGCTGCACACAAATTATGTAAAATGTGTTTCAGTTTTTTTTTTGGTTTCATGCTTTGTTGGTGCTTTAAAGTCATAAATTTTGCTTAAGTTTAAAATAATGCCGAGTAGTCAGAAAAGCACACAGAGAGAGGGAGAGAGATTCAGTGTACGTTTATATAATAAAATATGCAATGATTAAGAAAACAATATATTATATATTATAATGCATTACACCCAACTACTCCTCACTTTCATTTCATGCCCTTCTGCTATCATGTATTAAGTTGGTATGAAATGAAATAATATTCTGTTGCTTAAACTTAATTCTCAGTCATAAATATATGTACGATTATTTGCTCTTGTTTTTATGAACACCAATGTTATTGTTATTGTTATTATTATTGTTGTTATGGTCGATTGTGTAGTTCAACTGTTTTGTTGTGGTCTGATCTGCTTCACTTTAAATTGTGATAGATTTTCTTAAATGAAATTTTAATAAATTATTCTCGTTGCTCATTGGCAACAGTTTTTATACCGTCCACATAAGATGGGGGGGGGGGGGTGGGGATAATAAGTTTGTTCTTCCGTTTGCGACACATAGCAAAAGGTGTCAGAGACTCTACAAAGTATATATATTCTTGATAAGCATTAAAAACTGAGTCGACATAGACATGTATGTCCGTGTGTTCACCTAGTTTTGGAATTCTTACTATCTAAAATTCTAAGATATTGAATTTTGTAACTGTTTGGTTTTTGCACACAGATCGCTATTTAAATTGAGTAAAATCGGTCAAAAGCCACGCCCACAATCGACAAAAATCTATTTATCCATCATAAAAATTAAGCTATGAAGCTGGGGAATTTTGTATACATATTGATAATTACTTCATCTATTAATCTGTCAAAAATGGGCATGGTCGGATAACAAATTTGAAAAAAATGCAATGCGTTATGATTGCATTACTGATATGTAATACGTGTATTATTAGAGGGTGAAATTATGTACCTGCCGCGCCCACTTTACGCTAGTAGATGTGGAGGGTATTTGAGATATAGTTGAAGTCAAATTTAGTTTTCTTACTTGTTTATTCTTAAGTGTGTCTGTGCTTGTAAGTGCGTATATTCTTCCTATCTCATATATTGTAATTTAATCAATTTTATACCAAAGATTGAGTTGAAAAATATTTCTGCAGATTTTCTTTCTACATATATTTCTGTGTACATATGATATAATAACTTTTTCACTCAAAAATCTTTTTCTTTCCCCCTTTTTGAATCACATTATCTTGTATATAAACTGTAATGTAAACATTTTTCGATAAGTTGTAATAAGTTTGGTTTTCATACACTTTTTATATTTTCCGACATTCATACATTGTATTGGTTGGTATTGGTTTCGATGTGTGTGTGATGATGATGCGGTAAAATGTTGAAACTTTTCTTCATATAATGAAGAAAGAACAGTGAAAATATTTTTTAATAGTAATGTTTTTTTTTTTTTGTAATATTTTTTTATTGTGTACAATATAATGCATCCGTAAACATTTGATAAAAGTTTTACTCAAATAAAGACATGCTTCGGTACAATGTAAAGTTTTATTTATCTATAGATGCGAATGCACTTTATGTTGTAATGGAAGGGTTTTACAATGATTCTAAAATTGTTTTTAACTTTTATTACACTCCACAGCATTCGGGCTAGAGGGTATATTAAGTTTATATGGATGCTTGTAATTTCCAAATGGCTAACTAAACGATACAGAGTAACCTAGGGTGCCCAGTTTTATCAAAAATGTGCAAAAACTCTTGTTGACACCTACAGACAACCACGCTCTATGCGAAATAACTTCCAGAGATTCATTTAGACTACTGTGGGCCTTCGGAGATGCAAGGGTATATAAGGCGAAACTAGAAGTTACTCCCTTTCATATGAGACCATTTTGAGGTAAATCGTTGTAGCGGTTCTCGAGATATAGCGTTTTAAAGAAATCGTTGTTTAAAAATTTTCTTTCTTACAATGCTGGGCGCCTGGTATTTTTTTTTTTTTTTATTAGAAAAAGTTTGTATAGAAATCATTCCGTCTGTTTCTATGAAAACTTTGAACGCTTATATCTCGAAAACGGTAGCTCCTATCGATCTGAAAATTTTTGCGCCCCTTTTTCTAAATTTGATGAAGAATTTATTAATCGAGGTGTCGAGGTTCTAGCGTGACCCATTTTTGAGAAAAAGAATACTTTGTAAAAGAGGTTATTACAATTAAATGGGCGATGCCATGCCCATAAATTATATGTCAATATAAAGTTGGAGAATTTTCCAGGTACGGGCAGTTTGATTGAACTAAATCCATTAAGCGGTTTAAAAGTTATAGGCAATTGAACATGGACATTGCGACAAAATTGAATAAAAAATATTTCCACTGATTTTGCTAAATTCTCCAAATAATAATAATAACAACAATTATACCAAAAAGAAGGTAATATTGTTTTGTTTATAACTTTCCAACGACAACTTCGATATTGTTGAAATTTTTTTTAAACGTTTGAAAATTTCTGTAGCTTTTCGTAAATGTACAATTTGTGGGCGTGGCTGTGCCCATTTGGTTAGGAAAAGATTTTTAAAAAAGGAATGTCGTTTGTTAAACAAATGGGTAGTGCCACGCCCACATAATATACTTTTTTTTAAAGCTGAATTAATTTCCAATTTTTCACAAAAAGTATGAACAAAATCCGTGCAGCCGTTTCCTAGATATAAGACTTTAAAAAATACGTTCATTTAAGATTGACTTGCTGAGCAATTCTGAGCGCCTGGTGTTTTTCACAAATTTTCAAAATTGCGACAGCGAGAATGAAGAAATTTTTGCTTGGCTTATAACTAGAAAACCATTGCTCCGATTTTGGTCAATTTTTTTTTAAACTTTTGGAAATTTCTGTAGGTTTTCGAAGGAGATTATTGGGAGTGGCATAAGAATTGGAGATTTTTGCCCCACAACGATCTTTTCATAGTAATCTCTAGGAGACGTTTTTCTCTACAATACAAAGTTTAAAGTGTTGTAACTTTGCGAAAAATGAAGGTAAATAAACAATTTTTACATCGTTTGAAAGTTGTTTTCTTAAAATTTGTGTTTTTGAAGAATTTAATTGTGTTATCAAGTTTAATATATTTCTTATTATTTAATATAATTCACATCCCTTTTGGAAGAGATTCCCTCTAACCTTAAAACCTTTGTTACCATGACAATTTACTAATTAATTAGATCTCAAATTGATTGCAATACCCCAAAGTCATGTAAATAATGTGTAAGTTTTACTAATGTTTAAGTGCAACATGTCTCACAAACATCCATTCAAGCCTCAGCAGCAGAGGCACGTTTGTTTAATCCTTTTTGTAATGTTTGTACATATTGCATGCATGGTGGCAATTGTAAATCTAATAATATAGAAATCAATTTACTTTAATGCACATGAAAATGTGAGCACAAGTGTGTGAATGTGTACAACGTTTACATATATACCTAAGCATTGAGAATTTATGCATATAGTGTAGATGCGTGTGCTCAGTGTGTCTAAGTCTATTATTGCATTGACAGTGGCAATACACATATTTTGTATATTTGTATATATTGTATGAGCGTTATGGCATTTCTGCCATTCGGCGTTTGTGTCGCCTTCACACACACATATATCTATTTTTATACACTCCACATAATATTGGGGTATATTAAGTTTGTTATTCCGTTTGCAACATTCCACAAAGTATATATATTCTTGATCGGCATCAAAAACCAAGTTGATCTTGTTATGTCCGTCTGTATGTCCGTGAGTTTTTCCGTTGTTGGCATTGTCGCGGTCGCAAATTTTGAGATATTTAGCTTAAATTTCGTACAGACAATTTTAATTTTTGCACGCAAAATGCTATTTAAAATAGGTAAAATTAGTTAAAAGCCACGCCCACAACTTGGACTTGGACTTGGTAGTTGACACACCATTAGAGGGCATAAATATGTACTTGACACGCCCACTATTTATATGTAGTTGTGAAGAGTATTTAAGATTTGTTCGAAGCCAATTTTAGTTTTCTTGCTTGTTCTTTCTTACATCTGATGTTTAGAACACAACACATTGTATTAAGGGAAATTTGCAAAAATATTTAATATTCCCTAAACATGTTCTATCACACTCTGCAAACACACACATGCACACATGCATAAAGTTTGGCATGGCATTTAGTATGCTTGGCAACTCAAGTCATGCCTTGTTGCCTGCAATAATAATATATACGTGAGTAAGTGAATGTGATTATATATGTATATGTGTGTGTATTACTCAGTTACTCTATGTTTATTGATAATTTTCCAAACGCAGCACATGAAAATAGTTTTGAGCATATTAATTTGTAACTTAAATTTTTGTACTTTACTATCGTTCACGCTTAACATGTTACAAACAACAACAACAACAACAACAATATACAGTTATTACTAACACAATTGTATTCCACACACGTGACAGGAGCAGTGTTGGCATGCATACCATAACAATGCTATGCCTCAGTCATGCAGCCTCTACATGTGCTAAGCGAGAGAGAGAGAGAGTTGCCTGCAGTTGAACAAAGCAAGAGCAGAGCTAGCGGAGCAGTGTTTTTCCTTTTTTTTCCTTTTTGCATATTAATGTAGAAATATTTTCACCATAAACATTTTATACTGCAACCCTAGGAATGTTTAGTTGATATGAAACATGTTTTCTGTTAAGTTCGTCTTTTTCCGTCTCTTTCTTTCTTTTCTGTTGTCTATGCTATTATAAGGTAGTTATGAAAATGCAGTAAAGCCATTGATTCTTTACATGATATTAAATTTATATTTTATTTAAATGACTTTACGTAGTAATTATAAAAAGCAGCGATTCTTAAAGTGTAATAGAGGTTAGGCTTAAATATAATAGACAACAAACAGACAAATAAATTGTTATACATTCTTCTACATCATCACAGCCGCGTGACACATATGTTAAGTCGCACTATTTAGCAATGCAATATATTGAAAATCACAATCTTCGAATTGCACAAAATACGCAACAAACTGAAAAACAAATGGACATATATTCTTAGAACCATTACAGTCTCATGACGTATCTGTTGAGTCACACTAGCTATAGCAAGAAGAAAATAATTTCCCATCTCTTTTTTTTTTACATTTTTTTATATCCCTTCCGTTGATTTTGAAGCGATTAGAGGCATGTTGAGAATTTTTGTAGCATGACTTAAATTTAAACTTTATGTTCAAGGTGAAACATATTAAAAATGAGCTTTTTAATCATCGATTCAGAATTTTATGATCAGTTCAAGGATGTATAAAAACATACCTAGTGAAGTGTTTTTGTTTGGATGGTGGCTATAAACAGTTTTATTTTAGCTTAATACAAAATTTATGAAAATATTTTAAGATATTATAAGTCACACTGACTTGGTCCAGTTATTTTCTTAAGATGTTTATTAATATACTTTTCTTATCAAATGTTTCCGGAGAATTTAAAACAAAATTAAAAGTTACTCATACGCCATGAACACCGAAAATAATAACATATTAAAATTAAAGAGAGATTTTTTTCATTACAAAAGCCAAGTTTATATATAAATATAACTATTACACAAAAAAATTAGTTTCGTTTATACATTTTTGATCAAGATATTTAAACATTCATAATATTGGACACTCTGGGAAAATAATTCCCTTTATTGAAGCATTCAACATTAACATTTGTTTTAATTTTAATCAATTTAGAGTGTCAAAAAGTCACATTTTCTGATTTTTCGTTAAAAATATTCAATTTGGGAAAAATTTCCAATTTTCATATGAATACGTTTTTTGTTGTTAAACAATTAAAGTGATTTTCACGTTTTCATATGTAAATTATTTTATAAATCAATTTTTATTTTGTTTTCAAATTATTCTACATGAAAACATTTCCAATATTTTATTATTCTAGTTATTCATGTGTAAGCGATGTATTATTAAATATGTGAAAATAAAACGTTTTTATAAAATATTAAAAAAAAAGAAAAACAAGTAAAAAAAAATTAAATTTGGCTTAGCCCAAATCTTAAATACGCTCCACATATGGTGGGCATGGCAAATATATAATTGTACTCCCTAATAGTGCATGCATTACTTATCAGCTTGCAACTCTAAAAATTCAAGAATTTGTACAGTCTTTGACGCCTTTTTTCCAGTTGTGGCAAATGGAATGACAAACTTAGTATACTCCTCCTCCATGTTACATGGAGGGCATAATAATAGAAAAAGGAATAATTTTGTTTTAACTATATTAAGGTCACATGAGAGTGAGAAAGAAAAAAGTTAGAGCGAGTATGAGATTACATTGAAAATGTATCCTGATGCACATGATTTAATGATAATACAATTTGTTCGAATGCGGTCGGTGCTTTCTAATTGTACACTCTTAAACACTATCTCTCCTCTATAAACACGTATTTGTGTAAGTATGTAAATGACGGAACCAAATGTACACTTTTAGCCTAAAACGTTTAGTAAATGTTTTTCAAATGAGAAAAACCAACAAAACCAAATCATTTGAGGCTAAAAAGCATATGTCCACACACGTATGTTTAAATAGATATATATACACATGCACACACATACACACCCATAGATAAGTTATTCAGAACATTAGAAGAGTCATTGAATGCCCGCTAACAGAAATTCAACGCATTTACACTTAAATGGTGGTGTTGAGATAAATGCTAGAGAGAGAGAGAGAGAGAGAGAGAGAGAGAGAGAGATTGGGAAAGAATGAGGGTTTTACAAAATAAGTGAAATAATATGTATATGCTAGATTTTGCATTAGAATTACAAATGACCAGAGTAGAAATCAGCTGAAAACAAAGCTCACATTAACAGGTAACACTCTTAAGCAGGTAGCATTAGTGTTAGTGGTGATGGTGGTGGTGGTGATTCGTGATACTTTTCTCTAAAGTATTTTAGCCATATGCATGCGTGTGTGTGGCATACATATCAGCATTTATATATGCGGGTATAATTTATACTCATTTAAGAATGTGTGTGCGTGTGTTTACTTTGGTGTGCACATGTTTTTCAACATCATCATGGTCCATAATAATGGCCACCGCAATCCAATGCGATTTGTAATTAACCAAATGGAACAAAATGTTTGTCTCCCTCCAGTCACTGAATGTTCGAATGTACGCAATCAACCAACACTCATGTGTCCGTGTAGACCAGGTTGGTAAAATGAACTAATTACAACATTATACGAATATGTTGGCAAAATATATTTAATGTGGAATGAATTTGTAGTAACAGATATGCACGGGGTGGGATAACAGCAGCCAACCAACCAAACTTTTATTGCTTGGAAACAGTTCAACAATGAATGTATTTACATATACTTTTTCATTCAGTTTTATAAGTATGTACAACAATTTCGTTATAGATTATATTCAATTTCTTAAACTAAGTGTAAAATGTACGACAGTCTGTGCGTATTTTCATATACACAATCTTTTCATAGTAGTTTATAATCATCGCAAAAGGAGTCACAGTGGTCAGATCAAGCTCAGACATGCACTATTATCTATCCATTTACATACAAATTCTTACAAATTTTTACAAAAAAACATTCGCAAAATTTGTATTGAAATGATTCCATCTGTTTCTATGAAAACTTTGAACGCTTATATCTCGAAAACGGTAGCTTCTATCGATCTGAAAATTTTTGCGCCCCTTTTTCTAAATTCGATGAAGAATCCATAAATCGAGGTGTCGAGGTTCTAGCATGACCCATTTTTGAAAAAAAGAATACTCTGTAAAATAGGTTATTACAATTAACTGGGCAATGCCATGCCCATGAATTATATTTCAATATAAAGCTGGAGAAATTTCCACGTACGGGCAGTTTGATTGAACGAAATCCGTTAAGCAGTTCAAAAGTTATACACAATTGAATATGGACGTTATGACAAAATTGGATAAAAAATATTTCGTTTTTTTTTTGCTAAATTTTCCAAATAATAATAATAATAATAACAACCATACCAAAAAGAAGGTAATATTGTTTTGTTAATAACTTCCCAACGACAACGTCGATTTTGTTCAAATTCTTTTTAAACATTTGGAAATTTCTGTAGCTTTTCGTAAATGTACAATTTGTAGGCGTGGCTGTGCCGATTCGATTAGGAAGAGATTTCTTAAAAAGGAATGTCGTTTATTAAACAAATGGGTGCTTGACACGCCAACATTTTTTCTCATATAATGACCTTTTTATAGACGCTAAGTTGAGTTATTTACTACAAAAGTTTGATGTGTTATAATTTTGGGAAAAATTTACTTAGAAGGAAAAGGTCCACCCTGCCTGAAAGCTGATTCTTCTTAAAATAAATAGATATAAATATATACTTTAAGTGGGTATGAGCCTTGTTTCCCTAACATAATTTTAAAACAAGTTTTTAAAGTTTTTAAATCATAACAAAAGGTGTCACCAAACCATGTATGGTTTTAAAAGTACTACTAAATTTTGAATACTATTTTCGTTTGCATTTTTTTATGTTTTCCTATTAATACTATTTCGTTTCGCGTTTTATATTTGTGAGAATACACATGCTGCCAAAAAACCTCAATTAAATTACATGTCGACCGGTAATGCAATATACATACATACTACGTAGTCGTGCGAAATATAATAAACGTATCTAGGTTGGATGTGTTTTTTTGCGCTATATATTCATGTCTCTTAATTGGAACATTTGTAGCAGACCACAATTTAATAATCATGATGAAAGCTGGCAATAGTAACTAAATGAAGAGATTAACTTGACATAGGTGGATGGATAGAGCAAATAATGAAAAATATAAATTTTGAGTTTAAAACAAAAAGTAGAAGCGGTAAAATATAAATTAAAGGCTAGATAGTAATTATCAAAAAAAAAAAAGGAGAGTCAGTCAGTCCATTCAACCAAACAATTTATAATTTATTTCATATGAAGAAGTAACTAAAATAATTCCTTAATTATTAAAGCATAAGAATACAAGATTATAAAAAATTATTATTTGGAATTCACAACAGATTTCAGCTTTCCATTTGCCAGTCGTTTGCATTTGATATATCACCTCGCATTTTGATTGAATTGTTTGTCTTCTTCTGTAAAATTAAACTTAGTAGTAAATAACATTTGCTCTCCTGTGACCATGTATGTAGTAATTTACTGTATCATGATTAATTTATTAAGTTGTGCATACAAATTGCTCGATTAGTGTAAGTAGATGCATAAGAGTTACAGGCAAAGGATTTATGTAATGTGGACACATCTACTCATTTCCCCACACCTCAACAAGATGTTGACATTTGTGTGATATTTATTTATTATATTATTCTCTCCCTCTCTTCCTCTCTATCTCTTTCTCTTTGCGATGGCCATTACAGTTTTGTGTAACCTGTAGTGTTAGATATTTGAAATTTGATAAAGCTGATTATAAATAAATCCTGTCTAATTGTTTGCTTAATTTTCTGTTCAGGTTAATAATTCTCTAGCTTTAGGTAGATATGTATTCATTTAATCATATGTAATACTAATTAGTAATAATAAGTTCAATTAGCATATGAATGAGGGTTATAAGAATATGTGGAAAATTTTAATTAAATCAAAGATAAATAAATTAAAATCTCTACCATTTAAATATGTGTGTGTAGTTAAACTGAGACTAAATAATAATACAAAATATATCAAATATTCTAGAGAATATTTCAAATCACGCTGCAGTTCCGTAGATTATGGCTCCAAGTGATTTAGATCTAAGGTTTAGTTAGTAGAAAGCCGAGTAGTATGTCTTCCGCTAATGAGCAAGACTAATGTGGAGAGTATTTAAGATTGATCTTAAGCTAAATTTATTCTTTTTACTTGTTTTTTGTATATATTTAAATACAAGACTTTAATGATGCCACATATCCAGGCACCTACAATGACATCATTTTCATTTTTTTTTTATCTTTTACATTTATAGTATTATTATTGTGATTATTAACTGCCACACAGCAGGTGCATTTATGCAAGTGACTGATTACTCTTACGTGTGTACTTCAGTTTACAACTGAACATCATTACCGTTGAGCGATGAGATGAGATGAGATTATTATATAAAAAAAAAAAAAAAAGTCAATGACATGCAAGTATGTCGCATAATGTTCTCTACACACATATGTGACCACAATGATACATTTATATTTCATATTTCAGATTTTATGCAATTTAAATAACGATTTGAAGTAAAAGTGTGTGTAAAAAATTTCAGCTTAATCTCTCACAAACGTGAGAGCAATAACAGCAGATGGACTGATGGACACACGGACGTTATTTGTCTAGTTTATCTTAATTTTTGAAGCTGATCAATAAAATGTATACTTTGTTTAAATAACGATTTGAAGTAAAAGTGTGTGTAAAAAATTTCAGCTTAATCTCTCACAAACGTGAGAGCAATAACAGCAGATGGACTGATGGACACACGGACGTTATTTGTCTAGTTTATCTTAATTTTTGAAGCTGATCAATAAAATGTATACTTTGTTGGGTTTCTCTAGGTGCGTCTTTCTTTTTTTGTATAACAAACACTTATAAAATTTTGTAGATATTAAAAAAATACTATTTTATATATTTATATACCCTCTTGGCTTATTATTGGCTTAAGTGCATACTTAACTTATGGGCTAACCATTAAATTATAACATAATTGTGGTATAATTATCATCCGAACTATGCACCATTGTTGTAATTTACTTTACTGTGCTGTTCCCTACTACACTGCACCGTATGAAATTTATGATATTTTAATATTGTTACAGTGCTACATAGCATACACATACCTACACACATATATGTGTTAATACATATATGGTATAAGGGGACATTGTAACATTTTTGTTGGATATTTTCAGATTCATGTGAATTTATTTATGTACAGCAAACAAACAGAAATATTTCATATATTGTTGTTGTTGTATTTGCAAGTTTTACATTATGTTTTTGTATACTTTATGTAATTGCTATTGTTATTGTTATTGCTGTACCGCTCACATATAATTTTTTGCTTTTTAACTGTGTGGGTGCTTTGGTTAGCTGTTGTTGTTATTGTTAATTTTTAACAAACACATGTTGCCCAAACATAATTCACACATAGTTTCACACTTGACTAGCCCAACCAAAAAAAAATTTATGCACAGATGTATGCGTGCATGCATGTACTCATGTATTGTATTGTATATGTGCTGGCTGGCAGAGTGTAAACAATTTACACTCGCTTGCGTAAGAGTTCTTTGGAATCCCTCACACATACCACATACATCTTATACATCAAATGCATGCCTGCAAACACATAAAAATGAATGTAAAACGTGCCAAAAATGAAACGGATTTACTTATTTTTTTTTTTTGTCTTTTTTTTCTTCATACAAATAGTGACTTAGTGCGTTACTAGTAAAGGAAGGGAATCCTGTACCGCATACAGTAGGAAAAGCACAAATATTTAACGTGATGGAATGTTGTTGCTCTTTGGATGGATATTATTTTGGTTTCCTATTTTGAATATAAATATTTTCTCCAAGTGTTGGTTGCCAAAGAAAAGTTTTAAGAAAAGCAAGTAAAAAAAAAATTTGCTTTTAGCTAAATTGTGCACATTTATCACTTTTCTATATGATTTCAATATAAGAACGCCAACAAAAGTTGAATTATGGACGGACATGTTAGATTTTGATGCTAACCAACTGAAGGGTTTTTGAGGCCTTTTTCCGGGTATTGTTAAAGAAAAAGGAACCTTTCTCTAGCGTCCGTTTATCCGCCTGTCTATCCATGTAAATTTTTAAGCAAGCTACATAAATTTGGTGTAAGGACATGTATTGGCTCAGAAATGGACTGATTTGGTCCATTTTTAGAACCCCTCCCCATATAAAGTTATATTTTAATGGAAAAAATTTCCTTTCTTAACATTTTTTTTTAATAAAATTTTATGGGAAATGTAAAAAAAATTTTTGTAAAAAATGTCCCATAAAATTTAAGCATTAACGTAAATAGTTCTTTTTTCCTTATTAACAACACGTTTAAGTAAATATATGCGTATGAGTGTGTTTTTTCCTGTTAAGTGCAAACATAACACAATCACTGTCTTTATCACACCATCATCATTATTCATTCATTTGTATGTAAGTAGAAAGAAAATTTCTAGTGTGTATTTGTAATTTAAAAATAAGTGTACTCAGCAGTGTCAGTCAATGAGTCAACGGGCTCTTCTTCTCCTAGCAAATATTGTATGAAATGAAATGGAATGAATAGAAAGCATTCGATTGTATTTTCAATCAGAATTGATTTGTTGATTTGTAAGTGTCACTGTTTGTTTTCTTAGCTCTTTTACTCGTACTTACGCACTCTCTTACGTTTTTTTTTTATCAAAAAATTTCTTTCTTCTTTTTAGGATAATGTCAAATGTCAACAGTTTTCTTCCTTTTTTCTATGCTATATAGTAATAAAAAACAACTGTTCATTCATAGATTATTTTATATAAATAAAAGGGAAGAGAAAAGTATTTTAAGATTTTATTTGATTCTAATAAAAAATGCTTTGTTTTACATTGTTTGTTACATTATTTTGGTTTGATTGTGATTACACTTAATCAGAAACATTTTAACAAAAAATATTATTTTTTTTACGTCTAATACTTTGATATATTACATTAATTGAAAAATTTGCAAATATCTCCGTATTTACTAATTGTTTTTTGGTCCACTTTAAATGTAATAAAACCTATGTCCATCCGTCCGTCTTAAATTCAGCATTTATTGAAGAAGTAAGTAATCTAAATTTGGCTTAAATCAAATATTAAATATCCTAAGTGTCTCCTATAAATAGTGGGCGTGGCAGGTATATGATTACTCTCTATAATAGTGTATGTAGTAGTGTACATATCAGCTTATAAATCGACTTTTACGCTAAGTATGGTTACTTGTAAATTACTGGCGTGTCTATAACCCAACCGCGCCAATTTTTGGTACATCAATGTAAAGGAAATGCGTATATTTTTAATTTTAAGTTTATAGATCAATTTTTATAGCAAAACCACTAAAAACATAAGAAAGTATAGAAATTTATAAAAAAAAAGAAGAAGAAATGTAAACAAGTGAATGCGTTCTTGAGCAAACATTCACCGCTTAAAAGCAACTTTTGCTGCATAAGTATCCATTTATACGTGCATTTACACGGATTTATGCACAACACGTTCATAAAGGTAAAAGTCAGTATTTGTGTAAAATAATATATTAAGAAAAAAATAAATAAAGATAATGGAGAATAACATTTAAGCACTTAAAACACTGCAGTTTCTTTCTTCGTACTTATGAGTGTGTGAGTGACGAAAATGCGGGAGTAAGCTAGCGCCTATTTTAACGGTTAAATGTAAAATCTTTGCTATAAATTCACAATTTTTCAAGTATCGATTCTTCATTTGCCGTTTGCATTACGTTTATTTATTGTACAGTAAAGTAAGAATTTGAACATTGAATTGAACGTACACGGACGGATATGTACACGCTTACCACACACGACACAACCCAACACAACGCATTACCCTGCCACAGCACCATTACACCGCATCATAGCACGAACTGCTTGTTCTACTTATCATATCATGCTAGTATGTTCTTGTAGCTATTGTTGTTGTTGTTATTATTATTGCTTTTAACTGTTAACGGCGGCAAACGAAGCACATGCTATAATTCACGACAATAATGCAATGTGTTTGCCGGTCCTTTACTCTTCGCTCTATAGGTTAGTAAACACTCTCATTCACACTCGCATTCAGTGCTAAATGTATATATGTATATGTACATATATGCATTATATAGGCGCCAGCATACTTAACAATGAAACGAAAGTGTTGTGTGTATATGCTTAAGCTTAACTCCTTAAGCATATGTGTGCGTATGTGTGTGTGAGTGTGTAAGTGTACTCCACCATATATGTATACATGTTGGCTGTTAATGCTTATATGCTGGAGAGTGCTTTCAAGTGTAATATGTGTTTGTTTGCACTATTCACATGCTTGCTTCATCGTTTTCCACCAAATTTGCACTCGCAATTATTAACAGCAATAACAACAATAACAACAACTGCATTAATACGAAAGCCCAGTGAGAAAATACTTACTTATATACATATGAAGATTTTGATACCCTATATCATATACAGGGAGTTAATATTTTACCATTGGAGGCCGTTTCTAGATCGGAATTTTTGCAAAAGTTTGCGAATTTATATTTAGCTAAAGCACCGGGAATAATCAAATACCTATCCAATTCAATCTACATAAAAAATTCCTTCAATTATTAGACGGGAGTTGTATGGAAATCATTTTATCTGTTTCTATGAAAACTTTGAACGCTTATATCTCGAAAACGGTAGCTCCTATCGATCTGAAAATTTTTGCGCCCCTTTTTCTAAATTCGATGAAGAATCCATTAATCGAGGTGTCGAGGTTCTAGGATGACATATTTTTGAGAAAAAGAATACTTTATAAAATAGGTTATTATAACCAAGGGGGCGATGCCATGCCCATAAATTATATGTCAATATAAAGCTGGAGAATTTTCCAGGTACGGGCAGTTTGATTGAACTAAATCCGTTAAGTGGTTCAAAAGTTATAAGCAATTGAGCATGGACATTACGACAAAATTGGATAAAAAATATTTCCACTGATTTTGCTGAATTCTCCAAATAATAATAACAACAACAACCATACCAAAAAGAAGGTAATATTGTTTTGTTAATAACTTCCCAACGACAACTTCGATTTTGTTCAAATTTTTTTTAAACATTTGAAAATTTCTGTAGCTTTTCGTAAATGTACAATTTGTGGGCGTGGCACAAACCATTCGCTCAGAAAAGGAATTTTTAAAAAGGAAATGTTGTTTATTAACCAAACGGGTGGTGCCACGCCCATAGAATTTGATTCATTTGAAAGCTGAATTAATTTAACAGTTTTCACAAAAAGTTTGAACAAAATCTGTTCAGCCATTTCTTAGATATAAGAGTTTAAAAAATATGTTCAATCAAGAAGGACTTACTGAGAAATTTAACTGCTGGTACAAACCTTTTTGTTTTTGTAAAAACCTTAACATAATAGTTTACATAATTGTTTTATGGGTGTATGTGTATGTGTATATATTGAATAAAACAAACGTCCCCAAAAAATCAAAAATTTAATTCTAAAGAAAATGGAAATTTTCCAAATTTAAGAAATTCTTTTTAAAATCTTTTTGTTGTCTTTTTTTACAAGATTTATTTGAAAACGCAAACATTTAATGTTTGGCCCACACGCAAACGTTAATTTCAAACGTTAAAGGGGTCTTTTAAAAAGAGGGCAAAAATACAACAACAACAACAATAATAATAAAATTTATTATTATTACATTTTCCTACTTAACCTCTCAATTTATTTGTTAGCACTTTAGCCTCAACTTTAATCTTTTCCTTCTTCTTTTTTCAAAAAATTAAACCCAAAATGGCCCACATTTTTAAGCCAAACACACTTGAATATTTTTATTGCCCTTTAATCATTTTATAGGATGTTTAAACATCATTGAGAATTGATACCACATATAGCTTTAAATAGCTCATACGTATATACTCATGAACGTGCCGCTTATATAATTGAGTTTGTGTCCCTATTTCTTCTACTGCCACTTGCTTGCTACTAAGTGTGTAATTGAATAAATCATTTGACATTTGAAGAGTTTTCTTCGTTCTTATATTCTGAAGAAAGGTGAGTAAGAGAGAGATAAAATGAAATAGAAAATATAACTTTTGTTAAACCTGGGTAGATATCTTTCTAACAAATCGTGAGCAGAAGATATTTAAATTTGGAAAATATGTACGTTTCATCTCAAAAGTTTCAATTTGGCTCTTGTTCTTTTTAAAGCGGTTACACCTGAATACCCTACGTCAGGGAACGACAACGTGGTGCTTTTTTGATATGAAAAATACCGTTAATTTAAATTTTTTATGTTTATCATTTAATTTTTTGGTTTTTTAATACATATCGTCTAAAATTCTATTCAAATCTGTTTTATTTTTTCCAAAAGCTAACATAACTTTTTTTTTTGCTTTAAAGTTTTTGTAATCTCCTAACTAAGCACATAATCCGCTAATGAATTGAAGTGGAATAAAGTTGAATAATTCGAACAAAAAAACTATCCGTTTATACCACAAATTGTGTCCATAATTTACTGTCGGATATGATGACATTCTCTATATTTGTATGAATATAAAAAACAATTAATTATTTAATGTAACCACACAAAGAAATTGTGATTTATACTGGATTTAAAAGAAAAAAATCATGCTCCCCTCTTTCTTAAGCTTTAATTCCAATCGAAGCGTTTTATATTAATAGCAGAGTTATAGTTCATAGATATAATAACAACTTAAACTATTACCACTTAAAAGAGAAAAACATCGACAAAAAAAAAAAAAAATACATTTTAACAAAATCTTTTAACACTTTCAAAGTAATGAAAACAAGTTAGATGGTTAAATAAGTAGCAATAACAACAGCTATGTAGGAAAATGGATGTGGACCACACATGGAAGACAAAAAAAAAAACAATTAAAGAAAAGAACAAGTAAAAAGTTATATGTATTTGGCTGAGGTCAACTATTAAATACCCTCAATAACTGGATACAATTAGTGGGCGTGCATAGCATTTGAATAAGTTTTTTAGAAGTATTTAATTATATTACGTAGCAGCGTATTTAGTTTGGAGCCAAATGAGATTTTTTTTTTTGGTTATTCGTGGGCGTGGCTGTCTCATTTTTTTTACACCAAGGGACAATTTATTTATCTATGTAAGTACAAAGTTTTGACTATATGGCTCAATTGTAATGTTTAATAAATTAGGGGCGCGGCATTTGTGTCCATTTTACAACCAATTTAGATTCAAATTTCAACGATAATACCTCTATGTTTCAAATAGAATAACAAACTTAGTATAGTTTTCATCTTATGTAGCAGATATAAAAACATTAACACTAAAAGTTTTAGCGCCAAGTGGACGCGCCAGGAATACAACAAAAACAAGCAAACGAATGAAAAAATAAACCAAACTCAACCGATTGCCTTGCTAAGAGAATTTTCTGTGACACTATTATTGAAATGTGCACATATACATGCATATGCATGCATATGCATGAACGTTTTTGTATGGTATAGTACAACTAAAATGTATTGCACTCTAAAAAGCTTGGGTAAAAGAATAACAATCGTAATGTTCGTACTATAGTTGTGCTGATGGTGTTGAAGTATGGTGTAGTGGCGGCGTTATGTCAAAGCTCAACGTAAATGTAACGATGCCACCATCAATGTGTGTCAGTTTAACAAGCCAACGTATTAGAAGAGAGGGTGGCATAGAGAGAGACAGAGAGAGAGAAAACGAGTTATATATATTCATATATAGATTGTCAATTTGATATTTCCCCAGGATAAAATCCTTTCTGAAATGTGCAATGTCACTTCATTTCATATACCAAACAATTTATCATCATCTGTACGCCACGTATCAAACTTAGATAACATACACACACATACCAACATTCTCTTATCAACATTTACATACAATATACATATATCCTCCATTCCACCACCCACATATTAACATTGCATAGAATTTTGCCAGCATTCATTTCACGCAGCGAATATATGCGTTTTCATGTGAGTAGAGGTTAGAATTTTATGTTAGCTAAGTGGTTATGTGTTTGAATGGCTGTTGGCCGTTAATGGGAAATACAAAGAGAGGAATACAGTCAATTTTGGTGGGTGTGTATAAATGTTAAAAATTGATAATTGTAAAATTCATTCAATAAATACCAAAACCAAACACTCGTAGTGTATAGTGTGTATAGTGTGTATAGGCTTAAGTGGCATGTGCTTTGGTTATCTCTGGAGTTGTGGAAAAACCTCCATTGGCATATTTTATAGTTTTTTTATTTTTATATTTTTTTTAACATCATGAAATTTGAAGCCTTTGGCTAAAATGAATGCTTTTTGTACACAAATGTATGTGTATGTATGTATATGTGAGTGCGTGTTCATTATATAAATATTTGTATAATTTCTAATAAATCCTTTTCCATTTATGTCAAAAAGGCTATAATATCAACTAAGTATCACTTTCTAAATCGAGATAATCATGTATGTCTGTCTGTCTTTACATTTAAAGACATTTGTTCTTAAGCTACAGATCGTATTTTATTGAGATATTTTAATGAAATTTGGTACAAGGACTTGTTTTAGCTTTTAAAGAAACTCTATGAGGCGATTTCTAGAACTCCTCCCCATATATGAGGACTTATTATAAAATTCAATGAGTGAAATTTTTATGAAATTTTCGTACTGTTTTCCTATCAAAATTCTTTAAAATTTATCCTTTATTATTTTAAACTATAAATGGAAGTATTTTCGGTTTTCCTTTCTTAACATTATTTGGCCAATTTTTTCAACATTTTTCTTTTGGTTTTCCTTAAAATGAAAAATAAATCAATTTTATAGATTTGATATGACATATTTTCATTGTAAGAGTACGTATTTATGCTTTTATTTACGATTCATATGTTCAAAGGAAAAAAAAGAAAGAAAAAATATCTTTCACTGATGCACAGCATGCACTGTGATTCCAGGTATGTACATATAAAATATATCCTTAACCACACGTAGTTTTGAGTATTTGGTTGTTGTTGTTATTATTATTATTGTTATTGTTATTGTTGTCTTATATACTTTCTCAATCTCTTGTATGTTTCTTTTGTTATTTACGTTCGTTTGGCAAGTAAATCAAAATTGAATTTTCTGCAACGTCGCTCTTGTCATGACATTGTTTTGCTATAATACCATACATATCCTACTGCTTTATAAAACACTGCATGAGGTAGGGGGAGAGATTGAGATAGATAGAAAGAGAACTAAATTTGACTTAAGCCAGATCTGAAATATTCTCCACTTCTACACAAAAAAACGGGCATGGCACTTAAATGATCAGCTTGGAAGTCCAGTTTTACCCTGAATACAGTTTTTTTTATATTGTGGGCGTTGAATGAAATAATTATAAATATGTATTCCAAAATTTAACTTTATAACTTAATTTTTGTGACAAATAAATAGATTTTTGTTAACTGTGGGCGTGGCTCTTGATTGATTTTGCACAATTTAAATATCAAACTGCATGCACAAATTAAAATTGTTTGTACAAAATTTCAGCTTTCATTATTTCACAGTCTACAATTGTAAAAGGGCTAACAACAGACAGACACACGGACAAAAACATCTAGATCGACTCACTTTTTGATGTTGATTAAGAATATACATATACTTTGTAGGCCTTCTTCTAAGTGTTGCAAATGGAATGACAAATTTATTATACCTTAGTATCCTTATGTGGAGCGTACAAAGAAGAAGACGAGAAATAATTTCAACAGAACGCCAGCAACAGTGCATAACAAAGATTTTAACAACAGCAAAAACAAGAACAATACAGTCACTGCCACCATGATAACCGTGACGCTTCTGTGTGTTTAAATGTCTGCCATTGTTGAACTCTTTTTTTTTTTCCTTTTTATCTCCTTTTTTTTTGGGAACATTTTCTTTTTTATACCTTGTGTACAGAGTGGGTGATATACTAAATTTGTCGTTACGTCCCCTATTTTTTAAAAATTTATAAAAAGCGTTTCCAAACTGTTCAGAAGTAATGAAAATGAGAAAAATTGTTTAGATGAAAACAAAAAATTGACATGAGATCCACATTTTTGTTTTTGGAAACTACTTATAAAGTAAATACTGTCTAGGTAGTAAAATGATGATTTAATTGATGGGTGTCTTAGGTTTGGTCTAAACCAAAATTTACCTTTCGTATTGTCTTGTGATTGGGATTGTCTTTTGTTTTCTTTACATCATCGTTTGGTAACCGTAGGTTAGTAAAGTTTAGAATTATTCTCACTTATTTTCATTCACTAAGGAAATTGAATTATTATCGCATGGCAGCTGATAACTCACTTCCGCGCTTCGTATGTTTTTCTCTTTATTGTGGATTTTTGTTATTGTTATAGTTGTTGTATTTTAGGTTAAATGGAAATCTTTTTCATTATTATCATTCCTATTATGTTTTATGGCTCTTGTCGCTTCTAAGTAACCAATGAGTTATTACGATATTTTATTCTCTTTTAAATGAAAACAAAACACTCGAGTTCGATTAAAAATGAAGGGAAAACAATAAATTGTTAAAGGATTAAAATGAAGTGTGAACGAGTAGATGGTGAGGAGAGAAATAATGTAAACTAAGCAAGTAATTAAAACAATTATTAGATTAAATCAAATCTAGAATAGCCTAGCAGTGAGCAATTATTTTGTTGTTGTTGTCCGCTTATTGCGGACGATTAGTAGGATTTTTAACCGATTTGACTTATTTTATTTAGAAATCTAGAGAGAAAGAAGAAGAAGAATGTCGGTACCATCTCAAGTTTTACAATCTTGCGATGTTAAACTACGTCAGCTTTGAATACTTTGTGGAGTCTCTGAGGCGTCTTTCCGCTAGTTGCATACGGACTGACAAACTTAATATACCGTCAATACAATATACTACCAAAGAAATATTCATTATAAGATTTATACTGCATTTGTTTTGATTTTTTCAATTTTAATGTTAAAGTGTTTCGCTTAATGCCTCATTTCCCTCAAGCAACTACGTTTATTCCTTTTAATTATATATAATTGTCCGATTTCATTGTGAAATAAATTGAAAATTTTCATTGATTGTCATTTCATAGCATACCGTTCAGATTGACAGACATAAACTACGTTTAATTGTAGTTTAAATTAAAGTACAGTGACACTTGATTGTCATGATTTTCTGGTTAAGTGCACGTAATGTGACAGCTTACGGTGGCACATTTCATTCTTGCGAATATGCCCACACATGTATCCCTATATCCAATTCACATGTACCCATACATAGACATTCCTTATATTGTCCATTTATTATGTGAAAAGTGATGCTGATGCTGATGCTTTTGCCCTTGCCATTAAACAGACCAAACAATGAACATTATAAATGTTTTATATATATAAATGCAACGAAACATTATTATCTGTTTAATTTGCTCATTCTTTTTAGCACTATACCATATGAATAAATATTGCACACAGTGCTTGTGTTGATAGATATTTATGGTGATGATGATGAAGAAAAATCAAGTTAATATATCACACAATAGTGAGTTCATAAAATAATAAAATATAAAAATTTGCGAATATTGGTTTTTGTATAACAGTTTATATAACTATTATTAATAACAGTATAACAGTTATAATAATGAGAAACGTTAACCCATTTCATCCTTCATTAATATTAACAAGTAAAATAACTAAATATGGTTTAAGATAAATCTTAAATACCTTCCACATTTACAAAAACTGGGCGTGGCAGGTAATAATTTACGCCTTTTAATTTTGTATGTATTCTGTGTCTACTCACACTCAAGTATAGTTCTTTGTATACTGTGGTTTATTATCCGACCATGCCCATTCAATAACATCGGTCAATTTTTATGTCATGTAGATAGATTATTATCAATTGTGGGCGTTGTTTTTAATCGATTTCGTCCAATTTGAATAATAATCTGCAAGTAGAAAACAGTAATATTTGTATAAAAGTTTGGCTCAAAATCTCTGTAAGAGCCAACAAGACACGTGTTAATATGGACGGATATGTCTAGATCGACTAGAAATAGATTTTCACACTGATCAAGAATATGTACTTCTCTGACATCTCTTTCTGATAGTTGCTAATGGAATAGCCACCTATCGTATGTGGATGATATAAAATCAGAAATACATGGCGTATGAGTAACATATATTTAACTGAAGCAAATTGAGTAAATTATAAAATAGATAAAGAGAACAATTGAAAAACTAAAATTAGTTCAAACCGAATATAAAATACACAAGCACAAATTAAGGAGCTAAGTAATGTTGGGTACTAATTGATCGACTATAACATTTTCATTAGTGTTATGAGACCAAAATATAAAAAGAAAATAAATTCTCATTAAATCCTTATTTCATGTTTAACGTTTTTTTCAATAAATTTTTAATATATTAATCCTCAAATTAACCATAATTTGTCGATGAAATGAAATCAAGCGGACAACAATAATAATAAACAACAAAGACGAAAATCATCAACAAAAAACTAGTGACAGCGATCATTACAACGCGGCTACAGTTGTAGTAAATGATTCAATTAATTTATAATAAAAAAAATATATATGTAAAAATATATAAGAATTTATAATTTAATGACAGTGTGACACATTTACATAAACAAATGTATGTATGTACGTAAAGGTACTATGAACAATTTTGATTTATTCAATGTGCTTAAAAAATAACTCAAACTCACATCCTGGCCTATATAGAGCATTTCCCGTTAGTTAGCATATATACACAATTTACTATATATATAGAATACTGCACATATATATATATATGCGTGTACGATTTATTGTACACACTCTCGCTTGTACTATTTACATAAATTTCCGTTGTTGGCAAAGTGGGGATTACAATCGTGTTGGACATAATATATAAAATTGTCGGACAATTTTAAAAACACATTAAGTTTACAACTATATTATGCATTGCACACATGCAAATAATCTACGCACACATCCATATATATATACATAAACATAAATATATATGTATGTGGTATGAATTTATTTATTTATGCGTCATATTATGTGTCAATTAGTTTTTATAAAGTTAATGGAATTCTCATATTATATATATACATATAGCAACAACAACAGAAAAAACAACAACAACAACATTACAATTATAATATTAACAAATAAGAAACTGATTTTGGCTTCGGTCAAATTTTAAATACCCTCCACATGTACATCTTGTAAGCGTGGATCTTGACCGGCTTTGCCCAGTTTAAATAGCGATTTGCCTGCAAAAACTTAAAATATCTGTACAAAATTTCAGATCAATGTCTTAAAATTTGCGCTCATTCGGATAATAATAATAGTAACAGACAGACAGACGGAGACCCGGATATAAGTACATGTTTAAGCCGACTCAGTTTTTGATACGGATCAAAAATATATATACTTTGAAGCCTCCTTCGGGGTGTTGCTGGGTGTTGATAAATTTAGTATTACCCCCATTTTATGTAGAAGGTATAATAATAATAATAATAACAACAAACAATATACATAATATTGTATGTCACGCGGTAATAACATGAAAATTGATATGAATTCGTGGCAGTTATATGCGTGTTAGTATATTTAGAGCTAAATAGCATAGTTTGTGTAAGGGTGTGCGTGTGCATCTGCGGAGGTGAAACAAAATTTATCACACAGATGATTATATATTGTACATACATACAGACATTTATATAAATGTGGTTCATAAATATTTAATTAAATTGAAATTAAAAAACCACCTAGACAGACAGACACACATACACACTCAATACCATAACACAGTCTATTAAATGTAGCAATAAAAAAAAAGAGTCCTTCTAGTTAGTGTTAGTATAATCCGAACACATGTAAAATCAAAAATTGTGCTATAATATAATAAATTTGTCCACCTAGAGGAGGAAAGAGAAAAAAAGACAAATAATAATAAAAGAGACCATAGAATAAAAATAAATAAATTTGATTAAAATATTTTTTTCTAACTTATAAATATTGTAATACAAAATAATAATATTTAAATTAACTGTTATGGAAAATTTTATTTTTAAAAAAGGTTTACAAATTTTCACCAATTTCTCGAAAATATTTTAATATGAAATTGGCATTAAAATTGCAATTGCGTTAAGGACTTTAACAGTGCAAGATAAAGCTTGATCAGTCCACTGTGATCAATACGGACCTGTGTCTGTAATTATGTTATACTGTCATAAAAACTTTGAAGCCATTGAAGCATTGAAGATTTGAAACTCTATTACAAAAACAATAGTCATTTCGTCTCCATTTAAATCACCCACTCTATAAGTACAAGAATTTTAAAAAATTAAGCTTTCAAACGAGGTAAACATTTTTCTTCTATATAAGATTTTCGCAAAGTTTATATTGTAGAAAAAAAAAGTCTCCCAGAGAGCACTATGAAAAGATCGTTATACGGCAAAAATCCACAATTCTTAATATTTTTCAATGAAACTTGTCGCATTCATATCATTTGTCATAAAGTTTAAATGGAACCAGTTTGAATACAATCGGACGATTTTTACTACTTTGTCATTTAACATAACATTAAAGTCTTTGTTAAAATGCAAATTTTGTGAATGTTTTTTTGTAAAAATTTGCAAAAATTTTGACCAAAATAGGAAAAAATAGGAGCAGTAGTGGTTTTCTATTTATAAACTAAACAAATATTTCTTTTGTTCTTGCGGTCCCAATCACAGAATGGATGGTTTCTGTGAATCACCAGGAGCCCAGAACTGCTCAGTAAAACAATCTTGATTTAACATAATTTTTAAAATCTTATATCTAAGAAACGGCTGAACGGATTTTGTTCAAACTTTCTGTAAAAACTTGAAAATTACTTCAGCTTTGAAAAAATATATACTCAATGGGCGTGGCTACTACTAATTTATTTAATAAACGACATTTCTTTTAAAAAATCTTCTCCTAACCAAATGGGCACAGCCACGCCCACAAATTGTACATTTATGAAAAGCTACAGAAATTTCCAAATGTTTAAAAAAAATTTGAACAAAATCGGAGTTGTCGTTGGAAAGTTATAAACAAATCAATATTACCTTCTTTTTGGTATAGTTGTTGTTATTATTATTATTTGGAGAATTCAGCAAAATCAGTGGAAATATTTTTTATTCAATTTTGTCGTAATGTCCATGCTCAATTGCTTATAAATTTTGAACCGCTTAACGGATTCAGTTCAATCAAACTGCCTGTACCTGGAAAACTCACCAGCTTTATATTGACATATAATTTATGGGCATGGTATTGCCCACTTAATAGTAATAACCTATTTTACAAAGTATTCTTTTTCTCAAAAATGGGTCATGCTAGAACCTCGACACCTCTATTACTGGATTCTTCATCGAATTTAGAAAAAGGGGCGCAAAAATTTTCAGATCGATAGAAGCTACCGTTTTCGAGATATAAGCGTTTAAAATTTTCATAGAAACAGACGAAGTCATTTAAATACAAATATTGCGAATATTTTTTTGTAAAAATTTGCAAAAATTTGTAAAAAATTTTGATGTAAATCGATAGAAAATGGCCAAAGCTTTTAAACGAAGTATATTTTGTGGGTGTGGCACCACCCATTTGGTTAATAAACAATATATACTTTTTTAAGTCCCTTTCCTAAGAAAATGGTTAGTGCCTTGCCCACAAATTGTACATCTGTGGAAAGCTACAGAAATCTCGAAATGTTTGCAAAAATTTTATCAAAAGCAAAGATGTCATTGCAAAGTTATAAACAAAACAATATTACATTCTTTTTAGTATACAATTGTGCTATCTAAAGGCTCTGATGCTTCCTTGTGAGTGTGGTATAATGAATAACATATTTAGTAATCCAAAGTGGGTGGATATTGGGGGGAAAAAAAGAGGAAAGAGAACATATCAACGGTACTAAACAATAAATAGCTGTGAATGGCTTATCAAGTTTTAATGAACTGTAACAAACTTGCATTATCATTGGCGTGCTTTGTCTTCAACTTTTCCTTTTTTATTGCTATTCTTCGTTTGTTTCAATTTTTGTTTTTTTTTTATATATATATATGTGTTGTTGCAAATAACCGATAGGTTTTTGTTGGTGTTTTATTTTGTGAAAACATGTTGATATTAAAAGCATTTCGTTGTTAGTTATATTTCTGTGTCCCTCTCTGTTTTTCTTTCTTCATCACTGTACTACTTTCACTCTAAATTGTTTTTGCCATCATACTTTTACTTACTTACTATACATATATATATATATATATATAATATATACGATATACGTGTTAAGTATATACTATAAATGTATATGTTTATAGCCTTAAGAGTTTTATGTGTACTTATGTGTGAAGAGTGAATGTATTCAAGGATATGCATATAAACGGATTTGTCGATAACTCTCTCAATATAGAATTGAAACAAAAAAACAAAATAAGAACGAAAAACAGAATATAAAGCTTGGAAAACGGAACCAGAAATTGATAAAAAAAGAAGAAGATTCCTTTTTGTTTTAGTTACAATAATAATATAAAAGAATTTACAATATTGTAGAAAAAGAATTGAATCGAAACTAAGTTGCATTGAATTGAAATTGAATTAAATTGAACAGCAAGCCATTTGTGTCAACTATGAAGAGGTTTTTTTTATTCTTTTTTTTAAAGTATATTAAGTTTGTCTGGATATGCCAAACGGCAAATACCACATGCCACACCCACCTTCAATTATAATGGTTGATTTAGAATTAAAATCTGTCCATCTGATTGTCCGTGTAAATTATTGCTTAAGCTATTGATCGCATTTTTTCACAATAAAATTTTGTATAAAATAATAAATGTTTTAACTAAAAGAAGAATTCCATTAAAAAGGGATCGATTCGGACCATTTTTAGAGACCCGCACCATGTAAGGTTTTTATTAAAAACGAAAGTTTTTATACGACAAAAATTCGCATATTCTTTGACAAACTTTAGTGAGGGATAGTGAGACCCGGAACCCATTCCCATATAAAAATATTTCTCAAAAAGTCTTTTAAGGCAAAGTTTACGGACACAACGAAAGCAATTGAAAGCATAATTCAAGGAGCTAAGTGGTGTAGGGTATTTAATAGTTTTTTATTAAATTTGACATATAACTGATAAGATTTTCTATGAATTCTTCAAGGTGCAATATGATGCATTAGTTGAGATAAATCTTATGTTTGTTAGTAAGAAGAAGAAAAAGAAGATCCCTTCCTCAGAAAAAATGTATTATTATATATTCTCACCGAATTTTTTCCATAAATTTTATAAATCATAATATTGAAGGGAAAGAATTGAAAAAAAAAAGCATCATTATTAACTTTTCCAACAAACCCGAATTGCATAAAAATGCACAAACATCCAATTTATATGTATAATATGTAAGAAAGTTTATAAAGAAACATTAATTGAAACAGAACTGTAACGTATAAAGTCATAACTTGTACAAAGAAACTGTCAATTGAGTTTTAGTTCAGTAACTTTATAAATGACAATTTTACAAATGTAATCTTTAACAGCACATACACGCGTACGTATATATAAACACCCGCACCAACATCGATTTAGACATTTGGAACACATGACACAGCACAAATAACATTATATTTTTTTTTTTTGCTTTAGTTTGCACATTTCATAAAAGGAAATAATATTTTTATATTAAAAAAGTTTAGATTTCATGCGGAAGGAATCGGTGTAAAAGAGACAGACAGAGAAAATGACTTCTTCTTCAATCAACAATAAAAAGAATAAAAAAAACAAGAAGAAATACTAAATTTAGTTTAGGCCAAATCTTAAATACCCTCCGCATCTATATAGAAACGATGGGCGTAGCAGATAATAGGCGGTAGTCCTAAATAGTGTAATGAAGACACTAGTACGTTTTTTGTAAGTTGTGCGCGGGTCCTACCACGCCCATTTTTAACAAATTAAAGGATGGGATACGTGTAGAAGATATTCACATCAAATATCAAGTTCATGGATAAATTTTTTTTGGCAGATATGTGTATAGATTTATATCGATTATGAGCGTGGCCATATACTCACGGATGGACAAATCTGGATCGGCGCAGTTTTTCATGCGGATCAAGAATATATATACTCTGTAGGGTCTCTAAAGCCTTCTTCGGCAAATGGAGTGACAAACTTAGTATACCTCCCCCCACCCCAACTTATGCGGTGGGTATAACAAAACGTAAAAGAAGAATTTTTAAAACCTCATGTTTGGCTGAATATTGAGTTTAGAAAGTTAGCTAAAAAAAAAAAAAAAATCTGTTACAATATTACAGTGAACGGGAAAAAATTATGAAATTCTATAATACTTTAAGTCTGAAGGTTTAGCAATAGCTATAGAATAGGCTTTCACCTTCTTTGTACATTGATAGCATGTTCAGAGCAGAGCAGGAAGGTATAAACCAAATGGAATGTTAAAAGCATATTTCGCTTCGGCTTTTAAGTTAATGTACATATACATGCATATCTCAGCAAGCAATTCCTACGCAGTGCATATGTAAAATTCTGTAAACCGTTGCCTTCTTCCGGCACAATCTTAATCGTTTAATGGTGTACATCCAACAATGATCAATGGTTGGCAATGCTTCACCAATAGGAATGCACAATCCAACAAATGTTCTATATGGAAACGTTACTAAGAAATGTTATTATAGAAATTGTTTAAAAGAAATTTAATGTAATGCACTTGAGAATCTTTCAAATATTTTAAATCTATTAATTTTTTGTATATAAATTTGCATCCCTTTAGTATAACAGTTGATTATTTAGCTTAATGTACTTCAAGTACAAGAAATATATGGACCTATTGATGGGAATAGTTAAATCCATTCATATTTTATTTATAAGTAATTTTCTCTAAATGAATTTTAAAACACGCTCAAAATCATCACAGAAGCTGAAACAATGGCCTGAGTAAACGAAATCTTACTTCCTTGAATAATTTGGTCACTTTCTATCGATTGGCATCAAAAAATTTTTGTGAATGGTATAAAAAAGCCAAAATATATGAAAGATATAAAAATATTAATCATACGCCTAGGGTAACATAATTTTTTTACAAATTTAAAATTATAAAAAATAGTAACTTAACAAAAATGATTAACACTAAAATAAACACTTGATCAAATTTCATACATCAAATCCTATGTTAAATGGTTAAAAGTGGTTAAGTGGATAGAAGCTGTATGTATCGTATGTATCGCTGTATCGTTATAAGCTTATGAAAAATTGCCAAAATCAATTTTTTCTCTCCTTTAATTTCTTTCTTTCTCTTTCTTTTCCATTTTTCCTTTTTGACTAAACCCAATCGTTACATTTGGTAAAAGTATTGAGAAATTCGAAAAATGATTATCAAAGTTAATCGAGAAAAGTCTTTGGTAATCCATTTCAAAGGAATTTTCTTATTACCTTTGGATTTACTTTTTTTTTTTTTGTTTGAGTATTTTTGTTGGTCATAAAAGTAGAAATATGTGTTGTGAAATAGTTTAATAAGGAATTTGAAAACTTTGTTAATTTCTTTCTTAATTTTCGTTCTCTCTGTTTCACTTGTTGGGCAATTGCAGTAAATATTTCTAGATTTTATTGTTAAGCAGTGCGATACCTTTTCTATGATTCTCATTCATCGTAGATTCATGGTGTTGTTTGACTTTTTTCGTTTTTCATTTTAACCACTTAATTGTCTGAAATATTGCATTCAGTTTGATTGAGCGTAATTTCTCGTATTTATGTTTTGTTGTTTGATCTTGGTTTCATACTTTATTTTTGAGTAGCCAACAACTTTTTATTGTGTAAAAGTTTAATTCTTTCTATTCGTTACACATTTTACAATCCATGTACAGTTAATTATAATGTTTGCAACCAGTTAATAAGGAGTTTTTGAAAGATGGTTCATTATTATCTGTACATCCATTTGTACATTCATTTATTTTGAATTGCTTTTTTTATCTATTTATGTTTTAAAATACACTTAAACTGATCAAGTGTAATTCAGAATCAAAATCAGATCGATTAAATAACTTTCTACCATTCTATCCATCCACCTATTGATGACTTTTCTTCAATTGTTAATTAAGGTATCCAAAGTTCGAATTAAACTTCAATTTATTTCATTATTTTTGTATGCAATTTATACGGCATCAAGATAAAAGGGTTCATTTCAGTTTCCATCTTTGGCAAAAGTTTTTACTCTGCCTTAATGGAAGCTATTATTGAAAATCATAATTCAAACAAAAGTATAAAAGTTCATATTTCTTCGTACTTTTTTCTTATTATGTTGCCCCTCTATTCGCTACTATTTTATTCCATTTGGCCACAAAATGGTTGTAAAGATTGTTTATTAAAGTTGTGGTGTTTGTGAATACATAAATTTATGAGAACACAAATTATAATAAGCTTAAAAAAAAACTACCATTTTATTTTTTATTTCATTAAAAAAAAAATGTAATAATTTTAAAATTTAAATTTCTTAATTAAACTACTATTTATAAGGGTCAAGATGATGTGATACTTAAACCATTAATTTATATGACAAACACTTAAGCAAACCTAATATAAGAGATGACAAGTATTTTGATATAAACGTCATCCAAGTATGACACACATAGTAGAAGATTCTTACTTTATAACTTGTTTAAGGACAGTTTAAAAAAAAAAAAAATATATATATATAAGACATAAAAAAGCTATAAGTAGGCAAACACTAAGAAGAGATTACGGCAAAGACAGTTAAAGAGAAAGAAGAAAAATATGTAAAGAAAAAAACTTTACAAGTGGTTATCAGCTTAAGTAAGCAATAAAGAAGTTTAAAAAGTATACAAATTAATACCAAGTACAGATATTTAAGGTAAGCTAAGGAAAACGCACAAATTTTATAAATAATTTAAGTGGAAGAAAACTAACATACAACAAAATATAACAGGTAAGAAAACTAAATTTGGCTCACGTCAAATCTTTCAACTTAATTTTTGTGTTAGATAAATACATTTAAGTTGATTGTGGGTGTGGATCTTAGCCAATTTTGCCCAATCACAAAATTTCAGCTCAATATGTCAAAATTTACGACTATGAGAATGCCAACAACAGACGGACACACGGACGTACATGTCCGTGTACACGTTCACACTTTATAAGGTCTATGATGCTTCCTTTTGAATGTAAAGGGAAAGCAAATTTAGTATACTTCCCATCACTAAGGAGGATTATTATCCCATGTGTGTTTATCACTCATAACTTGCATATAATGATGTGTTTGTGTTTGTGTTACTTCCTCGAATTGAGTACCCGCTTTTAAAAATGTTTATCAAAATTGTATACGCACTCATGTACGCTTCAAGTGCCGCTATGTGTAAAAATAGTGATCTCTTGAAAAATTTATAGCATGACATAAAAAAAATTAAACAAAAGAAAACAATAATAAACTGCTTATTGACATTAAAGTATGATGAGAGAGAAGGAGTGAGAGATAGCAAAGGAAGGAACATAAGGGAGCACAGCATATGTTGCACCATTAAAAAATTGCCAACTACTCTTATTAAGCAACCAACTGTATGCATAAACAAACATTAATACAAAATACGTTCTATGATAATTTCTTCGTTATAATATCTACTACTCGCAGCATTTAGTATACTTGAGACCGTGAGTAGCTGTAACTATGATTATGTATACAAGCGTACATAAATATAAGCATGAATAATCATAATTATAGTACCATACATGTTAACAAGTGGAAGAAAAAAAAAAAACAAACAAACACAATAACGTAAAAACACAAGTACTTGTGTTCGCGCCAGACAAGTGGTGACATTAAAAAACTGTTAGTAAGATATAATGACATGTGTATGAATGGGTTAAATGAGAAAATTTTTATGTGTATGTATAAATGCCAGTTATGTAGTTAGGACAAAATGCTGAGGGAAAGTTTAAAAATGTGAGATAAATAATTTATAGCAAATTAAATGGAATATATCACAGGCCTTGGAATGTAAAATATTAAAGTTTTACATATGAAAGAATGTTAAATTAATTTAAATTTTTAGTAGTGAAGCGATAGTAGTAGTGCCTGTAATTTCAAAAATGGCTGAAATTAGTTAGAGTGCATGAAAGGAAATGGAAAACTTGTTATACCATCTCTCCTCTATTATAAAAAGTATAAAAGTAACAAACAAAGTGTTATAGAAATAATAAATTCCACTAATTACGAAAGGAAAGGAAGAAGAAGAATAGAAGGCACAGTTGTTGGATTATTAGATTGTCTCTCGTTATTTATAGATAAATCATTTTCAGTCACCATATGGGTTGATTTCTCCTTTGATACGACTATTTGATTATTATGCCCTACTGCTGTAAATGTTATATTCATTTATATTTTCATACGCCTTTCTACCCACACTCAGTTCTCTGGCATTGACTGTTTTTCTATCCATATACATGCAATATGGCTTTAATATGAGAATGATTTCATTTTATAACTCAATACACAAACATTTCCATTTGATTTCATATATATTTTATTAGGTAAGCTTAGGGTTGCTTCAGCGCATTTTTCATTTTTAAATTTATGTCTTTTGTACAATGTGCGAGTATGTGAGTATGTGGCCCACATAACCACATTATAAAATAATTCATCATATATAATAAATCATTAAAAAAAAAAAAGTACTATTCACCTAAACGACTTACTGTCAACACGTACGATAGATAGAGTTGTGGAAGATATTTATTTGTACAATGTATCGGTATGAGACCTTGGTTAATATCAAAACTCAGCATTTCATATTAAATACTGATTGAAATGTTATGTAATGCGTCCAGTTAACCTTTGAAGAGGACATAGAAAATCGTTTCATTATTTTCATTTTTCTTAATGTTATAACTCTTTAAAATTTGTATTGTGGTGAAAAATAACACTTACAGCACTATGGAAAAAAATCGCCAATTCTTGATTTTTTCCCCTGAAATTTAACACATTCATTCTATTTGTCATAAAGTTTCATTTGTGACAACTTTGAGTGAAATTTTACGATTTTTACTATTTTGTCATTAAACACCAGTTAAAATTTGTTAAAACGACAAATATTGTGAATGTATTTTTGTAATAAGTTGCAAAAATTTTGAGCAGTAGTGGTTTTCTATTTATAAACTAAACAAATATTTCTTTTATTCTTCACAGAAAACATCAAAATCACCAGGGGCCCAGAACTGATCTTGATTTAACTCACTTTTTAAAGTCTGATATCTAAAAAATGGATTTTGCTAAAAATTTTGGTGAAAACTTGGAAATTTATTCAACTTTAACAAAATAAGACGAAATATTTTTTATCCTATTTTTATTAAAGCATTAAAATATTAATTACTCAAATGATTTATTCTTTTTAAATACATTTTATTTATACCCTACAAACCTTGTGGTAGAGGATATATTAAGTTTGTGGAAATCTTTGCAACTCTTTTATGCGTAAATTTGAAAATTTGTTTTCAACATACAGTCGTACAGGGTCTGTTCAAAATGAGAGAGACAAAATAATATGAACACCTAACATATACACAATATATATTTATTAATAACAGTACGGCGTCTGTTTCCTTTGAGTTTCACTCACGTTTGGTATTAGCTGTCATTACCGTAGATAGTTTTTTTCGTCACTGACGCTTCCTCTAACCGAGTCTGAGAGATTACATGGCATGGTGTTCATATAATTTTGTTCATCTTCTATAACTCAACTTAAACAAATTTTTCATGAATTATGTTTTATAACTTGTACAGTTGGTATAGTAAGAGCCATATGGTGTAGGGTATTTGATTTAACCGACTGCAACATTTTGTTTTGTATGTGTTGCATGTTTTAGTTGTTGGTTGTAATCTAATCGCTTTAAAAGCTTTAAACGTTTTAAATAAATTAATGCTTATTGTTAACCATAAATAAAAATCGCATAAATAATGTAATCCAACGGATTAGTGTGCACTTTTATTTTATTTGTTGTTGGCTTTTTTTCTGCTTTTTTTTTCTTTTTTTAAATGTGCACATAAACAACTAAAAAATAAAACGAGAAAAATAAAAAACAAAAAAAATCCGACCAATTTTTTATTTATTTTTTTCTTATGCAAAAAAAGTTTCGACATTTTTATGGCTTTACACAATTAAAACGAAATATTTCGCTTCGCAGGAAGCAGTCACAGACACCAAAGGGAGGGAGAGGGCGAAAAATGGAAGCGAGGGCGCAAACTACTGTATATCCAAAGTATGTTAAAAATTGCCATAAAGAAAACTCTTACAAATGACACAAACACTCAAGAATTTTGTAACAAAAAAAAAAAAAAAAATTATTTCAACAACAATGTCGTCAAGTTGTTACTATTGTTTTTGTTATTGTTGTTATTTGTATTTTCCATTTGCATTCTTTCGGTAATCTATTTTATTTATTTTTCCGAGATATTCCACAACTGAACATCACAATTTCACATTTCAAACTCTACAGTTTGCTCTCGACCCCAAAATTCGTAAATAAAAGAATCTTTTCCATTAGTAGCTTTTTGTAAAATTTCAATTTCTGGGAGCAAAATTTTCCATCACAAACAACCGAAATAACAAAGAAAACAATTTCAACAATTGACAATTTTTTTTTGTTGTTGTTTTATACAAGAACAACAATTAGATACACAATCATAGTATTTGCATAGCTAGTGTTTGTCGGTGGGTCAGTTGGATAATCCTTGAATGAAAACTAACTATTGAATGGAAGAGACAAAGAGGGGAAAGCAACAACAACAACAAAAAGAAAGATTAAAATACTTCTAATCTCACCTAAAAATGTTTTGTTGCATTGAAGGTTTAAGTAGTTGTTATGGTTATGTTGTCCTGTGATGACATTCGTTTTCTTTATAAAACGATTAGGTAATAAAATCCACAAAATAATTATTTGATTTGAAAAATAAATAAAATTGTCTCTTGTAACTAACGCTAAAATACTAATTTAATCAATATCAAGACTACAAACTATTTAGGGCTGTTTTGAAAAAGAATGACATAAAAGTTCAACGCTGACAATGCCTAAATTATGTGTTGGGGTATGGAAGAAAATGTTTCAGCCAGGAATTTATTATTTAAATGTTTATAACTTTGGCTAAGCAAACAACAAACCAAGTAAGGTGAAAAATATGTTCATATATTATAAAAAAATTTATAAAAATGTTACAAGTCTTGAACCTTGAAACAAGTTTTACCTGAAACCTCGTATAAAATTTTTAGTTTTTTTTTTTCAACAACTTCCTTTTAAACGTAAGCAGTAATAATCTAAACAATTTACGCTGATAGCTTGTTGGATTACAATAACAATAAAGTGAATTTTACGATCAATTATTATTTTATTTTACTGCAAGACATTATTTTTGTTATACATGACTCTCACTTAGTGAGGAGTGGTGCGATCAAAAAAGCATATTATTGCCTGTTATACTACAACAATGCTTGACTTTTGATAGCTCAATAAATGATGAAAACAAAATGGAAATATTATTATATGAAGCAATCAAAAACATTGGCTTTATAGGTTAATGAACATTTCTTGTTTGGACGTATAATTTATTGGTAAATGACTTTTCACATTTTGATGGTAAAATTTTGTGTCACTATGGAGTAAAGGATGTAGAGAAAGAGAGAGAGAGAGAGAGAGAGAATTATTCGGTGAATACATTTAATATGTCCTTACCATCCTTATATGTTATTGTCTGTCTGTCTGTCTGTCTGAATGAAGTCACTTCATGAGCCAGCTTTCAAGATTAGAGATGCTTTGTAATTTGGTATACATATTTATAATTGTCCTTTTCGTCGTTATCCCAAAAATAAGCATGGTCATATAACAGACACGCCCACAATTTACAAAAAACCGTATGACTTGCGTAACTCATATATTATTAGAGGTCCGAGTAAAGTACCTGCCACACCCACCAATTGCTTACTTGTGTGGATTATGATTTGTCCTAAGCTAAATTTAATATTTTTACTTGTCTTCTTCTTCTTCTTCTCTTTCATCTTGCCAACCAATTTAGAATATTTCCTAACATGTACAGAGGAAAGAATTCATTTTTTGTTTATACAATTTATACACTAGTAACAGTTTGTGCGTGTGCTATATCGTTTACTTCTTTTGGAAAAAAAAAAACCAAATTAATGTTTGAATAAATTTTCAGCTCATTTAACACTGTACACAAGCATCTATCAGTATATACAGAACAGAATCTATTACTCAATGTAAAGCGTGCAGTTATAGCAACAAGCGTTTGGCAAAAAAATAGTGAAAACAAGTTAAAAACAACTAAGACAACTAAACTACTTCTATGAACGAACGGTGGGCATATATTACGAAGCAGCTTGCAAGTCGAGTTTTATGCTAAGGACGGCTTTTTACAAATTCTGGGCGTCTCTATTATACGATTACACCCATTTTTGTAGCATCGATAAATGGGATAACTATTAATATGTATACAAAATTTCAACTCAATAGCTCAATTTTTGTGTACGATACTTAGATTTTTGTCGATTGTGGGCGCGGTTCTTGACCGATTTTGCCGGTTTTTTAGAGTAGTCTTTGTGTAGAAAGTAAGTATTTGTACTTAATTTCATATTAATAACTTAGAATTTGATGTAGTGAGAATGCCAATAAGAAATGGACATACGGACATATAACCACTAATTTTTTGTTGCTGTTCAAGAATATATATATACTTCATAAGGTGTCTGACTTCTCCTTCTGAGCGCTGCCATTAGATTGACAAACTCAGTATACCTTCCATTTTATGCGAAGGGTATAAAAAGAAAATTGAAGAACAAAGAAAATGGGTAGCAAATAAAAAGCGTCAAGAATTATGCTGGAAAAAATTATTATCGATTCGCAAACAAAATGCTGGCGAATGCATGTATGAAGATTTTTCTTTGTTTTTGCCTGCATCTATGTGGTGATAAAGCCACAGTAAAAAAGAAACGTATAAGAGTTTGTTTGCCTCACTCTGTTGGGTGCTTACTTGATGTTCTTATGCTTCCTTTTCTTTATTATTATTTTGTTATATATGAGACTGAATTGTGTTATTATTACTCTACTCCTCTATGTGTTTACTACACACACACACACACACGCATCGCACTATATTTTAGTTACTCATACGCATTACTTTCTAACGTATACATACATTCGTTGGCTTCGCGCGTTAGTTAGTTTTCATCATCAACAGTGTCGCTGTTGTTGCCTGTGTCTGCGTTTGTGTTTATGTTAGCGTTTGTGAGCTGTAGTTATTGTCGTTATATATGTTAATGATGTTGTCAGTTTAATGAGCTCATTTTGATGTTGTGCTGTGATTTCCGACATAAGCACCCCAGCACAAAAAAGCGAAAAGTTTCAGTTTCAGTTCGAGCTGTAGATTTAGCATTAAATGCAGATAAATTGAGTTTTTATCTCTTTGGTAGCTTTTGTTTTTGCCTATTCACTCGTACACAGCAATTTGCATATTGCACATCATCTATCTTGCCATAATCCCATACATACCCGCACCCATTAAAGTTCACACTAATGTGGATGTGTCACTGTCGCTTCATTCCTTTTCATTTCATTTTCATTTGCAATTTGTATTTTGTACTTTTAATGATTAAATTTATGGGAGTGAAATTTAATTAAAAAAATGAAGAAGAATAAAATATGTTTTTTACACCCTCCTCTCATAAAAAAGGAACTACACTAAGTGTATTATTCCGTTAACCATACTCAGTGGGAGGTGTGAGAGATTTCACAAAATCATTAGTTTCAAAATTTGAATCCATTAAATATGTCCGTCCGTATGTCCATGTATCAACTATTCTTCTGGTACTCTCACGTTAATAAGCTTTTAGATATTGAGCTTTAATCTTTTCGCACAGGTTGCTATTTAAAGTGGGGCATAATTGATTAAAAGTCATTTATAATTATTATGCCAAAAATAGGCGTGGTCGAATAACAGTTACGCTCACATTGTACAAAACGTGGCTCAAAATCCAATAAGAAAGTTGAAACAGTCACTTATAGAGCAGGCTAAATCAAATACTTGCCACGCCCCCTATTTCTATACAAATGTAAATCATTCCCTTTTGAAAAAATATTCTTTTGGCAATTTTTTTCTATTCTACAAAATTTTCCACTTAAACTTGAAGCATTAAAACTGTAGCATTAAACACTTCTAGTTAAAAATGTGTAATTAAGTGACAATTAACAGATAATTATACACATTATAAAATACAAATACTACAACAACAAATGTTGGTTTTATAACAGAACACGTGTAAATGCTTTACAAATCGTCTCCTCCTAAAAATTCAAGTATGACAAGCAGTGCGTGTACCTGTGTGTGTGTGTATGAAAATGTGTTTTACATTCTACTACTATGTGGTCAACCATTTTAGGTGTTTTGTTGTTGTTTGTGTTTTTAAGTGTTAATATTATTATCATTAAAATGTACACCAATACGTACCAACACAACACAGCACCAGTAATTTTCCAAACATTATCTCTTAAGAAGAACAACATTTTCCGTTTTGGTTTTCGTATGAGTAAGAAGCAAAGAGAAAGACAACAGAGAAACAAAGACACTTTAAATAATTACTGGGCCACATAGAAAATGGAAGAAAAAACAAGTAAGAAAACTAAATTTAGCTTAGGTCAAATCTTAAATACTCTCCACTTTTATATATAACATACTACATGGGGGGCGTGGCAAGTATATGCTTATGGCCTACACTATTATATTATGTATCAGCCTGTATGTTGAGTTTTACGCTGGGTATTGCTTCTTTTTTTTTTTTTTGTAAATTGTGGGCGTGTTTGTTATCCGACAACGCCTATTTTTAGCACATTAATGGATATGAATAATGAATAATTTAAAATATGTGTTTCAAATTTTAATTCAATAGCTTCATTTTTGTAGCATAGAGATATTCGTGAATTGAGGGCGTGGCTCTTGACCAATTTTGCCCACTTTAAATAGTAATCTGCATGCAGAAACTAAAAATGCCTTTACGAAATTTTAGATTTAAAATTTTTATTACAAAATTCTCAAATTTACGACCGTGAGAATGCTAACAACATAAGGACGTACGGACACGCGGACGTATATGTCTAGGTTGGCTAAGATTAAGAATGTATATACTTTTGAGAATCTCTGACTTGCCCTTCTGGATGTTGGAATTGGAATAACCAACTTAGTATACCTTGGCTTACTTACGAAGAGGGAATAAAAAACATCAAACATATAAATGCTTGGACAAACATTTGTTATCTTATATGTAATATAAAATTAAAGCAGCTGTTAAATGTCTTCTGCAGTAAAAAATGCCTTGGTTGTGTAGTTTATTTATAACCACCATCTTGAGTATATGGGGGTACATTTGACTTATGGCAGAATGTTTATAACGCTTAAAAAGAGACTTAGAAGACCTTAGAAATTTTATATATTCTGAATCAGTATAAAAAACTGAGTCGATTAGCTGTGTCTGTCTGTCCGTCTGGGTTTGTTCTGTGTTAATCACTCTGTTGGTCACAAATATATCGATTCCATATTTAGTTTGATACTAACATTGGGCAAAATCGTTCCAGAGGCAGGAGATTATTGTGCTACATTGACATATATACTCTTCCGCAAGCTTTGCTGGGTATTCAAAATTTGGCCCTAGCCATGTATTGTTTTTTTTTTAATTGTTTTTACTATGTTTTTATCATTTCATATATAACACAACACTTCATCATTTTTGTCCTTGAGAGTTAAAGCGAAAAAAATATTATTGTTCTACTTTCTATCTACACTCTATTCAAGGCTGTAGTTGTTGTGAAACTTTTTTAATGTATTTATGTCTGTATGTGTATGTGTGTATATCTGGTAATTAACCAATTAAAATGACTGAGCACATAAAATTATATACTCTCTGTATGTATGTTTGTGTTTTGTATGTATATAATGTGTGTACATGTAATAAGTAAAGAAGAAGAAGACAAAGTGGTAGTGAAGAAACAACTTGTTCGTTTCACTTATTTTTTGATAGTTTTTCTTAACATCTTTTTCAAGAAAGTTTCTATTTTTTTCAATTCCCGCTTACTTAGTCTTTAGCTGTCTCTTTTCTTTTCTTTCATTTCATTTTATAAGTTCCACTGACAAAAATGTTCACGCGTTATATTCTTGTTAGCAGTTAGTAATTAATGTTGTTATGGGTTGAATGTTGTTGTTACTATTATTATTATTGTTGTTGTATAAATAAAGTATTATTCTCTAGGAAAATTGTTTAGTTGTGTGTGCTTGTATTCATAAAATATGTACATACTAGGAGCTATGAAAAGGTAGTGAGTAAAACAATATGAAATAATTCTTAAAGAACAACTAGTACGTAATATAAATATAAAATGCTATAGTCTGTAAGTCCGACCACTTAATACCCTACACCACTTAATCCCACAAATTGTGCTACAATTAATTTAGTTAGTTTTGCTTAATTAACTATTAAGATTATTTCCCTTTTTAATAAAATCTTATATAGGGAAGGGTTATAAAAAAAGGTCTGATTGGGTGCATTTTAAATAGGGTTACTTTCTACATCAAGACATATCCTTGAATCAAATTTCAGCAAAATATCTTAAAAAATGCGAGCAGTAGCTTAAAAACTTACAAGGACAGACAGACGGACATGGTTAAATCGATTCAAATTTTAATTTTGAATCAATCGATGTAATTGAAGACTTAGGGGTTTAACAGTAAACTAACTGAAACTTAGTTTTTAAATTAATAAAAAGAACAAGCATGACTAGAACGACTCAGTTTTTTGTTGATCAATACTTTGTATGATCTCTGACGCCTCTTTCTCGCTGCTGCAAATGAAATGACAAACTTAATATACGCTTCATCTTTTGGGGAGGATATAAATATGCAAGTTCAAAAACCATATCTTAACATTGTTCACTTGTTCACCTTTGAACTCTGCTTCCACTACAATAAATGCAAATAGAAAATATTTGTTTGAAAGTAATCCTTAAACAAGTTTATATTTTTTCTTTAAATTTATTTCAATTAAAATTTTGTTTGTACCTTTATAGTATATATGTTAACATTTATTTACATATGTAAACATAAAGCTTATCTCTGTATTAATTGCTATCTGAGGCTTTGTTTGTTTTGTGCAAGTGATAGGAGTCATCAGTTAGGAAGTAAAACAATGACATGAAAACTCTATTTCCTTTCCTTTCAATTTTTTTTTCTTTTTGCTTTAGTTTATTATAGGTGTGTATAGGTTTTATCTTTCACCGATTCCCTAACACTACTTCAGTTAACTTTGTAACAACACTTGTGGCAAAGGATATATTAAGTTTGTTTGTATGTTTGTAACTTCTTCAATTATGGTGATATATATAGAACAGAATCTGAATTCTGAATAGATTTAATCATATCCGTCTGCATGTCTGTCTGTCCATGTAAATTTGTGGCTAAGCTACAGGTCGAATTCTTTAAGATACCTTTGTGAAATTTAAAACAAGAATATGTTTTGATCCAAAAAAGAATCCTATTGAAAATGGAGCGGATTGGGTCATTTTAAGAACCCCTTTCCATACAATGATATTTCACGAAGTGACTCTTATGAGGCAATGCCCTATGTTTGCTGGTATAACTGTAGCTTAATTTTGTTGAACTAAGTGGTGTAGGGTATTAAATTGTCGGGCTTAACATTGTCACTTGTTTTCTATTACTCTGTAACGCACCATAGTAGTAAGTTTCTCTTTGCCTTATAGTTTGTGTATGATAAAAATATTTATTTATTTTACATATATTTTCAATTTGGTAGCCGATTAAAATGAAATAGAATTTAAACAAATATAACAATAATAATTTAATAACTCTATTTATTTAATATGATTAAAATATTAAAATTGATATTTTTTATAAGTGAAGGGAACCGCACATTTAACCATTGCATACTTTAGTGCTTGTTATGTTCTACTTAAAAAAAGATTCACAAAAAAAAAAAATCACAAAATGTATTTTAATAGAAAAATCTCCAAGGAATTCTTATAAAGTTAAACACACCGGGTTACCCCATATTTAAGTAGAGACAGTGAAGTGCAGCAATACCAGCGGAGAGGATAATAAATATTTATTTAATAGTTGATAATATACTCGTAACGGTTATATAAATATTTGGTTAGGTATTCAAAGCTTACAAGTGATATTTATTATGTAGAGATTAAATGAAGGGGACACTACCGTTATGAACCCCTTTTCGCAATATAATGAAATGCATAAATAAAGAAGGAAAATTGAAAAAGTTAATAGAACTACTGAAGCCTCATTATGACTTGTATCTTTCACTATTTCTGCTGGCGGTTATATTAAATGCAAATATTTGATCATTTATGAATCGAACAAACAAGTCCAAAAACTAAATATGATTTGGGTTAATCTTCAATATCTTCCACATCTACAAGCAAACAGTGGGCGTGGCAGATGTACAATTATATCATCTAATATTGTAAGTATTATGTGTCAACATATAAGAAGGAATTCTACGCCAAATAAGATTTTTGTAATTCGTAGGCGTATATGTTATCCGACCATGCCCATTTTTGGCACATCAATGACTGTGCTAACCATAAATATGTGTACCAAATTTCCTTACCATAGCTCCAATTTTGTGGCAGGTAAGTAGATATTTGTCGATTGGGGGCGTGGCTTTTAACTTAATTTGTATAGCTCAATATCTCAATAATTGACGACCGTGAGAGTGTCAACAATTAATAGGTACATGGACACACGGACGGATGTAAAAGCAAGCGTAACAACAAACTCTTGATAAAGTCTCATTACTATGATGGAAAGTATAACATTTAGAAAATTTATTATTTAACAAAAATTTTCATTTTTTAATGCAAAAAATTCTTTCTCTCTCTCTCTCTCTACACCTTTATCATTCACAGAATTGTGAGACTACAGTTTCATCATTTTAATTTTCTCATGAGTCTTTGTTTTATATTGAGGATACAATCACTCTTTACTCTTTTGTGGTAAAAATATGTCAGTTTTGTTGTTTTATTTTCAGATTTTATTTTTCAAATGGTAGCAACCGTCTTGTTGTGGTGTTGGTGGTGGTGGCGGCAGCAGCCGCCTTTGTGTAATATAAAACACATAAAAGCGTATCTGTATACTCGTATATACCACAACAACAAAATATTCATATATTTTTATATCATCATGCATATACCACACAACCTTACCACACAGCGGTGAATAATATACATATTGGCAGTATCTCGTTGTTCCCAAACACATATACACGTACTCGTTCAAGTTGTTACAGTAACTTTTCTTCATATACAAATAATACTCGTTTGTATGTTAGTGCATGCAGTATGTTTTGTTTGTCTTTTGAGTCATTGTAGGGCACAGCAGCACAATGTGCGGCAAGCTCAATACTACATAACCGTGTTGTTGTACATTTCTCTGTTATTGTAGGTAACAGCACAACATGTAACAACATGAGCTTGCATGCGTGGCATGCCTGTCTGCCTTTGAATGACTGAGCAAGCGAGTGTGCTGAATAGTGAGTAAAGTGTTGAAAAACGTAAAACGATTACGTGATCGGAAATTAAATGTGTTTCTTTTTTTTTTTTTTTTTTTTGTATCGTAACTATCTGTATATGACTAGCATCATTTTCTCTTACTCTCACTCTCCTTCTCTTTCGATTTTGCTATTTTTCTGTTACATTTGTTATTGTTGTTGTTATTGGTTTTGTTTTTTGATTTTGTTGTTGTTGTCACTGTTGCTGTTATTTAATAATTTTAATGCAAAATTGCAGACATTTTTATAAATGTTTTGCATAAATCATTCGGGCATCTTTTCTTTTACTTCCTTCCACTTGGTTCTTTTGAAATAAGGCTGAATGCTTGTTCTGAATTTAATTCTGAATTGTATATGCATTCAGCCTGAAGAAAGAGAAGAAACATTTTTGTATAGTTAAAAAGCTTACCTTCTTTAAATTCGTATATAATTCTTGTTGAGTCGAAATAAGCTGCTTCTCTATAATAAAAGTTCCAAAGTTTCTGTCAAAGTGGCCCGATTACGCTCACAAATGCATCATTGAATTCGCTTGGCCATTTTCTATAGATTCGCAACAAGATTTAAAAAAAAAATTTTAATTAAAATTTTTATTTAAAATTTATTTAGAATAATTTAATTATAAATATTTTTTATAAAAATTCACAAAAAATCCCCCAAAAAATGGTTGTAAAAAATTTTACAATTAAAAAATATTTTTGTTCATTTAAAAAAAATTAATATAAATTTTACAAAGAATAATCTAATTACCTGAAAAAGTCATTTAATTACTAGACGAGCGTTGAATGGAAATCATTCCATTTGTTTCTATGAAAACTTTGAATGCTTATATCTCGGAAACGGTAGCTCCTATCGATCTGAAAATTTTTGCGCCCCTTTTTCTAAATTTGATGAAGAATCTATTAATCGAGGTGTCGAGGTTCTAGGATGACCCATTTTTGAGAAAAAGACTACTTTGTAAAATAGGTTATTATATCCAAAGGGGCGATGCCATGCCCATAAATTATATGTCAATATAAAGCTGGAGAATTTTCCAGGTACGGGCAGTTTGATTGAACTAAATCCGTTAAGCGGTTTAAAAGTTATAGGCAATTGAACATGGACGTTATGGCAAAATTGAATAAAAAATATTTCCACTGATTTTGCTAAATTCTCCAAATAATAATAATAACAACAACCATACCAAAAAGAAGGTAATATTGTTTTGTTTATAACTTCACAACGACAACTCCGATTTTGTTCAAATTTTTTTTAAACATTTGGAAATTTCTGTAGCTTTTCATAAATGTACAATTTGTGGGCGTGGCAATAACCATTCGCTTAGAAAAAGAATTTTTAAAAAGGAAATGTTGTTTATTAACCAAATGGGTGGTGTTACGCCCATAGAATTTAATTCATTTGAAAGTTGAATTAATTTGCAAGTTTTCACAAAAAGTTTGAACAAAATCCGTCCAGCCGTTTTTTAGCTAAGACTTAAAAAAATATCTTTGAAAATGTAAAAATCCTTCGATTGCTTTCCAACTCAAATGGTATGAATGTTAGAAGTTTCATTGGAAAATATCAAGAATGTGAATTTTTTCTACGATCTTTTCATAATGCGCTATGGAACGTTATTCACTACCATGTAAAGTTTGAACTGTTGTAATTTTACGAAAAATTTACGTAGAACAAAAAATTTTACATCACTTGAAAGCTTAAAGTCTTATAATTGATATGAATATGATATGATGGAATTTTAAAATTAAATAAGCCGCATATGTAGATAAGGTGGGTATTTAAGAATTGGCCAAAGGCAAATTTATCTTTTTTACTTGTATGCAACATTTGTTTCAAAAGAAAAAATTTGTTATATATTATTCTCTTATTTAATTTTTCCTTTCATTTCCTTTCTTTATGGAAATTTTTTTTACATTCAAGGTAAAAAAAAAATTGTTGTAAACTCATTATAATTTACTATGTGATCTAAATTTTATCTAAACTTAACTAACAACAACAACGACAACAATGTGGAAAAATGTTAAGAGAAAAAAGCAAAACATTCTATAACTGCCAACAAATATTTATTTTATTGAATTGACTTTTATGACTTCCTCATAAAAAAAAAAACTTGTTACAGCAGCAGCAGTATATGTATGTAAGTGTGTAACTAGTAGTTAGTTATACAACAAGTATTCTACTCAAAGACTGTGTGTGTGTGTGTGTGCTGTCTATTCATACACATAAAAGAAATTTATCTATCAAAGGCACAGTGTGGTGTGTATGAATTTATGGAAAAGTATATTAAGGTTGGCAGAGTTTCGTTCTTCTTTTTTTTTTTTCATTTCTTGTATATTTTTATTACTTTGAGAATGGGCATGTGTGTGTGTTTATGAGAGGAAATGTGAAAAGTTTCGTTACTGGTGTATCGGTATGTGTATAGCTTACCATCATAATGTCGATAATTTTTTACAACATGCACACACATACGCACATGCATACAAGCCATAAACAATATACATTTGTATAGGTTTTATGACCATTTTATTTAACACACATAATAAATCGCCAAAGTTTAGTGCAGAGATACTAATAGAATTGTGTTGTTACTTAGATAATAAATTTAAAAAAAAATCAGATAAATCAGATAAATGGTTCAATAGGTTTAATATATGAACAGTGAAAATAAAACAAAATCTGTGAATTGTTGTATAACATGCAACATATGCGTATGTTATATAAGAAGGTACATAAGAAGTACTTTTCATTGAAAAGTAAGTGACAATGTTAGCCGGACCATTTAATACCCTACACGACTCGGCAATTATCTCTTCAGTCTTTTCGTGAACTATCATTATATGGGAAAGAGTTCTGAAAGTGATTCAATTAGGTGCACTTTCAATAAGGCTGCTTTTTGGGTAAAATCAAGTTCTTGTGCTAAATTTCTTTAAAATATCTCAAAAAATTCTACCTGTCCCTTAAGCACAAATTTACGACAATTTCCCTATTTTTCCCTCACCTTTATATACATAATAGATATTTATTTAATCCAATAGTTTATTAAAACAAATGTGGATCATATTTCTTATTTATGTGCCGTGCATTAAAAAAAAAAAGTCATTCTAATTCGTTAAGTGACTGTTTAATGAAGCCTTCGCTTAATTGTTTTGTTTTTTTTTTTTTAAATAAAATGAAATTCTTTATTATTATTATAATAATAACGATTATTGAACCTACAATTTGTTACAGAGCTGGCGAAAAACAAAAATTACATAAAATCAAAGTATAAAAATTGTTTTTTCTTTTTAATGTATAAAAATAATTATTTAATCTCTTCTAGTCATCTAATGAAGAGGAAGAAATTTTTTCGAAAATTGTTAAGAAATGTTTAATCACTAGTAAGTTAGATCAATGGAAATTGGAGGCTCACAAAAAGGATCATTCCAGAAATATTATAAGTGATGCTGAGGCTGCACATTTCTTTAAATGCACATTCGAAAATCTTGCCATTGATATGCTAAAGAATAATGATTTTCAAGACAATCTTTTGCAAGCCATATTAAACTAGGTGAACCCGGTCATGCATTATAAAGGAGTCATTGTGAACGAAATTGATGCTAAAATGTAAATATTTATGTAAATGTGGAAAATTTCATCGTTTTTTCAAATATTTTCCAACTTTAGCGCAACTTTTCCATACTGTTACAACTCGAACTCGATACAAGTAAGAAAACTAAATTTGGCTTCGGCCAAATCTTAAATAACCTCCACATTTATTTACGAAAAGTGGGCATAACGCTTTCTAATAGTGCATATATTACGCATCAGCTTGCAAGTTCAGTTTTACACTGAGTATGGTTTTGTCTTTTATCCGAATACGCCCATTTTTGGCACATCGAGGAATGGTATAATGATATTCAGACATATCAAATTTGAAGTTCATAGGAATAATTGTAGACACTTATACCAAATTTCAACTTAATAGCTTAATTTTTGTGGCAGATATATAGATGTTTAGGTTGATTGTGGGCATGGTTCTTGACTAAATTTAACTAATTTAAATAGCGATCTGCATTCAGTCTTAGGAATGCTTAAAAGTGTTTCAGCTTAATATCACAAAATTTACGACCATAAGAATGCCAAGGGCAGACGGATATGCGGACGTACATGTCTAGAGTGACTCTGTTTTTATTTGCTTTGACGTCTACTACTGAGTGTTGCAAATGACATGATGAACTTTATACTTATGTGGAGTGTATAAAAATGGAAAAGTCATATATATACAGCCCACCCTAATTATATATAAATAATTATAATAAAAGCTTAACGATATTCAATACTTTATTAAAACAAATGTTGATCACATTTCCTATTAATGTGTCATTCCTTAAAAGAAATCATTCTCATTCGTTTAGTGATTGTTTAATAGACTTTGCTTTAATAAATATTTAAAAAAAAAATGAAACTATTAAATATTATTATTATTATAGTAACAATTTGTTTAGGAGCTGGCCAAATGAAACCAAAATCACATGAAATCAAAGTATAAAAATTGTTTTTAATTTAAATTTTACTTTTATATAAATATTTAAAAACATATCTTCTAGTTATCCGCTAAAGATGAAAAAAAGTTTTTGGAAACAGTCAAGAAATGTTTAATCATTAATAATTTAGATGCCTGGAAATTGGATGCTTATAAGGAGGAACATTTTAGAGCGATTTTAAGTGATGCTGAGGCTTCCTGTTTCTTTAAATGCACATTCGAAGATCTTGGCATTTTAAAGGATAATCATTTTCAAGTCAAGACATTGAAAAGCATATTGAACAATTTAGTAGAAGAAAATGATGTAAAAAAAATATTTAAATATTGTGTGGACGTTGCTGATACAGAATATATGGCATGTGATTCAGAATATCTCATATATGAATGTATGGTTACCCAATGTCCGAAAATTGAAAGTTTGTGGGAGATAGTTAATCGTACGATTATTAAGTCGAAATGGTTCAATTAAACATTTTTACAGTCGCATATTTATATTTATAATCAAGTTACAAAATTTAATTATTTGAAATATTTTTTAATTTATATAAAAGAGAGTATAAACATTTTTCATAAAGCTTCTCAATCATTACAAGCTGACATCTTTTGGCGTAAAAGATTTATTTTTAAAATTTTCATTGAAAACAATAAAATCCCTCTTTTACGAAAGCCAAAAAGGACCATTTTGTTATTATTAGTATTACCTTAAAATATTATGGTTAATATATCCCATCAAAAGTTTTAGTAATGCTTAGTTTAGACTTAGCTAGAATAGTATGCAGATTCAGCTAAATTTATGGATAATATAAAAAAAAATGTTATAAAAATCTATAAAAAGGAAGCTGGAAGGATAATTTTTAATTTATTTTAATTTAATTTTACCAAAAGAGGGCGCTTTTGAAGCTTTTCCTAAAACTTGCTTCACTACACATTATTTAAAAGAAAACTAAATTTACCTTAAGCCAATACCTTCACAAACGTTCAATTTAAATAGCAATCTGTGTGCAAAACAGGATGAAAATCTCTATTCAGCTCAATATCTCAATGCCAATGACAGACGGACGTACTCAATAAATTCAATTTTTGATACTGAACAGTCTCTGTAGCCTGGAATGACAAACAATAGTATTTTGTGTATTGTATAATTCTTTTTTATTTAATTTAAAAACTAAACTCTAATAATACATCCATAGAATGCCAGTTGATTAATAATCGTCTTAATCATGGATGTATATATGTGTGTATTTGTATGTCGTGGTGTAAGTAAGATATAAAGAAATATGTTTGTTATTGTTATTTTAATATTTATATTGTTATAATTTTAATGGTATTTATATTATTATTCTTCTTCTTTCTTTCTTTTCTTTATATTCATAATAAATGTTCGATTAAAGAAACTGTTTGTATACAAAATTCATAAATATTAATGAAAAAAAAAATTAATTATTGAACAACTTGTTAACAAAAGCAGACTAATAATTATAATAATTAAAGAAATTATATTTAAAAAAAAAACTTATTTGTGTTAAGAAATCAAAAATTATCTTCAATTAAATTTTATATTACCAATTATTTTACCACAACAAGGGAGGGACAGTTTTCAATTTTTAGAGTTTTTCACAAAAATTTTTGAAACTTTCGAGTTTTCTGCCCGCAAAAACTGTTTTCAAGTATTTTCAAGTTTTTTTTTTTATTTCATTTTGTTTTTTCTTTGTATTAGAAAAAATATTTTATTGCTGAGCTGTTTAGCTTTTTCAAATTTTGTTGTTGTTGTTTTAAAATTGTAGTTTTCTGTTTAATTCTCACTGCTACTGATTAATTTTTTTCCTTTTTTTTCTCTTTCCATCATATTTATGTTTATTGTATGCATGCATAGGTGTAGGGTTTGTTATTATTTTCTTTTAGACAATAAATATAACGCAATTCATTTAGATTTGTTTTTTTTTTTTTTTTTAGATTAACTTCTACTGAATTTTTTTTTAATTATAAAGTTTAAAAGGTCTTTCAATTTTTATTTTAATCTTTCTGGATATCTGTGTGGGGTCCTGTGCGGACTTTAAGTTATAAAATATGAATTAAAAGAAAGCTTAATTTTTTTCATAGAGAGCTTGGTGTATGTTTACAAATTGCTAAGAGTCAATCTATTAATTTCCTGTGTTGCCGAAATTGTTTTTTTTTTTTGTCATTTTCTTCAACAACCGAAAAATATTAAATTTTTAAAATTTTAAACAATTTAAGCTTGAGATTCATTGTTATTGCTATTATTAGGAGATTGAGTGTTGAAGAGTTTTGGAGAGGCTGCTGTAGAGTTTGGTAAGTTTTTAGGGTCTGGTAAAGTGGTGGTACTTTCTTCTTCTACCACTTCATTATAAGCTGGCGGTGGCACTCCCACAATCTCATCATTATTTTGTGAACCTTGTATAGCCTCAGTTGCATTTACAGTAGTAGTAGTAGTGGTACTAGTATCCTCAGCGGCCTGATCGTTTTCTAAACGTGTCATAATTGGACTGTTAGCGTTAACATGTACGGTATTATTGTTATTTGAAGTGTCATTATTATTAGCCTCCTCGTTACTCATCAAAACACTGCCGGGTAAATCCAACACTACATTGCCATTGATACTGATCGATGATGGCAGAGTGGTTTGTTGTTGATTTTGATAATTGGACATGGCCACTTGGTAGCTGGGCGGTGGTGCCTGTTTCAAATATTGAGCCACAGCTTCATCATAATTGGGCAAAAGAGTAGAATAGGCGCGTTCTTCTGCTCTTATATTGCCATTACTGAAATCATGTATACCCAAGGGCAACAAACAGCGCATACTTTGTTGCCGTAACGTCAAATATTTATAACAGCGCCATACAATACCGACAGCATACGCTTTCAAACTAACAATACAAGCGAAAACAATCAAGATGACCAGAACCAATTTATCGGGTGGTAATTCCATTAATTTCTCACGCCACGGTAAACGATGTGATTCATCAATTAGACGATGTATAGCTTGTAAATAACACAAATAACCAGCAGCTGTTAAACTAAAAATTAAAACAAGTGAGATAACTAAATTTGGCTAAGGCCAAATCTTAAATACCCTCCACATCACTAAAAGTATTTGTAGAAAACTCAGCTTAATATTTCAAAATGGACGACCGTGAGGATGCCAACAACAGACAGACACCCGGACATACATATCTAAATCGACTCAGTTTTTGATGCTGGGTGCTATAAATGGTAAACTTCCTATCTTATGTGGAGGGTATGAAAATATTTTGAGTACAACAATAAAGCAAATGTGACAAATACATACGTAGTGATGGCAAAATCGAACAATTGTAAACAAAAGAAGGGCAACAGATGAGAGGGTTTGCCTTTAATTGCCCCATAAATCATCATCATGGTAATAGCAATCATGCAAGCGCACACCAATCCCCCCATATCATAATTATCTGTTATAAATATATAAAAATTTATTCATTACATTTCTGTATTATTGAAATACTTACGATATTGCTTACGATAATTTAATGAATGATCCCTAAATGCATAGGGCGGATCCACTTTACTTAATGGTGTAGGCAAAGCTGGAGCATTCAAATCCACATTGTAATCGTTTACATCGTAATTGTTTTGTAATTCTTCCATCATTTGAGGATCACGGGTGATAACCGCTAATAAACTCAAAGCCAATATGTTAAGAAACTGGAATTAAACACACGCACACAAAAATTATATCTAAAAAAAAAACAACCTGAACAACTTTTGTAGTCATTTTTTATTTTTTGTATATAAATCCATGTTGTGTGGATTCTTCTAGATTCGCCTTCTCTACTTGTTATATAAAAACATGTGAAAAAAAAACCTAAATTTTTGCTTAGGCGAAATCTTAAATACAATAGTGGGCGTGGCAGATCCTTTATTACGCCCTCTCATAGGGTATGTACTACGGGTTAGCTTGAAAGCCGCCGAGTTTTAATAAAATCTCTTATACGACCACGCCAAATTTCAAGTGCAAAAGTCATTTTTTGTCGATTGTGGGCGTGGTTCTTGACCAACTTTGCCTATTTCAAATATCGATCTGCTCAATAACGGATAGACACACGGACGCACGGACATTTATATCTAGACCATCTTAGTTTTTAATGCTAATCAAGAAAGACCTCCTTCTGGATGTTTTGTATTTTAGTAAAATTAACCCTGGTTTGAATAATGATTGTAATCGTCTGACTACGTATAACATTTTCACTTATTTTAATTATCTATGCTTCACTCATTTCAGTTGACTTGAACAAGCGTGAATGGCTTTTTAACATTATTAATAAAATTTCATCGTTGTTGTGTTGTTGTTATTGGTGTAAAACATAAATGCAAGTACTTGGGTTAAGAAGAGGTGAATAGTCTCTACAAGTACAAGTTATTTAGAGTGAATGCACATACACTTGAACATTCTTTCATTACATTACAACAACAATAATTACCTTTACCTGTTCAGTTAAGTTTCAGATGATCATTAATTAATTAAGTTCAATTATTTTTTATTAGCAGATCAAAGGTAAAAATCATCAACATTAAGGTAAATTAATTGACGATTTCAATTTTCAGGTTTTAAAAAGCACTAAATGGACGCTATTAAAAAGCATTAACACTTGTGACGTCACGTAATGATATGGTTTAGTGATCAAATTAACGCGTTTTATATGGCTGTGTTTATTTATGTGTGCAGTTGTTATATTATGATGACGCTTAGTAATAAACACCTGTGCTTACAGAGATAAAATTTTTGTTTTATTTGTTTACTTAGTAATGGGAGTTCTAAAAAAAATTGTCGCTACTTAATGTACATGAAATATATAACATTTCGCAATGAATCATTTATTTTAAGTTTCTCCCTATGTATGTTATACTTATTTATACCCTCCATCAATATAATATTGTACATATGTATAAAAATATTAAAAAATCCCCACGGCTTCTTCTGTTTGTTCCATACGGAATGACAAACTAAGTGTATCCTCAATAAAAGTATGGAGAGTATACCAACAACATCTTAATAAAATTTAATTAAACTAGAAATGAAAATATCTATACATACGTATATTTATATATATGTTAAACACAAGCGTACTTGTACAAGGCAACCAGCATTAATTTTGCAACAAACCAAATTAAAAACAACAAACATCAGCACATTTAACCACCACTTTATATAATGACCCTGAGCAAGGCCATATTCGGTATTAACACGAAAAAGGAAAAGTAATAAAAAAGCCGTACGAAACAATAACAATAATGAAAGTTCAGATTAAGTGGTCAAGTAAAAGAGAGTACATATATTATGTAAATGTTTGGCATAGTAATTCCTTTATAAAAACTTACCAAATGCCAAAGGCCAATCATAATGGTGGCGGTATGAACATGTAGTCCAAAACAACATGTCCACTCCTTATTATTTTGCAATTGTTGACGAGCCATTTGTAAAATAATCCTTAGCATCGAAAGACGCCTAATGGCCACACAAAACACAGTTCAACTGTGTTTGAATAATTCCTCTTTTTCTTATTTTCTTTTTGTAGCTTTCTCTTAATAACAGGAATCTATAAATATTGGAAATGTTCGTGTTAGCAAATCACTTTGTTCTTTTTTTTTTTTTTTCTTATACAGAATTTTTTCTTTTCACCACCACAGAGAATGTACCGAATTATTGATGTGTCATTAGGAAAACAATTAGCTTATGACATTGTTTAATCTTTAACACTTACTTAATAAACTTAATTAACTTTTTTGATAAGGTTATGAAAGAGATTTTTGTATTTTTATTAATCTTTCAATCTATATGTAATAACTTCTATTGGCTTGAAAGCAAATAAAACGCAATAGAGAAATTTTTCTTCTTCTACTTTTAATAAAACAATCACATTGTACAATGAGCATAATATTCTTTAAGCAGACTTCATGAAACATATTATGTTTTTAATCTTTTAATCTTAAATTTAATGAATAACTTTATTTTATTATATTTTTTAACTTAGTTATTTATTGCTTTATTTTATGTATATATATAAATTTCAATATTACAGCCAATAATTCGTCTTTTTTTTATTATAACAAATATTGGCAACCCTCTCTTTGGTGTCTAGACTGAAAAACATCTGTTTAAAGAAAAACATTTTTTTTTGTATGGTTAAAAATAAGTTGATTTGACTTTTTAATTGTTAATTATAATTATATTTAATATTTATAAAACATTATAATCATTTAATTATAATTAAATTTAAAATTATACAAAACATTTTCTTTTTAAAAAAATCTAATAAAAATGGTTTTAACTAAAGAATATCGTATTTGTATGCCATTGTCGTGTGAAGAGGTAAATTGACCGTTAAAACTGAATTATTTATATTAAAGGAAATTTATGTCCAATTTGTGATTTAAGTATAAAATTGGACAGTTGTATATGATTGCTCGTCACAGTTTAGAACAATCCGGCGATGGTGAAGGTGTGGAAATTGTTACAAATGAACCGTGCGAAGATGAAGTATACGGCAAAGGTCAATACACTGAAAAACGTATACATTTATCAAGGTTGGTAAAAAACATTGTATTGGGAAGAAGATTATAATTTAAAAAAATGGTTTCATAAAGCCGACTTCCTTATTGGATTCAAGCCATTTGTCCAAGAGTGTTTTATGTTGTTGAAAAATCCTGGAATTTTTATCCATTTACTAAAACTGGTAAGTATAAAACTATTAAATTTATAATATTAAGTAAAATAAATGTTTTTATATATTTCTCCTGCTAATGCTGAACTCAACGAAGAGTATACAGTAAGTGTTTATATAAATTTTATTAATCATCTAAACCATGAACAATTGTTTTATACAGTGTTCCTTTGTGCCCAAATTAAGTATAACAATTCAAACAAAATATGAGGACAACAATGGCAGTTCCGACAATGTAAGTCCTTTGATATAATTTAATGGAAATCTGATACAAAATCCATTTTTTTTCATTTAGTGCTTAAACTTAACCAGCGAACAACTTAATCAACGTGTAGTGGATAATGTGGACATAGCTTATGATGTTTTAAGTTGTGATAAACATTATAAAGAAGAAGAAGATCCCAAAATATTCAAATCCCTAAAAACTAGTTAGTAACCAACATTTACTCTATATATATGCGTGTATATGCATTATAATTATTTTCTTCTATAGATCGGGGTTGTTTACTGGAAGGTTGGCGTGACACAGATAAACCAATTATGTGTTCCTATAAAGTGGTGAATGTGTATTTTGAAGTTTGGGGCTTTCAAACACGCGTAGAAGACTTTATACATCGCTCGATACGTGATGTTTTATTATTAGGACACCGTCAAGCGTTTGCTTGGATAGATGAATGGTATGACATGTCGTTAGAGGATGTGCGAGCTTATGAACTTAAAATGCAACAACAAATTAATGATAAATTTTATAAAATCAAAAGTAATGTAGAGACAGACCAATGTAATAGGGAGGAAATGCACAGAGTGGAAGAGGTTATGTAGTAAAAATATGTCACAGAAAGTTACCGCTAGGCTATTAGCACAAACTTATTATGGCTTAAGTCAAATATTAAACATCCTCCACGTCTACAAATAACTTAACAGGATGAAATAAAATAATTTGATTAAGGCATCTTCATGACAATCCATGGAACTCGGCCATAATATTTGTAATGGTAATAATCATAAGCCAATTTACCCAACATCAAGACAATCAAACCAATCATGACACCATTAATAATGTCCAAATAAAAAATGGACGTTTCCTCTTGTGGTTTGCACACCTCTTCGCGTGTTAATGACATAATTTGCGCTAATATTGTTTCGCCAGCCTTTTTATAGGTACACGTAATATTCTGAGCATCTTTTATTATCGTTTTATATTTCATAAGTATTTCACGAAATCTCATGGAGAACTTACATGAACAATACCAAGGATTATCACTTAATAGTAATAGATTGGCATGAGTGTTGTCTTCTAAAGCATTATCTAAAGCATAGACAGGAATCTAGAAAGAGGAAAATTAAAGCTATCTTTTTTTTTAAATTTGTTTATTATTCACACCTTTTTTAAACGATTGCTCTTTAAACTCAATAAGCGAAAATTTTCTAGCCAGTAACCACCTTCCAACACATCGATACTTTCAATTAAATTATTATCCAAATGTATATCAGCCAGGTGGGTGTAATAAATATTGTTACTTAACGGTGATATATCTGAAATCTATGAGGATCGAAATCAGAAAATTATTCTATTTAAAGAATAAATCTAAACATAAAAAAATACTCCCTACCTTATTACCATTCATAAACAATGAACTGGTATTATCTGGTAGATAGTTGGGTAAATTATAAAACTGTAAATAGGAACAGTTTACCGTATAGAGAGGTATATGAGACTTGGGTATGATGTGATGCATAGAACAGGAGCAATTTTTTAAATCTCTATAAGATTGACAAGTGGTTTTAAGTGACTGGCAAGAAGAAGAAGGTGAAAAATTTTCAAAACATATTTTGTAATAAGTATTGCCCGCCTTACCACTTTATAATTCATAACCGTTAAGACATGACGATCTTTATATTTGCGATCTGAACAATACATGTCATCACGATCTGTTACCATGACACCTTTGTCGGGTAATAATAGCCATTTCAAATTTCTGGTACAATTCCAAGGATTACCTAACCTAACATTTTTTTTACTATATATGAAATTCTGTACCCTTGGATTAATTGAACGTACCTTTTAGATAAAGTTTTTCAAATATTTGAGGCATTATCAACGGTACATCCATATGTTTTAATTGATTCCATCTCAAATCCAAAATACGTAGCGAATAAATATGTTTAAATGTTTTAGCACCCAAATACGATAAATTAGTCCTTGTTATGTTGATTATCTTTAATTTAAATTTAGAATTATTGTGAAATAAATTTTTTTAAAATTCTTAAAAAACGTTCTTACCTGCAAATGATACATTTCAGGAAAATTGGCGGAAATATTTTTCATATCTCCATATTTTATAGTAAATGTTTTAATTTTTGGCATTTGTTGTAATTCAATTGAAGGATTCAACACATGTTTCGTCCAATTACATATTATTATATGTTCCAACTTTTTTAATTTTTGTTCACTGTATGGAATTTAATTTAATTCTTTAAATCACATAATAATTTATAAATGATATCATACTTGAAACCGTTTAAATTGTTAAGACTTCCGTAGCATTGTAAAGCGACGTGTTTGCTATGTCGCAAACAATTTCCTGTTACGCTCTCTATGCCAGTGTTATTATCATTGCATGACATATATAATTCATCTGATATAAAATTTGTTGCATACGAGAAGCTAACAGGGTGTAATAGAATAATTTTAAATTAAAGTAAACGATATTTAAATTAATTAGTTTTAAAAAATTTTCAATGCTTTCCCATACGAAAAAAAAAAAGATATGCTTTTGGGTTAAAGCTGCACTGAATTCATACCATAAAGAGCTGTAATACAAGGTAGTTTTTATACTTACCATATTTAGTACTAATATTTAGCGTCTCAGCACTTAAGAGAAATTTAATTACAAACAAAAATATATAAACAATAACGAATAAAATTACAATTATTTTCTTATAATAATTTTTTCCTTTATTAGTAGTAGAATATTTAAGCCATTGGTTTAAATCTCTACTGAAATTATACCATAGAGCTGAATTATAAAGTACTTTTTATATTTAGCACTAAATATTTACAACTCAGCAGTAAAGTTTTGTTAAATTTCAAGGTTTTTAAGATTCATAACAATATCGTGTAAAATACTTCCTTGTTACACAAAAAGTACAATTTATAATTATTTTATTCAAGCTCAGAATTTGCATCTAAAGCATTACTCACCAAACCATCCATAATAAGCCATAAATTACATAAAAATTAATGACATTTTTATACAAAACTAACTTTAAATACATAATTGAAAGCAACTTTACAGTACTGTCCGCAAATGAAAAATTTATTACATTTTAAAAATATAAATCAAATCATTTCACTTGGCCCATTACAAGTTTAAAGTTACAACGTTATTAGTCAACTGACAACTGTAACATGTAAAAGTAAATTAAATTTTATGCAAAATATATAAAAAAAAGTAATTTTATATTTGCTAATGACGTTACCTAAAACATTTCCACTGTTTTTCGATAGTTTTGCGAAAGAGTGAAATCTATTAAATACATGTTAATTATTTAAATACACATTTTATTTAATAAGCAACACATGGAATATAAGAAAAAAAGCATTTAGAAATATATTTTTTCCAAAATTTATTTTTATTTATTCATATCCTCTACAAAAACTGTAAGTGTATTTTTTTATTTTAATTTATTTAATAAATTGTATTGATAATAATGTATATTAGTTAGTTAACTATGGATAAGTGCATATGGCTTTGGATGGTGCATGATTATTTTAATCAACTACGAACAATATTTAGTAGATTACTTTTTTTATAATATTCTAATTATTAAAAGAAAAATATAGAAGCAAAAAATATTGCATTTTTTTTAAATATTGCACTTTCTCTTGATTTAAAGTAAACTTTGTTGGAAAATATTTTTATTGGAAAAAAAAAAAAAAAAAAAAAAACTTCATACCTTGGCTAAGACATGTTTGTTATCCTTCATATGAAAAGGTTGGTGTTCAATTTACACATATAATGAAATCAATTTTATATTTTATATAAAAATAGCTTTTCTTTTGTATATAAAAACATAGTGACGGCATATAATATTTTATTGGCACAATAAATATATGCTCTGCCCCACTAGTGGGAGTATTAAGTTACTGGTCACAGTTATAGAAATTTTATTGAAATTTTACAATTCTTCTACAAATAATCCGACAAAGGCTTGACTTTCATGATACTTGTGGAATATGGATGGAGTTGGGTTAAGATTGTCTAGTGCTACCATGATTAAGTGGTGCAGGGCATTACATAGTCGAATTTAACCGACTTTAATATTTCATCTCTTATTATCTTATCTTACTTCTTAAGAAATTAAGCATATTTTTGTGGTATATTCGTATTTGTTAAGTAGTTTTTGCATATTTTCGCTAAGTACTGGAAAGAACCTTTAAAAAAACTCTTTGGCTTAAGGAAAATTCTTTCATCTAGTCATAAATAAAAAAATCTCAACTTTCAACAAAAGACAAATAATCAAATTAAATAACGGGGGGGTGATGGATTGCATCTTAAATATAAGATAAAATAAAATAAAAACATATTTATATACAATAGCACAATAACTTACAAATTAATTAACATTCAAACAAAATATTTCCTTCAAGAATTTGTAATCAACTTAAAGCATGACATAGGAGTGGTCCCGTTCTAAATTTGTTTTGGCTTTTTGTATTACATTACCCATTACATCGGATGGTGGTGGGATACCCGATAATTCTTTGGCCGTTTCCTTATAAAACATTTCCGTACGTCCCGTTTTATAACCATAAAAAATGGTATCATAAGTACGTAAAATTAAATCGCTCACTTCCTTCTCACTATTGGCCAACAAATCGCAATGCATCGTTTCTAAAGTATTGATTTCTACAGGGTTCCAAGGCCCACTACGCTGCAAAGCATCCCATTTACTATCTAAACTCATAAAACTGTACGTACTATCGCGACGCTCTCCTTCAACATTAATATTTAGGGTTTGATTTAAATGCGATTCCATGCTGGGGAATTTGGCCACACATATATCAAACTGGAAAGACAGAGGTAGAATTTGTAGGCTTACCTTATGTAATACATTTATATTTACCATTTTTTGCACTAATTGCTTTTGTCGAGCGCAGCCAGTTTCCATGATAAGCACTAAAGTCATGTTCTGTTGGCCGCATATATATAACTCGGCCTTTTGCAGACCATCTTGACTTTGATTGGGATTTGGTACGGTACTTAAGGCATCCACAGCATCATCACATATCACGGTGGAATGTTTCGAAATTAAAGTTTTTGATGATGTAAGAGGAGTTTGTATTTCAATATTAGCTGAGGGTGTACAATCCCAGGTAGAACGCTCCTCATTTAAAGCCAATACCGATAGTTTGGCCATTAAAGGGGTCAGAGGTACACCTCCACTAACGCTCCCACCATTCGCCAATTGTTTGCGATTACTTGCCGCTATTACGGAAGCTTTTTCACTGCCTGGTGTCATGCTCGATATCGATTTCAAGGGTAAACTAAGAGATTTCTTATCCAAAGGTGTTTTAGCTTTGGTCTGATGTAAATTTAAATTGCCATCCTTGTTTAAGGCCAAAGCATTCGTGGTGGAACGTATCGATTCGTCCAATTTTTTCAATTCCATATCAAATTCTTTAAATTCTTCAACCAATTGGGCAATTTCATTATCCGGCTGATTCTCTTTGTGAGCTTCATCACCCCACAACTTGTAGTATTTCTCGAGAAACTCTTGAAAGAGACTACGCGATATGGGTTGACCCTCGGAATTGAACACTGGATAAGTGGGATCAGTAATAGTGTGAGTGGTGTGATTAAGTTCCTCGGAATTATCCGAATTGTCATCATCATCGTTTTCTATAAAATCGGTGGGAGCTTCTTCCAAGCTTTTGTTACTTCCTTCTCCTCCTCCTCGTCCCCCTCCCGCACTATTTCGATTAACATCCATTATTCGATTATTGGTTAATTGTTTTAATGTAACTTTCTTGGAAAATTTCTTCAAAGATTGTTGTAAATCCGTTAAAGAATTCCTGCGTTCCAATTTATTCGGATTACTAATGAAATTGTTAAAAAATTTCTCGAAATCTTTCCTCAACGTGTTGCGTGTATTCAGCTGATTATTAGTTTGGTCCGGCAGTTCTGTATTATTGGAGTTTTTTTCATCGGCGGGATTAGCACAAATAGACATGACATTACCCACCGCCAACACTTTGTTTTCGGTCATGGGTGTTGAACAAATGCTAGTGCGTCCTATAAATTCTGGATAAGAATCGTTTTCATCAAAATTAATCGATGCTATACCCGACTCGGGTAATTCCTTCATATTCACATTTTTCCCCCTCAATGGCAAGTGTGTAGGTCGTATTTGCAATGATTTTGGTCTTGACGGAGTTGGTGTCGGTTGCATTTCCTCTTCCATGCCACGTGTTTCTGGTTGCGGTTGATTAGTATTCTCTTCGGGTATATGGGTAAAAATTAACGATTTATCTCTTTTCATTTTGCGTTTATTATAGGGGTAGTGCAAGGGCCCATTGTTCAGTTGAATGGTTCTTACGTTCTGAATCTTTTCTGTTTCTAATTGTAATTTCCGGTAATAGTCTTGCTCCAGATATATAACCAGCATTACTACACCGTTGGGAATATGAAATTCTGTGGAAGTTAACTGTTCACCGGTTGTGCTAATATGTAATGGATCGGTTAGGATGATTTGTTTGGTCACTCTTTCGTTTAGTTGGGAAGCCACCACTCTAAAAAAATTAATAAAAAAAAAACGCTAAAAGTCGTTCCACAAAAGACTTCTAGTTGGTCTGGCACTACTTACTTGTTATGATATAGTATAGCACCACCCAAGATGCCTTTGGTCTGTTGACAGCACTGCAGCGTTTGTATAGCTTCCAAAAATATATTGCTAGCGGTCTTTGGTATGCGTAGGCGGGGCACGTTTTGGAAAATGTTGCCATTATATTGTAAAATCGGTAGATATGTTTCGAAAATGTGATATAATTTCTCTGAGAGATTCTTGTACTGAGACTGTAATGGAAATTGATCGTAGACCAATTGCAGATCGCGGTGATAAAATTTCAACAGATTATACAATAAATTGGCACGATGTTGTAATAAATAATCCGATATATTGCGATCGGTGCCAATAGCCTAAAAACGAAAGATAGAAAGAAAGAAAGAAGCGATGAAAGATGAAGAAACTCCTCAACATTAGAGCACAGCTTACCAAAATGAAACGTCCGCATTCTTTTAAAACGAATTTACCATTTTGTAGAGCGATAATGCGAGGCTTGAAGAAACAATCGTTTAAAAAATACGAAGTACCCATTAGCTGACCACACAAGGCCACTTTTTGAGTATCGGAAACCCAGCTGGGATGGAAATATAAAACCGCTGTAACCGGATCATCTGCCTCATCCTTCAGACACTCCGTATCGTAAACAAAAACTATCATAGTTTCTCTGAAATGTAACGAATGAAATTAGTTTTTAAAGGGAAGTATAATTCGGGTTAATATATATACCCTACACCACAGTTGGTAAGAGGATGATTGTGACTCCTAAACACACCCATCTTCAATTATATTAATCCATTCGATTAGTTTCAGAAAATCTGAATCTTTTCAACATATTGTCCATGTAAGTTTGTGCTTAAGCTAAAGGTCGTACTTTTCGAGATATTTTGAAGAAATTTGGTACAAGGATATGTCTTGGTTTAGAGAGAAGCCCTATTCAAAATTTACCAAATCAAACCATTTTCAGAACCCCTCTCCATATAAGGTTTAATTATAAAAGAAAGTTTTTTTATGGCAAAAAATTGCAATTTTTAATATATTTTGACAAAATTTGGTAAATAATAGTTAATTAGCTTTGTAATTGTCTAAGACAAATTTAAACCCGATTGGTCTTATTTTAGAACCTCTTCCTATATAATGATATTTCACGAAGACACTTAAGAGATAATTTAAGTAGCTAAGTGGTGTAGGGTATTAAATAGTTGTAACATTTTCACTTGTTTTTCGGAACCTTTGATTATTATTTAAATTGAAAAAATTTGTTCCCATATCTTGTGGCACAGATGACCAACGTTTCGGTACATTTGTCTTGCGCCAATTTTTAAACATTTTTTTTTTGTTATTTTTTTTTTTTTTTTTGTAATATTGTTTATATCAGTTTCCGTTTGATGATTATTAAACGAACGTATATGCAAATTGGTTAAGAGTGTATTTTTTGTGGTTATGTAGCTTGTAATGAAAGAAATACGGCCAAAAAAAAAACCACGACTAACTGATAACTTTGCTTGAATCAAACTAATTATATTTCTTTAAGCATTGCCGGGCTTTTTCCTCACCTGCCCTGCTGCCTCCTTCTCTTAACAGTTCAACAGTATGAACGAATTCGAATGCACGAAAAACGGGTGAACAACTGTTATTGATAGTTTATGCATGAGTAGTGTTACGGTGAGTATTGTTATTGTTAGTTGGTTAGTTAGTTAGTTGAAAAACCTAAACTAGATTTCACAGTTGCTCTCCCTCAAACTTGGTTGGAATTGTTATTGTAATAATTGCAGTTATTAAATGTGAGGGAGTGGATTGTGGTTGTAAGTGAGTCACCGTTAACCTGAGATGCTTTGGATGGTTGCGTTGTATATGTAGTGTATGGTGCACAAGATTTCGCAATTACTTATTAAACATTTTGTATCAACAGATTTTCATTTGTAAAACAATTAGAAAGGTATATTATTAACTCGTCAAGATAATTAAATATAATTATTATTCAGCTTTATGGCCTAATCAAAACAAAACAAACAAAGAAAAAAGTTAACTGAAATGTACAAAATTTTCAACACATCACGATAAAATTTAAATAAACATTTTATTTACGCGGTAATAAAGAGTTAATCTGGTGACGTTATGCTAACTAAAGCTTTTTTTGAGTTTTTTCCTTGAGCTGGTAAGAAGTTTTCAATTTCTCTAAAAAATTATGATGTCATATACAAATTGGCCTTAGCGTGTTGGTGACAGGCAACGAGAATATTTCTTGCTATATTCCCATTACGTAAATAATTCAAATATATATAACACCCAATTAGAATTTTTGCACGAACGAATTTTTATACCCTACGCTACTTAAAGCAATGGGTATATTAAGTTTCGTAATCATTTTCGGAACCTATTTAATCATGTCCGTCCATCCGTTAAGTTGTAAATAAACTATAGGTCACATTTTTTTAAATATTTTGATACAATTTTGTACAAGGACTTCATTTTTCCCAAGAAGATAGCCTATTGAAAATGGTCCAAATCGAATCATTTTTAGAACACCTCCCCATACAAACTTCTATCAAAAAAGAAGTCCTTTTGGGACGAAAATTGACAATTCTTATACATATTTTTTTAAAGAAAATTTGGTAAAGAATAGTTAATGAGCTTAATAAATGATTCTAATAAATTTAAAGCCGATTGGACTAATTTTAGAACCCCTTGCCATATAATGATATCTCATGAAGTGATTTATATGACAATGCCTCGCGTTTAGTGACTACAACTAAACTTATTATAGCATAATTTAGTCAACTAAGTAGTAAGTAGGGTGTTAAATGGTTGGACTTGACCTAATATAACATTTTTACTTGTTGTCTTTTTTTATGAAAGTTGGAAGGAAACGATAATTGAAAGTTTCCATTTGTACATAAATCCTTCAACCCTAAACTGAATCGGAAGGCACCAGAGTAGCGCTTCAAATGCAGGAAGTCGAAATTTGCATTAAAATTGATTACTTTTTAAAAGTACTTATGGATGATTACTATGGGAAACCGTTTAAAGAAAAAAACTGATACCAATAAAAAGTTCATATATTATATGTATGTATGCATTAACCTTTTATCACCATCGACCATTAAATATTCAGCTTGCTGCTCGATAAGTTTTAGCCAAACATCCAAATAGTCAAAGAAATTATAATAAAGTGAACCAAACGAAAGCATGTCTTCTTCAATAAATTATGAATATAAACTAAGAAGCATAAAAAATTGATCTGTAAGTAATCATGAAAGAAAAACAACTGAATTAATAAATAACTTCTTTAAAACAATACCAAAATTGATAACAAAACCAGATTTTATAAATTTTTTCCAAAGGGAGTGGCGTATGCTTTTGCTTTTGCTTTTTATTATGAAATTTTCATAAAATTTCCACTTACTTGGCCATTTTTTTATAATATTTATTAAACACAACGTTTTCTTATACACTTATAACTAAATTTATTGTAATTTTCTATATTTTTCTATAATTTTTACATATTAATAATAGAAAATTCCACAGCACTTGATTTTTCGCAATAATTTTTCCTCCCTTCAACATGTATAATAAAATTTTAAGCAGTAAAGGTATTTTTCTATAGAGCAGAGTATTAAAATTTGATATTGTTGGAGAGAGAGAAAGCGGCATACAGTTATCTTTAGTAGATAACTGATAAAAATTAATATGAAGAGCTGCTTAAAAGGTAGTAGATTTTCTTGTATAGAAAAGGCAACTCTATGTTATTATTTCTCTATACACTCTCATCTCACATCAGTTTAGTAATGGCCGCCTATCATAACGCTTAATAGAAAAAGTTAGCGCAGTGTTTATTTATTAAAAATTTTCAGTGAATTTTATTTGATATTCTCCAAAAAAAAAAATATTAAAGAAAAGTTACATTTAATAAAATATTTAACATTAACAAAATATATGGTGAGTTGTAAGAACGAACAATTAAAGAAAGAGAAATTAACTGTGTGTACATGTTCATAAATTGAAAATTTCCCCCATAGGGGAAATTATAATATTAGGAGAAGAAGAAAAATATCATAAGAATACAACTTTTTTTTGGTGTGTGTTGGTTTTATGACAAAATGCTGGCTGGCTGTTTGGTTTGCTTGGGCTTGGGCTTGGGTTGGTTGGTGTGTGTAACACCATTGTAGTATACATAAATTTGTATAAAAAAGTGTTGGTGGGCTACGCGATATAATGTTTGTACGGCGGTGTGCTCATGTTTACGTTATGTATTGTAGTAGAAATCTTGAAAAGTTTGTATGGTTGAGTATGTGTGTGTTTTTTTTTTATTGTGTATGGTTGTGTATAAACTGCATTTTATGTTTTCTTTCTTTCGTTCCTACATACATATAATATAAACACATATGGAAACAACAATAACACGAAAAGCATATCAAACAGGTTTTTGGGAGTCGTTTACGTTTGGGACAAGTTTTTTCTTTTTCTTCTTTTTTTTGTACATATGTTATGTTGTGTGTATTCACATTTATACAGATATATGTACATGTGTGGGTATATTTATGTATAGGTTTCTTGTTGTTGTTGTTGTTGTTGTTGTTGTTGTTACTATTATATTAGCTTAGTGTGTTGTTTTTTGTAACCGTATCTGTACACAATGTTAATGCTGTTTAAAGCGCTTTTTTTTATATAAGTATAAGTGAAATAAGTTGTTTTTAATTTATGCACCACACTCGCATCAGACCACTGATACACACATACTCTTATGCTTCTTTCATATATATATGCGCTGTGTAGTAAACCAACATACAACATTTCCATTAAAGTTGTCTTTATACCATAAATAATAACAAAATATTGATATAAGTAAGGAAAGAAAGACAAACAGAAAAAAACCGAAACCAGAAATACATTAAATATGGATAGAGAAATCACAAAGAAAGGTAGAATTCATTAAGGAACTGGTCTTGTCACGCTGGTCACCACCGCCAACATACAAAGCTACAGGTGTATGTTAAAATAAACCCAGCTAGACGTTGAACTTATTTATGACCAAACTTAGGCAATTGATTCCAACAGCCTGAAAATGATTTTTAATTAGTTATGTTATCGACTACAACACGATATAGAAAAAAAAAAGAAAAGAAATGGAAAACGCAATTACTGTACCCACATTTGTTGTGGTTGTTTTCTAACACCATCCAAGAACCCCCAACCATCCTACTTACTCAAACAAGCCATAAACAATTAGACGACTTGATGTCTCTAAATGCAACTAGAAGCTATTAGTACGAGTATCTGTACATATAAGTGACTGGGTATGTTTGTATATGTAAAAGGCACGCTTTTATTATTACTGATAGGATTTTTTTTTTAATTTTTTAAGATTAAGTTTGTTAATCCATTTGCCACACCCAGAATGAAGAGTCAGAAACGTCCCAAAAATATTTATAATCTTGATAATTGGTATTAAATTCGTAAATTGATCCATAAGGTTGACATCTTCCCATTCCCCGAAATTAGTATTTACATATATGAAGAAAATTGGCCGTTCTAATAATAAATAATAGTTCTCTTAGAAATCTACGCTAAACACACCTTATATATTAAACTTATATATAAATTATATATTAACTATAATTTATTATCGAAAATAGAATATATAAAAATAATACCAACCAACCAACCAAATCAAGCAACTATCAAATGCGGTGTTTCTTTAAAAGTTTTATTTTTTTTTTCAAACCACTACTTAAGTAAAACTTCACAAAGAGTGTAATAAAAAATACTAAAAAACCATAATAATATATGTTCATATGAACATGTACGTTGGGTGAAATTGGGAAGTATTAAAAAAAAAAAACTGTTATTACAACAACAACAACAACACAATACATTAATATAGAGCAAAAGAATAACAAAAAAATAACTCAACAAAAGTGTTTTATGTTTTTATGCGCGTGTGTGTGTGTCAGCGCCATATGAATCCATATTGAATTGGGAGAAGATGTATTATTTATAAAAGTATTAAACAAATATAATAAATTACCTCTGACAATAAGTGCTAAAAACAAACACAATAATTGATTGAAGTGTAAAACAAATAATTGTACAGCCGCCTCTCTTATCAATTGAATAGTTTTTTCAATTCTATACATACCATACACTACTTGTGGTAGACCCTTCTCTATTATTAAGTTTTGTTGCAATTTGCAATTTTTCCTGTTAAATGATATACAACTTTAAAAATTTTGTAAGAGCTCGACAGTTACAATTTTTAAGTGCTTCCCAACTTGCAGTTCCTTGTTATAAAGACCTTAACATGTTTAGTTTAACAATTGGCTTAAAAGCTCCTTTGCAAACGTGTAGGGTTTTTAAAATTCTACCAAATATATCAATGTTTTTATACAAGTTTTATGTATAGTTTTTTTATTTTATTGTATTTTTTTATTTTTACCCTTTTTTTCACTAAAAGGACTTTGAACGCCTGTTATTATATGAAGTGTTATCAAGAAAAAAAACTAATGAAAACAAAACATTTCATTTAATCATTTTAACTAACCATTCGAAAAATCTACAAAAACAAATACAAAAAACAACAACAACAATAGCAGCAGAAGCTGCAGCAGTTACTTTATCAAAGTAAGTAAATAATAAAAATCATTTTTTGTTGCTTTTTTTATCCCGTACATTACCTTACTCAATATGTGGGCAAGAGTTTTACAAATTTCATAAATTTGATAAACATTTAAAAGGTTTGGATTTGTACTCTCACTCCACTTCAATCTTTGTAAATCTTAATAAAAGAAATACTTTCTAAGAATATTATCAACATTAAAATACTTAATCCAGGGAGTGGGCGTGGCATGTAAATAATGAAGGAATATTAAGAAAAGCAAAATGATTCCTTTATAGCGGATTGTTATATGAGGAGGGATCCTAAAAATAAGCCGATCGGGCTTAAATTTGACTCCACCAATTATGAAGATTATTTACTATTCTGCAGCAAATTTTATATAAAAATATTAAGAATTGTCAATTTTTGTCAGATAAAGACTTTTTTTTATAAAAATATAAATAGGTTATATAGAAAGAGATTTTAAAAATGGTCCAATACGATGCATTTTGAGTTAAAACATATTTTTGTTCTAACTTTCATTATGTTATGTCAAAAAATGCGACCAGTAGCTTAAACAAAAATTTCCATTGACAGACACCCGGACGGGTGGACATGATTAAATCAATTCAGATTTAGATGTAATTCTAAATCGTTCGGTATATTTGAAGATGGATGTGGCATTCTACAAACATCCACACATACTTAATATACGCTTTGCCTTAAGTGGGGCATGATAGAATTCACCTTTTTATTGGAGGCTATAAAAAAAAAAAGTTGAACTTTCTTGTACAATATATACTCACTCTCTCACATTCTAAATATGATTATAAAGACATCTATGTTTATGAACATGGTGTGTATGGGGGTACATGTGTACTTGTGACCAACATCTAAATCACAATTAAATTCAAACAAATGGCACATCTTCGCAATGTTTTTTTTTGTTTTTTTCTTTTTTTCTTAAATGTCAAATGTTTGTATATCCAAAGAAATCTTATAAAATTGCTTATAATACTTGTATGACTTGAATAGCTATTGTAGGAATATATACATACATACGATTGTATATATGTTTATGGGTGAATAAAATAAACATAAAAAAACTAGTTTGTTGAAGATTCACAATTGTACTTAATAACGATTTTGATAGTGATGGTGATGGTGATGGCGATGATGATAATAATAATAAAAGCTTAGTTTGAAATTGTTTTTTTTTTTCGTTTTGCTACACACCTATATTTATATGTATGTCCAAAGTAATGCATTAGTATGATGAGTGCGTTTGTCACATAAATTACTGTTGTTTTCTTTTTTTTTTTTGGTGAGTTACTTAAAACATTAAATGAACTAGTCAGCACAAAAACTTACTATTTAAAATTAAATTGGTCAAGGTCAGTTTGTTTTCTTTCCTTCTCTATATTTTCTGTTTCTTTGTGAGGGCCATTGTACTATTGGACTTATGGTGCGACAATTGGTTTCATGTTACAAATTTTACCTTCAAAGCTCAATTTTTGTGTCGGATATATAGATTTTAGTCGCGTGTCTGTTATCAGACCATGCCCATTTTTGGCGAGTTGATGAATGGAATAATTATAGATAAGAATACCAAATTTCAAGTTCATAGGTCAATTTTTGTGGCATATATATAGTTTTTTGTGGATTATAGGTGTGGATCTTATTTTTTACTCAATTTAAAAAGCGATGCAAGAACTAGAAATATTTGTGGAAAATTTCAGCTTAATATATCAAAATTTACAAACATAGGAGTGTCAACAAAAAATGGACCTACGGACATATGTGTATAGATTGATTAAGTTTTTGATGCTGATAAAAAATATGTATACTTTGTAGAGGGTCTCTGATGTCTCCTTCCTAATGTTGCAAATGGAATGACAAGCTGAATATACCCCCCTCTCATTTTACATAAACGGTATAAGAAAGCATTCTAACGGAAATTGTACATGACCGGATATACTAAAATTAAGTAAACAACAACAACAACAACAACGAAAAGAAAGTAACACATGTGTGCCAAAAAGTTTATTTAAAAAAAAAAAAAAAAAAAGGTTCAAGCTTAAGTGAATAATCTGTATAATTTTTCTTGTGTGAACATTCTCTTCTTAGCCTTGATATAGGCTAAGAAAAATTCTTTTTATTACCTACTAATTATTGTGTGTGTGTTCTTAATTACTTCATAGCCGAGAACCGTTAATCACGGTTTACTATACATCAAATCCAAACAAACTACAACTAAATTATAAATCAACATGAACATGAAGTAAACTTTACCAAGTAACGGTATACGCGAATCATACTTGAGCAATATGTATAATGTATTGTATTTTCTCTTTTCGCTGTTCTGCATCATAAAAAAGCATATTGGTGGTTATTGTTATTGTTGTTAGTTTTGTCTTGTGTTTGTTCTAAACTTATATCGACTTTCTCTATAAGTAATAGTATGTTAGTTGTCTTCTTCATACAAACTTCCTTCTAATACCCTGCATATAAGATTGGCGGTGTATTAAGTTTGTTATTGTATTTGCAGGTGGCGTCAGAGGCTCTACAACGTATATATATTCTTAATCAAGAACTGTGTCGATCTAGACGTGTCCGTCCGGGTGTCTGTTTGTTGTGGCCACTCTCATGGTTGTAAATTTTGGTATATTTAGCTGAAATTTTATATAAACACTTTTAGTTTCTACTTACTAATCGCTAATAGATAAAAACCATTGAGAGCCACACCACAATCTTTCTATTAGCTAAAAAAAGTTGAGCTATGAAGTTAAAAGTTGCCAAACATATTATCCCATCCATCGATGTACCAAAATTGGGCGGGGTGGAATAACAGACACGCCCACAATCTATTAAATACCTTTTTTTTTTATACGGAATCCGACGTACAAATTGATTCATATTATATACCGAATTACAGGGCGTAATGAGATATATGCCACACCCCCATTATAAATATGTAGGGTACATTACTGATTTTTCTTTCACTTGATTACATATGCTTCCAAAAACAATACCATCGTTAAAAAAACAACAACAACAACAACAACTCGTTCTCGCTCTCTTTGGTTATAATGATATTGATGACAACAAGCTATAGTTTGCACGCATCTGGTTATGTACATACAAGCTTATGTTACAATATGTTGGCAGTACAAGCTCTATTGTATGGCTGCTTACTGTATTGTATGTTAACTGTTCAATGCACATACAATATGTTTATGTTGTTTGATATTTAATGATAGAACACACATGTCCCATATATAGCAGAAGAATTTTATAACAAACATCAAAAAAAAAAAAGAAAAAAATTGAATTCTTTTTATACATGTAGTTGTTTGATAAGCAAGCTTTAGAAGTGCTCTCTAAAAAGTAAGCATTAATTAGGTTACACATACAACTTAACAAACAATGCACAATATGAACGTATTTGTTCACTAGCTTCAAAATATGACAACAACAAAAAACGGCAACAACAAGAAGAACAAGAACAAGACACCTAATGTATGTACACACCTATAGTGTAAGTACGAGTACAAAAAAAAAGTTGTTTTTGTTCATAAAAGTCTAAACTAGAGCAGAGCAGCAGCAATAATCGCAAACCAGAGCACCCGAGTTTAGTTCAATAGAGAGGTGGCTGCATTTTATGTTCATTAACAGTATTCAACAACAACAATAACTATAAAAACAATAATAATAATAACAACAACAACGATAATATATACAAAGAAAGCTCAAAACTTGTATGAGGTGTATATACATACACACATACATATATACATATATCTGCACTATATAAATCATTAAATATGTATTTATGTATATACAATACAAGTATGCGAATATACAAAACAACGGAAGTTGTAGACATCGTTGCACAAATATTCATTTGTACATATGCATATAAAACAAGCTTACATATATGTATGTGTATTGTATATATACATAAAATCATTTTCATACAATATAACTAAAAGATCAGATGAGTAATCAAGTTGCCCATACATATATGGAGAAATGAATAAACTATTAATTAGTTAACATATACACACACCTACTAGGTATATATGTATTTGGAGGTATATGCATAAATTATTGAATAAAATTATAGACAATTTATTGTTAGAACTTAGTCATTTATAAAATATTTGATATCATACAATACATCCTCATCTCTAGCATTAGTTGTTTGGCGGAGAAATTAGAAGTTTTAGAAATGTAAACAAATTACTGAAATTATTTGAAGAATAAACAAGAAACGAGAAGAAGAAGAAAATAAAGAAAAGTTTTATTTTACAGTTACAGGTTTATGTTTATACATAGAAAAAGGCGCCAGAGACTCTAGAAAGTACTATGTACTTGATCAACTTTAAAATCGAAGTCTATTTGGATGTATCCGTCTGTGTGTCCTTCTGTAAATTTTGAGATATTGAGCTAAAGATATTTTCTACACACATTTCTAATTTTTGCATGTAAATTACTATTTGAAATGGGCAAAATCAGTTGATAGCCACGCCCACAATCAACAAAAGTCTAGCATTTAAAATTTGGCCTAAGCCAAATTTAATTTTTTTACTTATTTTGTTCAAGTATTATATGAAATATTTGTTTAAAATTCCTTGAAATTTTTGCTATAATAAAGAAATATATATTTGTATTTATATATGGATTGTAATATAAACAGAAAATCCATGAAAAATTATTTTATACACATACCACACACACACCTTATATACACAATAACCAATTACAGGTATTCATACTTATGCCAAACGAAACGATACGCAATTGAAATTCCTTATAACCAATACTAAGGCAATGGCACTAAATTGTGCATTGATTGCATTGTTTTTCCACAAGTGAATTTTGGTTTATTTTTGTTTTTTGTTTTTTTGGAGCGTTAACCATATGTGAGGTATATTAAATGCATTGTAGTATAAGTGCGGTGTGAAAAACGAGTATATTTATATAAACCACATCAATTGCAAAAACATTGCAAAAAACGGTGCGAGTATAAGTTTTCTATAACGAATCAATTTATGGAAAACTTGTGCTTTTAATTAAGGTTTTAAAAACCTACGAAAAAATTGGGTAAAAGTAAACAAATGTGGTTTAAGACAAATCTTAAATACTCTCTACATGTACTTAACGGTAGGCGCGGCAGGTATATAATTACACCTCTCTAACTATATTACGTATCAGTTTGAAAGTCTAGTTTTATGTTGAATACGATTTTTTGTAAATAGTACTCATTTTTGTCACGTTTATAAATGGATTAATAATCATAAATACGCAATATGTCACTTGTAGGCGTGGCTCTTAACCGACTTTACCCATTAGCAGTCTGCATACATAACTTGAAGAGTCTGTAAAATATTTTAGCTAAATATCTCACAATTTACGGCCCAAAGAGTGCCAACAATAGACAGACGTACGGACATTTATATGTAGATTGACCTTTTCTAATGCTGATTAAGAATATAAATTCTTTGTAGAGTCTCTGACATCTCCTTCTGGGTGTAATAAATGGAATGACGAACTGCCCACCATATGTGGAGGGTTTAAGAACTCAACATTTTTTGATTCATATTAAGCTTTAAAAACGATTTATATAAAGAAAAACTCAATTATGGTCAAGAGTATGTCTGTATGTATATATATAGAAATCTTAATAAATAACGTGTTTGTTATTGTTGTTTTTTAAATTGCAAATTTTTTTATTGCTTTATATGTTTTTGTTTTTTGCATTTCTAAATAAAAACCTTTGATGAGTAATGTGTTGAATACGAATGTGAATGAATGAGTGTCTGTTCAGGTACCATAAAAAAAATAACATACAAAACGATTGTAAAGATAATTAAACTTTTAAAAGTTAGTAGGTGTGAATAATTTATAATATTTGATCTTAAACAAAAAACACTTTTTGTAGTAGTTATGTAGAAAAATATATGAGAAAAAGAAAAAGACTGTAATTGACTGTAAAACTTGGTGCTGAACCCTTTGTAATAAAAAAAAAAAACAGAAATATTTCACAAAAATGTTAAATATAAATACTAAGAGGTGTGCCCATCCCGTAACGATAACATCTCTTCGCGAGAAAATTCTGTTACATCAAATTAATTCATTTAAACGCATTTTTTTCATATATACAAAAACAAAAAGAAAAATTATAATTATATACTATAGGGCTAAGCTAAATTTACATAAGAGGAAATGTATAAAATAGACTGCTTTAAATTATTTATAACAATTGTTATTATCTACTAACTGTCGAAAGCTTCTGAATACATGCAATTGTGTACGTCGGTCCGATGGTAGATATCTTTTTTTTTACTTAAACTATAAGTTAAGCAAAACTTTGTCTGTATCTCTATCCAATGAAAAATGTGCTTAGCAGGCAAATTATTGATCAGATCGATACGACATTAAAAATACAAGTAAAAAAACTAAATTTGGCGTGGCAGGTATATGATTACTCCCTCTAATAGCTGTGCCCAACTTTTATTTGGATAAATATCCAGATTTGTTCTAAGCTAAGTTTCTTTGTTAATACTTCAATTCAATCTCTGATTTCAGTTCATGACCGAACCTATTTTAACAATAATAGTTTCAATAGTTTCGATGCGCTATCTACAACCTACACATAATTTGCTATAAAGAAACTCTCATCATTAATAAAATGTCTATTATTATATTGACAATATAATGCAACAACAATCAATACTCGGCACTGTTAATCAAAATGTATATAAAGTCACCAACAATTGCTGTTGAAAGAGTTTTATAAATGATTTGTAAAAAAAGAAGACGTAAAAAATGGCAATAACAATAAAATCATTGACAATAACATTTATTGAAAACTTGTCAAACTGAATGGAATTTATTTAAATTATTATTATCGCCATTATTTTGCTTAACTCAACATAAACAATTGAGACGGCCAATAAAAAATAAAAAATCGCTATAAAAGTTTTCAGCAGTTACATTATGCATGTAAAGGCTTATAAAAAAAATTAAATGTTTAGAAAAATGGTAAAAAAAAGACAGCCAGATGGATACATTGCCTAGAATATGAAAAGAAATTTATAAAAAATGTTACAAACATTAAGCCAAACTTAATTTTCTATAATAGGGTATAAGGTGGTATTATAAGCAAAGAGTATTATCACTAAAGTATAGTCCATGTATGAGTGAGAGAGACAGAGTAGCCGGACAAAATGATTAAAGAGTTGATTGGCACATGCATGCGGTATTATTTATGATACCACAATAAAATATGATGTAATTTTCTTATTTTAACACAATTTACGATAGTTAACAATTAGGGCGTATACAGCTTAACTATGGCACGTACTATGTGTAAATGTTTTTGCGAAGAAAACAACAACGCGTTATAAATAAATAATAATATTAAATAGTTGCCATCAAGTCTAGTAAAACTTATAAAGTGTAGGTTGCATATATACATACATACACAATCATTTACAATGTATTTTATATATGTATTAATAAATTGTTCAATATCTACATAGGCGTTGGTTGAGGTTGGTTGAGGGGTTTTTTTTTTTCTTTACATTTACACCATACGTTAGATTATAGAAACTGCACCATTTTTTCTAGTACATCGATATCACTAACATTTGTTATTAGTTTAACAAAAGATGACAAATTAATTGAAACCTTGTACAGTATATAAATATTCATTGGAAATAATATGTAAAGTTTTTAAAACACAGAGAGCGGCTTTATTTGATTTTGTTAACGTTATTAAGTTAATTATTAAATGGAAAAAATTCCTATATTCTCAGGTAATAATTAAATATTTATAACAAATTCAATTAATCGATTTTATAAACGAATGATTTCTTACCTTTCTAAAGTCTTATGCAGTTTATTGAGTTGCTTTGTGAAATATTGTTATATGAGAAGAGGTTCTAAAAATGGTCCAATCAGGCTCATTTGTAATAATGACCGTTTTTACCGTAAATTTTAAACAATTGCAATGTCTAGTTTGATTACAAGATATACATGGACGTACAGAGGAATAGATGGTTGATTGTACGTACAGACGGATGGTTGTAAAGACGACTGAACGTACAGATGTATGAACGTACAGAGGGACGTAGTAAATACGATTCATATTTTGTTTCTTTTTGAGTCGGTGTCAATAAATGTAGACATGGCATTTAGTTTTTAGCACTTTGTGGGGTAGATATATGTGACTTAGATCGTTTTCATAATTATTGTATTTTTCTTAAATTCTTTAATGTAATACAGAGAGTACTTGTTTTTCTCTTAACTTACTTAACCTTTAGTCATTTATATTAAATCACACACTTGTATGTTATTATACGAAGATGCTATAATTTTTTTTTATTATTCTCCTCATTCCTACACTTAGATTTGCATACGAGTTGGAATTGTAACAGTACCAAGTGGAGATATGATGCGTGCTTTAGTTTTCTTCTTTACTTTCTATACTTATGTATATGTACTCATATGGATAATGTTGTTGTTGTTATTATTATTCAGCTTAATACAAGTAAAGTACAGTACATGCAAACTTTAATGATTCAATCCTCAGAACAGATATTGTTGTTATTATCTGTTTAGATTAAATGGTTGAGTTATTTATATAGATTAAGGGTTAGAGACGAAGGGAAGGGGAGCGTTGTAGTCTTTCTATTGTTTATAAGTTTGATTTTATCGTTGTTTTTTTTTTTATTATTTCTTCAAATTGATTTTTACGTAATTAGCTTTATCTGATTTTGAATTTAATTTGAAATTGATTTTGTTTTTATTTTTTTCTATTTACATATATAAAAATACCAGAGCTTAGATTTAATGATTAAAAAAATCAATCATTTTAAAATCAAGAGAATTAATGTGTATTAGGATTAAAGAAAAGTGAAAAAAAAATTAAAGATCGAAAAAATTATAACGATCAATTCTAAATTTATTTTATGTCAAATTTGGAAGGCCCATTTTAATAAAGATTAACCTTAACAAAATTCAAAGTCATAAAAAAATTGAAGATTAAAAAAATTATAACGATCAATTCTTAGTTTAAAAATCTTTATATAAATATATTCACTTTATTTTTGGCACAACTATTTTTAGTACACATATCAACAGGATAGACTAAAAAAATTGATCACGCCCATATTTAAGTGGGCGTAATTTATCATTTTTCTATATTTTACGATTATAAGCGTGTCTCTTATTAAATGTATAAAAAAATGTGCAAAAATGTTTCGATTTTTTTAAAAATCTTTCTTCTTGATTTTAATTTTTTTCTTTCTTTCTTTAGACGTTTTTTAGAGTATATCACTCATTTATATATACAACAAAATACATATATATGTATCGTGTTACATATCATTTTTTATGCCACGTTATCTCTTTTTTTTTTTTCATATGACACACAACACTCTTTGTCATGCAGAAGCACATGGTGCCAGAATTGGGTTTTGTTTATATATTTGCTCTCTACATATTTATATATATTTTTTCTGTATGCTGCATAAAGATTGGCTTGTGCTTAGTATAAGATATTTATATAATTTTACTTTGTTTCTGTTCTTGTTCTTGTCTACTCTTGGATTTATGCCAATAATTTTGTAATAACAGGGAGTGGATATGACTGATTTTCATAACTATTATATATTTAGATAAATTATATATATATACAGAGATACAGTTGGACAAAAATCAAGTTAGATTAGAAAAGTAAAACAATAACAACAACCAAAATCTGGGCGTTTTCTATTAAAAGTTTAACATTGATATTGTTTTAACAATATTTATACCCTGCATCACTTGTACCATATACTTGGGGTTTATTAAGTATATGCGGATATTTGGAACACCTAAAAAGTAAATGTCACAACCACCTTCAATAATATCGATTGATTAAGAATTAAAGTCGAATCAATTTAACCATGTCCGTCTCTCCATCTGTCTGTTTATGTACATTTGTGCTACAGATCACAATTTTTATGATATTTTGATGAAATTTGGTACAAGAACATATATTAGTCGAAAGAAGAATTCTATTGAAAATGTACCGAATGGGACCATTTGTAGAACCCTTCCACACATAAGGTTTTATTATAAAGGAAAGTTCTTATGTGGCAAGTATTTGCAATTCCTAATATTTTTTGACAAAATTTTATTGGAAAATAGTTAAATAGCTTAATAATTGATTGTAATAAATTTGAACCTAATCAGATTATTTTTAGAGCCCCTTCCTATATAATGATATTTCACGAAAACCCTCTGAGTATACTGGCTAATTGTAGCATAATCTGTGTAGCTAAGTGGTGTAGGATATTAAACGATCCAATTTGAACGACTATAACATTTTCACTTCTTTATATATATATACCATATATACCATGTGTATGGTGGTATAATGAACGTACCGTATATATATCATGATAGATGAAAAGTGATTGTAAAAAATAAAAATCTAATTTTATGGTATTTAAATATTATCGTACAAAATAACAATAACAACAACTATGCTTTAATTGAAAAGTAATTTAATTGCTGTCCGTTAAACCGCCTTCTACTTTGAAAAATGAGAACAAAATCATTAGAAACCACAGCGAGTGATTGCAGAGAGTTATTTATTACTTAAAGTACAATCAACTTGAAATAATTGTACACTTAAATAATATGGAATGTATTAAAGACAAATTGTTTATATTTTTTATACCTACCAGCTCACGTCATATACGTAAGGTACAAAAGGTCCAAAAAGAGGCATCAAAGATCTCACTAAGTATTTATACTCTGAATAACCAACGAATACTGAAGATATTTAACCATGTCTGTATGTCCATCCAATTAATCGTTTACTTTTTTAATTATTTTTAATTAATTTTACCTAAACTCAAGAATGTATTTATCTAGAGCGATGCAGATTTTAATGCTGACCCTTACAATCGGCCCTAAATATTTTTATTGCTTGTTTGTTATGTTTATTTTTTGGCAATTAGGTACAAAAAACAACAACTGTAAATATACCATAATTATTAGTATCGTGACTTAAAAGTAGATCAGGGTAACAATAACAACAAAACCATTGAATGAATTTGGATTCCTATATACATGCATATATGAATGTGTCAGTTTAAGCATTTCATACATAATTAACCTTGTTTTCTTGTCTAATTGTTACTTGTTGTGATCTATTACTCTCTCGCTCTTACTCTTTACTTAGGCACACATGCATGTTAATTAATCTTTTGTGTGTGTGTGTACATTTTATTTTCATTTTTTCTGCCAAACAACAAAAATTTTCATTCATTCATAAAAATTACATCGAATTTATGTGATTTTCCTTTTTTTTTTTATATATATATATATATACAAAGAAATTTTCCCACATTTGGGTTGTTTTTGAAAAAAAAAAAAAAAATTGTGGGTGATTTTTTCTCTTGTATATTGCATGTATTTGGTAGTTTTCTTTATTATATACAATTTAGATTTTAGTGACACTGTGAAGCGAAATAAACTAACAGTAGCCCTAGAAGAAAAAATGTCACGTTTTGCTAGTTTATTAACGTCTCCCATCCAGTTAAACTATAAGGCGCACGTGATTTTCTTTAAATTTCTTCATTTTTATACATTTCTCCATGCTTGTTGAACATTTAAAATGCTTGTTACGGCTGGTTGTTTAATGTTTTTATTTTTTTATAAATTGCACCACTTGCAGCAAAGAGTGTATTAAGTTTGTGCGAATGTTTGTAACTTTTAAACGACAAATTTCACAGCTATCTTTAATTATACCTTTCGATTCAAACACAAAATCTGAGTCAATAACCCTAGTGAACCAAATTAAAATAATATTTTTAATATTTTTTGACAAAAATTTGGTAAAGAATAGTTAACCGAACCCGATCAGATCCCTTCCCATATAATGAAATTTCACAAAGTTACTGCCTTACGTTTACTAATACAATTACACTAATTAAACTAATTTTAACGTAATTTTTTGGATCCCAGTGATGTAGGGTGTTAAATGGTCGGGCTTGATCGAATCTGTTTTTCTTCTTAAATTCCCATGAAAAGCTTGTTTCCTATTTATTTGTTATAATTGAGATAAAACATCAAAGCTGAGAGGTTTTTTATAATAACAGTTATTAGAAAACTTACCTGCCACTTAAGCAATCTCACTCTCTCCTTCTCTCTCTCTATCAGCCAGACCCGTTCTTCATTGTTTATTAATTCTTTTATATAATTCTTATCAGTTGCGCCGTTAGATGTGATACTTCCTATTTACACACATACATATATTTGCATATAAATAATGGTTAGACAGACATACGTTGTATTTTATGTTTTGGCTATTTTCCTTATAACTCTTCATGCAAGAAATAAAAAGAAATGTTGCTCTTTAAGGAAAGGTTTGTATTAGAGCAACATTTGCTGCCTGTGTAAGATGTAGGTATATATGGCATAGTCGTTGATAATGGTTTTGTTGCTTTAGTTGTTATTACACTTGGCCGCCGTAAAGATGTGTTTTGTGCGGTAATTCATTTACATAAAAAAATACTTGTTTTTTTTTTTTTTTTTAATAAAACTCGTTTTTTTATTTTTATTGCTTTCCATTGTTTTTTTAATGGTTATTTTCCCATTAAAAAAAAGGGAGACAAGTGTTTTACATTACATTTGTATACAAAAAGAAAATTATGTAATTTTTCTATGAAATTTGAAGAGCACTAATAGAAAAGTTGATGGTGATAAATTGTGTGTGTGTGTGTGTGTGTGTTGGGAAAAAAGTAATAAAAAGAAAGCAGTTTAATAACTAAAAAACAAATGAAAATGTTATAGTCAGTTATATTTAGTCATTTAATACCCTTACACTATAAATTATGCTACATTTGGTTGAGTTGGATCAGTAAGATCGAGTCATTGCCATATAAAAGCCAATTCATAAAATAGTCGGATTGGGTCCAAATTTGTTACAGTTAATTATTAAGCTAATTAACGGTTTTTTTTTATCAAATTTTGTTTAAAAATATTAAGAATTGCCTAATTTTCACCATCTAAAGATATTCTATATAAAAAAATTTTCTATGGGGAGAGATTCTAAAAATTTGTCCAAATCGCGGTATATTCTCAATAAAGTTCCTTTTAAGATCAAAATATGTTTTTGTTTTAAATTTCATTAAAATATCTCCAAATGTGTAGCTTGAGCAGAATTTTCTATAAATAGACAGACGTACAGACGAAAATGATTAAAAATGGTCAAATTCAGTCCAATTTTAATAGAGTTCTTTGTTAGGCCCAAATATGTCTTAGTACCAATTTTAAACGAAATATATTCCAAAATGCGATCTGTATTTTACATGGACGTTTAGACGGACATGATTAAAACGATTCAAATAGTTTTTCTGAATCATTCGGCTGGTAGCCGTATTGTCTATCCTTTAATTGATAAACATCTGCAAACACTTAATATACAGTGGCTCACAGCTTATTTGGTACACCAATCTTTTTAAGGACAAAACAGCTGTAGCGTCTAAAATATTTAAGTTATCAACCAAATTTTAATGCCAAGTTGTTGTTGTATGTTTAACGAAACTTGAAAAGAAAAAAGATTTCAAAAAAATATTTCTAACTGTTTAATAATTAGAACTTTGTTATAACACATCAAAATACATGTCACAGCTTATTTGGTACAGTTGATTTTTTATTGAAAAATAATGAATATTATTATTATTTAATATTTTGTGTGGTACCCTTTCGCTTGTATAGTACTCTTTAGCCCCCTTGGCATTGACCCTACCAGCTTTTGCGTAACATCCGGGCTAATTTTACACCGCTCTTCCAACAACGCCTTCTTCAGCTCGTTTTTGTTGGTTATGTTGTGTTTTCTAATATTATTTTCCAACAAAAACCACAAATTTTCAATAACGTTTAAATCTGGTGTCTGAACCCGTGGCGACATTAAATGGGGGCAATTCCATATTAGTTAAATGTGCACAATTGTTGACTTATGTTTTGGGTCTTTATCTTGATAGAAGCGGAAATTATCGCGTATACCAAGCTTCGTTGCACTTTGAAGCAAGTTGTCTTTCATTATTTTGAGGTACATATTTTTGTCCATTATTCCTTCAACAAACACTAGACTACCTACTCCAGCTGCTGATATACAGGCCCAAACTGTTACACTTCCTCCGCCACGCTTAACCGTGGTTTTAACGTTTTCTTTATTAAGCTCAGTATTCGGTTTTCGCCAAACGTAAGATATGCCGACGGAACCCCCGATGTTAAATTTTGATTCATCTGCAAAAATAACTGAGTTCCAGAACTCAGAATTCTTCTTGACATATTCTTTTGCAAATGAAAGCCGGCTTTGTTTATTTTTTTTACTTATGAATGGTTTTTTACGAGCTACTCGACCATTAAAACCAGACTTGCGGAGTACGCAACGAATTGTTTTGGCACTGCAGGACTTGCCTAAATCATTATTAATTTCACAAACCACTTTTAGTGCAGAAAGCTTCGGATTTGCCTTTATTTTTCTTACAATGTATCTCTCATCAGATTCATTGAAGATTTTATTAGGTGCTTTTCTGCCTTTATCCTTTACGCGGTTTTCATTAAGAAAACGGTGGATAATATTCTGAACTGTGGATTTACTTAAGTTCGCAAAGCCAGCAAGTTTCCGTACCGAGTGCCCATTTTTATAATGATTTAGGACTAGTTCACGCTTTTCAGTACTGGTACGACGACCCATTTTTTAATTGCGTGTATTAATTAACAATTACTTTAAATTAATAAAATTAATACTTGGAGTAATCACTAATATAACCAAGAAGGCCGAGAGGAGAAAAAATTGTGAAAAATGTTACGATCAGTCTATGCTTAAGTGCACAGAAATAACTGTACCAAATAAGCTGTGACATGTATTTTGATGTGTTATAATAAAGTTCTAATTATTAAACAGTTAGAAATATTTTTTTGAAATCTTTTTTCTTTTCAAGTTTCGTTAAACATACAACAACAACTTGGCATTAAAATTTGGTTGATAACTTAAATATTTTAGACGCTACAGCTGTTTTGTCCTTAAAAAGATTGGTGTACCAAATAAGCTGTGAGCCACTGTATCTTTAACCACAAGTGATGCAGGGTATAAAAATTAGACTAACTGCTGCATTATAAATTTTTCTGTTAATTAAATGCGATCAAGTCTAACAACTATTTTAAAATGATATACATATGAATTTTTTATGACTTTTTTTAAGTATAATGTGTAAGAGTGTATATGTATGTGTTTATTAAGTATATGTTACATACCTTTTACATAAAAAATTGAAACCAGTCGAATCGTTTTCGATTACAACTATTTTTGTTGATTACAACATTTTCTTTTTTTTTTTCATTTTTTCTTAATACATGGTTATGTGAGATTGTATTGATTGAACGATAAGGTAAGCATTATAAGCATTACGTCGCAAAGTTAATGTAAATATTTGCAACTCTTGAAATGAGTTGAAATGGAGTCAGAAGTATATCAGTGAAGGGTATTCTGAAACGAAATGTTCATCTGTCCTCTGTTTTTTGCTGATGTTTAACTTAATATTTTTGATTTACCGACTGTTTTTTGTTATCTAATATTTTTGCAAAATTGTCGATATATTTGTTTGGATTTAAACCATTTCCAAAAGAATCCCCGTCTCAAATTGTTGTACATTCCTTGAAAAAGAATTATTCAATCAAAGCAAACTGTAAATTGGAAACCCATCTACATATATACATATACATAAGGGTATCATTTCGGTTATATGAGGTTTTTTTCCCTCACAAAACTCATATTTCTTGTTTATTTAATTAAGAATACAATACAAGGTCTTCTTATTACATCTATTTCTAGGAATTTATCATAATTTTTTTGTTATTTTTTATCATTATTAATAAAATAACAATAACAACAAGAATCTATTGATTATTTTTATTAAAAAATTATTAGTAATGAAATGTATATGATAATTGTTGTTATTGTATAAAGTAACGATTTCAATTTACATTGAGGGTTAGTTTAGTGTTACATAAGTCTAAACGGACAAAACGGTAATTGAGACTTGTATGTAGAGGTTAACGATTGGACGGCAATGTAATATTTAAGTATGTCAAGTGACAAGTTAAATAGCGATTAAAGAGAAGCAAAAAAATATTAATAATTTTTTTTTATTTTCTCTCTTTTTTCCCCCTTCTTAAACAGAGTAAGTGACAGTCAGAAAGCCGTTTAAGAAACCTTTCATTAAAAGCATGCTTTCTATGGGTTTGTTGGTCAGCCAGTGAGTTGATGCATCAAGAAAAAAAAAACAACATTATTTGTGGTTATATTTGAACAAATATTCCAACATTTTGGCATTTTGGCATAATTAATACGAGCAAAGTATAATAATTGTAACGGTACACTTGACAAAACGAAAGAGAAACGAGGAGAGTTGCTTGACAAAGCTAAACATAGCAGCAGCGGCAGAAAATGTCAAAAGCTTAACAAAAAAAAAAAAAAGAAAAAGAAAAATATGAAGTTAATAAACTGAAACACCCCTTTTTGTGTATATGCATATAAATATATACATATCACAATAAAATAAAAAAGAGGGTCTATACCAAATCTTCCCGGTCTAAGACAGCAGCAGTGAATCATGCACAACACCCTCACAACGGCAAAAAATAATGCAATACTAAGTGAAACCACAAAACCACCACCACCATCACCTATACATTACATATATGTATAAAAGAATATGTAAATGAGTGACACAACTATTTATAACAAAAGCATTGATATGGTGGAAGAAGAATCAGTTACATACAAAAATTAATTCACCAAAAAAAAAAAAGTGAAATCTACCACAAAAAGTATAACTGTTCTGTTCTCTTACTCACTCACTCTCCTTTCCTCCCTTCGCTTCCATCGCCCTGTCGAGCTTAAACAATTGAATATAATTACGGGAAGAACTTTTTTTTTGTACAACACTTAAGAAAAATAACTGAAAAAAGGAACAACAACAACAAAAATGATTAAATTACAAGCTCCACTTAACACAAGCAATCATCAATGCCACTACCAACAACAACAGCACTGTTACGCTAAGATTAGAAATAGCAACCACAATAGAAACAATAACCATAAAAATAACAACAATAGTAGCTGTAATAAAAGCAATAGAAGCATCAGAGGCAGTAACAGCAACAGCAGCAGCAACAGTAGTTGTTGTTACAGTAGCAAACACCGGAACATGCATACAAATATGCTAACATCAACTGTGGCAAGTAAAGTACGGCAACAAGACCATCACCAACATCACCAACAACAACAACAATCATTATTATTATACATGTTGTTGCTGGTAATTTGTATGTGTCAACTAATCAGCCACACTAGAGCATGGATGCCTGATGTCAGACCAGATTTACAATCAAGTAAGTTTACATACATAACATAGAGGCGAGAGCATAGATTTTATTAAAATTTATTTTGTATTGTTATTGTAAATGATGCCTACTAGAGCATAGCTTCTTTCTAATTAACGGTACTTTTATTAACTAAACTAAGAAAGATAGAAAGAGATGGATATATAGTGAGATTAGTAAAGATGACATAATTTTAATTAAAAATTTCCTTTCCACTTAAGCTTCTATTTAATAATTTCATCTATTTTATTACATTTCTAGAACAAGATAAAATTTTAGCCAAATTCTTTGGTAATGCTACCGATTACTTTAAGGTTTTAAATCATGATGACACCAGCATTTTGGTGGGAGCACGGTAAGTAATTTATTTCAAAACTTAAACTTAATATATTTCCCATCTTATTTATAATATAAAAAAAATTCATTAATAACATACAAAAAACGTCTCTTCTTATTATTTCAGCGATGTTATCTATAACATTAGCTTGCACGGTTTACGTGAGAATAGTCGCATTGAATGGTACTCATCAGATGCCGATCGTGAATTGTGCGCCCTTAAGGGTAAAACTGAGTCAGATTGTCATAATTATATACGAGTGTTTGCCCATCTGCCTGATGGACATTTATTAGTTTGCGGCACAAATTCCTATAAACCGCGTTGCCGTCACTATGCCGCAATCACCCCCATCACCGAAACACCAAACAAACATTTAACCGTTGCTGCACCTGTTTATGAAATTGTTCGTGATGTAGAGGCGCAAGGTTTATGCCCATACAGTCCGGTACATAATAGCACTTATTCGTATGCTGATGGGCAATTGTATAGTGCTACGGTGGCTGATTTTTCAGGTGGTGACCCATTAATCTATCGCGAAAATCTACGTACGGAACAGTACGATTTGAAACAATTGAATCAGCCAGACTTTGTGGGTGCAGTAGAACGGAACGGTTTTGTCTTGTTCTTCTTTCGCGAAATAGCAATGGAATTTATGAATTTCGGCAAGGTATGGTAGCCGAACTAGGCGTTAAGTAAGAAAATTAAGTTTGGCTTGTGCCAAATCTTAAAAAACCTCCCACATCTACGTACATGATGTGGATGTGGCATGTACATGATTACGCCTTTTAATAGGGTAAATATTAAGTATCAGCTTGCAAGTCGAGTTTTACGCTGAATGAGGTTTTTGTAAATTGTGGGCGTGCCCACGCCCATTTTTGGCGAATCGATAATTTTATATATGTATACTAAACTTCAACTTCATAGCTCAATTTTTGTGGCAGATAAGTAGATTTTGGTCGATTTTGGGCGTGTCCTTTGACCAATTTTGCCCAATTTAAATAGCGATCTAAAACTAACACTTTCTGGACAACTTAAATTTCGATGCTGATCATGAATATAACTGAGTCTTAGAGATATATTGTGACTCTGATATCATAGACCCTAGAAGCTCTTTGTCTCTGAGACCTCCTTCTGGGTGTTTACAAATGGAATGACAAACTTAGTGTACCGCCCATCTTATGTGGAGGGCATAAAAAGCAGGGAACGACGATTGCGTGTATACTCAGACTGTACGAATAATTAAATTTAATTGGTTTTTTTTTTTGCTTTGCATTGCAGACTGTTTATTCACGTGTGGGTAGAGTGTGCAAGAACGATCGTGGTGGTCCGTATGCTTTATCAAAAAGTTGGACTTCATTCTTAAAGGCTCGTCTAAATTGCTCAGTACCTGGGGAGTTTCCATTCTACTTTGATGAAATACGTAAGTTCACCTCTTTTCAATTCAATCTCTAGGTTGGAAATTATAGATTGTATGGCTTTAATCTTCATTATAGAGGCAATTAGTCCGGTTATAGAAAGTGGCCATAACCCTTTGGTGTATGCCGTCTTCACCACTTCAGTTAATGCGATACCGGGATCGGCTGTTTGTGCTTTCAACATTGACGACTTTATGGAAGTATTCCAGGGACCATTCAAATCACAAAAAGATAGCCAATCTCAATGGCTGCCAGTGCCGGAAGAACAAGTGCCTGAACCACGACCGGGACAATGTGTGGAAGACTCACGTACTTTATCCAGTATAGCGGTGAATTTCGTTAAAACTCACCCCTTCATGGAGATGTCTGTACCGCCAATATATGGACGTCCCCTATTGACAAAAGTCAATTTACATCATCGTTTAACTGCTATAGCGGTAGATGCCCAAGTTCAGGCTTTGGATGGGGACTACTATGATGTTATTTATACGGGAACCGATGATGGCAAAGTAACGAAATTCTTTAATATACCAACCGCTTCAAATGGCGGCACTTCGGCACGTTTCGATAATCTGAATACTGTTTTAATATCTGAAATGCAAGTACTGCCCAGCGGTGTGCCTGTGCGAGAATTGGTGGTATCGGCTAAAACGAATACTTTGTTGGTGGTTAGTGATGGCAGTTTATTAACGGTCCCTCTACATCATTGCGTTCACATTGTGGACTGTACAAGCTGTCTGGGTTTACAGGATCCCAACTGTGCTTGGGATCAACAAACGCACGAATGTAAAAGTTTGACCAGCTCAAATCATAAATTTGGCACCAAAACTTTTCTACAATCTCTGAATAGCACTAAAAAGGCGGCCAAGGCATTGTGCTCGAAATTTGGCAAAGGTACGAGTTTAAATGAAGGTGGAGCAGTACTGAATTTGGCAGCCATTACCGAGAACAGTTTGGATAGTTTAAATCATGAACAAACATCCAAGGAAGAGGAATTGACGAAAACTATTTTAAATACGCAACAAATCGCTTCAGCACCGGGGGTGGTATTGGGTGAAGCTGTCGTGGCAGATGTTAGATCTACAGATTTGGACATACCGACAGCGGTGGGAGGGGATTTCCTGTTAACCAATTTCAATGAGGATAATAAAATCACTTTACATTCGGTGGATCCTTTAGATCTCATGCATTCGATCAATGGTGAGAAAATAAGAAAATTATCAAAAAAAAATGATAAAGTTTTCTTTAAAAATTATTACCTGACAGATCCGTTGCAATCTTCATCGCGCGGTGATGAGCAAAAATTACAATTGGCTGGCAAAAGTTTTTATTGGGGCTTTGGTGCTTTAGCTTTGGCTTTGGTTTTCATTATAGGCATGGTTGTCGGCTTACATGTGTCCAAGCGTAATTGTAAGCCTCCGTCACTGCACGGCAATCATCGCAATCAATTCACTTCCAATCCGTTAGTAAAAATCATTCTTAAAAAATATTTATATCAATCATTTATTAACCTGTTCTTCCCCATTCCAGACAATTTGGTTTAAAACATGGCAAAGACATTAATTTGCTAATGAATCCCAATCATTATTGTCATACAAAAAAACCAAATTTAGATTTGGAAAAGGATCGCAGTCATGAGTGTAAAAATTCTACCGAAAATTTGGAAAAGGAATTACCCTGCAAAACATCAACATTGACAAAAGTGAAGCGCACTTATATATGATCAGTGCCAGAGCTTATGTGAAATGATAAAATAATTACGTACAACAACAACAATAACAATAGTAATAGTTTTAAAGGTAACATATATTGATTTTTAGTAAAATTTATACTTTTTTCTTGATTTTTATTAAGTCGGATATTAATTCGTTTAAGGTTTTGTAAGGCAAGCAAAAATATTTAGCAGTTACAGTAAGGACTCAAAAAATTAAGAATTTTTTTTACACTATTTATAACAAACAAAACCTTTTTCGAAAAAAAATATCTATAATTTTTAATAAGTATTTTTATTTTTTTCAGTAACTTTATTAGTAGTATTTATATATTCATATAAATGACAATCGAGTTAGTGCAGTTTTTTTTTAATTTCTATTTAGAAAAAATATAAATTTATAACATATAGTTAATGATTAAGTACAAATTAAGTGTAGATTAGTATAAAAGTAGAAAAAAAAAATAAAAAAAATAAATTTGTATATATCTTTATTAAGGCATTTATGTATCTCTTAAGTTAAGGTTTTTTTTAGCACCTTGCTGTGTAATGTAATATAAAAAAACAATTTTTATACTTTGTAAATTATTACTATAATTGTATATTAAGTTCATCTGATGGTATTTTATTTATATGAAAACCTAACAATATTACAGACAAGTATTTTTTTTACTGAAATATGATTAAAATATCATCACCACCACCAAGCATTAGACTGATATAGGCTGGCTAACAAATATGGATTTTAATACAACTCCTCTTCTACAATTACATAATGTGAAACATGTCACCTGCTTCTGGGTGTTGCAAACGAAATGACAAACTTAGTATACCCCCATCTTAAAAAGGGCGGTCCCTATGGACTATGGCAATTTACTAAAACTAATGTGACTCAACGTATGTGTCACACGGCCATTACATGTTAAAGTGTGACTTAAGGTATTTGTCACATGTCAGTGAAGTTGTTAATTATAAAAAAAAAATAACAGACACATATCAAATGGAATAAAAAATAATCCATTCATATAAAGCTTTAAATAGCGGTAGAGTAAAATTTCTCTCTTTATGTTTATTTTGTAATAAGAAGAGAAACTCTGTAATAGCAATATTCTAAATTACCGTTACCTATAAGTAATTGCTTTGGTAGAAATCAATAACTAACTCATAGAACAAGATTTTTTGATAACATTCAAGCACAAAACATTGTATTAAATAACTGTAAGCAGTCGTTGCTTTGCCTTTTTAGAGTATATCATATGAGTAAACCGTATTGTACCGTAATGCTTAAGCAAAACAACATTTTTACTCTCCCTAGAAGGTTTTTATATACTTGCATAAACTGTAATTCTAAGCATTTATAACTAATCCTTAACATGAGCTTAATACTAAACTAAAACGAAACAAAGCATTTAATGAAAAGAAATTGGAAATTTAATATTAACAGGAAAGAAAATTGAAATAAAATACAAACATAAAGCTTTTTCTTATGGAGAAAAAAAATGCAGAAACATATACACACACTTATTAGTAAGCAATCTTTTTTCAAAATTCTAAAAAAAATGCCTTATTGTCAATTAATAATACGCATAAGAACTTATGAAATTTACATTCACGCTTATAAAAAGCAATTGCACATGTAACAACAAAAGCTTAAAAGCTTTATTTAATAAAAAGAAAGTTTTATATTTAAGCATGTCCGTCCCATATATTCGTGTATAATTGAAAAAATATGGCAAAAAAAAAATTGAAAATTTACATGAATTTATAACAATATGCGTAGATATATAATAATTATATTTTTATAAACGCTTTTCAAAAAAAAAAAAATGAATATAATAAAAGAAATACTAAAAGCTTGTAAATATTTTTTAAGCTGTAATTTAAGTATTTTTTTTTATAAAAATCGTAGCTAGTTAAGTTAAAAAATTTTGTTGAAATTTTTTTAAAAAGAAAATTTGTTTTTTACTAAAAGAAAATATATTTGGCTTTATTTTTGTATTATTTATATAAGAAAAATTGCATATAAAAAATAAAGTTAAATAAAAACTTGTTTAGATTTTTAAAAAATTTTATTATAAATAAAAATCAACATTTGATACAATAAAATATATGTTTTTGATATTAATTAATACGAAAGAATACATTTCTCTACTAAGGGATCAAAATGCCTTCTTTTAGGGTGGTTTAAAATCATCATAGAAACTGACACAGTGGTCTGATTAAGCTGAAACATGCATTATTAAATTCTTTGGATCATTTTCTATAGATTGGCATCAAAATTTTTTCAAAAAATTACCAATCATTCAATTTTAAAAATATACCGTCAATAGGCGTAGGGTGATAAGGTTTATAAGCATATCAGACAAAACTAGAAGTTATACCCTTTCATATGACACCTTTTTCAGGTAAATCGGTGAAGCCGTTATCGAGTTATAGCGTTTTAAAAAAATCGAATTTATAAAAATTACTTTCTTACAAAGCTGGGCGCCTAGTATTTTGGCTGATTTTTCGGTTTTTCACATTTGCTTAGATTTTTGCAAACGTTAAATAGCAGTGAACTTTCTCTCATATGTAAATAATTCTCATTATCAATATTGTATATTAAAGCTGGTTGCTATTTTACAACTTCAGAATTTCTTCACTATGCTAAAATTCAAGCGAAATACCAGGCGCCCAGCATTTTAAGAAAGAAAATTTCAAAACTACGATTTCTTAAAAACGCTATAACTCGAGAACGGCTCCACAGAATTACGTGAAAAAGGTGTCATATGAAAGGGTATAACTTCTAGTTTCGTTTGATATACCTATGTGCTCTATCACCCTACGCCTATTGACAGTATATATATAAAATTGAATGATTGGTAATTTTTTGGGAAAATTTTGATGCCAAGCGATAGAAAATGGCCAAAGGAATTCAATAATGTATATTTGCACTTGATTCGGCTATTGTATCAGTTTCTATTATGTTTTAAACTATCAACACACAAAGTACGAAAATATCGGGCAAAATACCCAGGCGACTAGTATTGTAAGAAAGGAGATTTTTTGAGTATGATTTCTTTAAAAATCCACAACTCGAGATGATTTATGAATTGTTTTCATTTTTTATTCGAAAAGGTTCCAATTTTTTTGTAAAATAACGCAGTTTATTTGAATTTATTTATCGAATGATATTTAGCATAAACTTACTCATATTTATTTACTTACTGCGGCATATTCTTCTTCTTCCAATGTTTTATGTTTTACTAACCGGAATTTTATGAACATATAAACAATTCTATCATCTGGTAACAATAAAACAAACAGGTGTTTATGAAGCGTTTCAAACGCTAAGAAGAAGCATGTTTTTATTGAAATTTGGCGTAAAACTTGAATTTTTGTAAAAATCATATAACAATGCTAATTAAAACGGAAAGTAATGAAATATAAATTACACAAATAATTATTTATTAAACATTTTTTCAATTTTCTTAGTAAATAGTGGAATGAGTAATAAATTGTTGATAAAGTTCGAAGATATTGAAGAAGACGATTTGCATCCGCATTGTCCTCATGGACCCGCATTGCTGTTCTATGGTGAAAATAAAAATCCTTCAGAAGGATTTTATGCGTGCTCAGCTTTTAGAGATAAAAAATTGTGCAATTTTCATTTAGCGGTTAACGAAGTAAAACCTAAACATTTAATAAGAAATTTTCCTGTAGACACGAAAATATATAAACAATTGAAGCAAAAGGTTAATAAGAAAATTATAATAATATATAAATTTATAATTATTTAATGTTTACTTAAATTTTTTCTAGTTTTTTGATAATACCTATGAGAAGCAGAATCACTACTGTTTAGATTGTAATGTACCGCTGAAAGAAAGTGACTTGACGGCTCATTTAGGACATAAGGTGGAAAGAAATCTTACAGAAGAGCAAATACAAAATCCAACCCTCTTCTTACCACCTTTGAATAATGACAAAGCTAATGCTCAATATTTTTTTGATGATAAAGCTTTAATGTTTTTTGAAAAATGTTTTAGGGACTTGAAAATTGAGTGAGTATTAAGGAAAAATTAATAAATAGAAATACTTAAATTAAATTTTCTTTATTTAAATAGCAAAATAGTATGTATAGGCGCTCCCCGATTGCACGCTTACGTTAGAAGTTATTGCAACACTTGGTTATCAAGCTTTCTTCTAGACTTGGATCAACGTTTCTTTTATTTTTATGATGATCATGAATTTGCTTGGTACAATATGTGCAACAATTACTTCTTTGATGATCAACAAAAACCGAAATTTTTACGTTTTCTAAAAATCAAAAGGTTGGTAAATGCAATACAATACAGTTAACTGAACATAAATAAAAAATAAAAATTTTGTTCAGATCGCAACGTTTGCTGTTCTTTACCGATCCACCATTTGGTTGCCGCACTGAACCCATTGCCTACACCTTGTATCAACTAAACAAACTTTTCAATCAAATCAATCAATTACCTTATCAGCCAGTATCCATATTTTGGATATTTCCCTACTACTCCGAACATTACATCCAAATGGAAATGCCCTCCCTACAAATGTGTGATTACAAAATCAATTATACCAATCATTTAATTTATACAGATATGGGCCAGACGGCACGTAAATTAGGTTCCCCGGTACGTCTCTACACCAATGTGCCTTTACAATTAATAAAACTGCCCGTGCTCGAACAATATAAATATTGTCGCATTTGTCAACGTTATACCGCCTCGGAGAATCGTCATTGTTACGTTTGCAATAAGTGTCCATCGAAAAATGGAGCCACCTACCGTCACTGCCAGCAGTGTGGAATTTGTGTTAAACCAAATTATGTACATTGTGATGAATGTCGCCGCTGTACCCAGTCAGAGGGTCACAATTGTGCGGACTATCAAATGAATCAAAGATGTTGGATTTGTCGTCGTCACGGACACATTGAAAAGAACTGTTCAACTGTACAACAATTAACCAAATTTGATATATTTTCAACGCCTACTAAAGAAAATGTAATTATGTGTTATTTGTGCGGTGTTCGAGGCCACAACGAGAGCTACTGTCCGCAGCGTCATGTGTACCTAGAAGAGACGTCGTTTTTAAATGAAATGCGTATAAAATTTCGATCATAACATGATCAGGAAAAATAGAATTGAAAATGTTAGGTTAAAAGCCGTATATGTATAAAGTAACGTAAGAGCGTATCATGTGTAAAATTAGGTTATTTTTAAAATATATGTTAAATTACACCTCAAAGGACGAGTTCTAAAGTATTCTGTGTAAATCGGAGGCGTCTTTATATGATTCCATCCATTTTTTATAAATAAAAATATTTCAAAAAGTATGTATGGAGCTAGTTTTAAGGCTGTACTAGTGATCCCCGTGTTTGTCTTTCTTTTTATTAAACTCTTTTTACTTCGAGGAGCACGTTTTGAAGTAAAAGTATTCACATACATTTTAAGCGTCTGACGTTTTATTTTGATAAGCAAATCATTTTTATTATCTTTACCTTATTTTAAAGCATGTTCTTAAATAAAATATACACACTCGCACATACTTAATATACAATAAAATCATAGATTAAGGATTTATAAATGTAACCTATTTATGTAGTCAATAAAAATCACATCTAACGCTTTTCCAAATGGTAAACAAATTTAGGCATATAACTAATATTTAAAACCCTTAGAATTTGTTTATCATTATTTATATAGAAGAGCTTCTATGATGAGACCAAAAATCCTCATAATTGGATTGTGTTTCTGTCACTATTTGGGGCATTTCTCTAGTTACCGCATAATCACTATTCAGTATGGGTCAACTTTGTGTTTTTCCCTGTTTGTTATAATCAGCGCCGGTATTATAATCAGATTCAATTTCACGTAATTCAATTTTTTGGTCTTGCATTGCTTTCTGTTTGTATAGGAAAGTATTAATACTACATTTATTTTTATTTTTTTAATTATAATTAATTATTTTATACATACTTTAACACATTCCTGATAAATTTTGAATAAGGGAGCACACATATTATCGTCGTGATGACCTTTTAGATAATGTTCCGTGAACCATAAATTGAAACAAGCATCATATTGCTTTTTCAATTCATTGCAATGCTCACCCAAACTGTTCATGTTCACGGTGTTGTTCAACACTTTGGGAATTAATGTTAACATATAGTTTAACTTTAGAATATTGAATATTTGTTAATATACATGATATATTAAAATGTTGAATAGACTTAAAAGTAAAATTAATTTAATTACTTTGGTTAAAACCATGAAGAGCTGTTGTAAGAAACATGCAAAGAAAACATTCATTATACGATGATAGCATTAGAAGCGTTATTATTGGTTTTCTTATATTAAAGCTATTTAATATTAATTGTTTTAGAAACGGCATAAATTTAATTATTTTTTAAATAAAAATTCTTAAGTTTCTTTTTAAGTTTTAAGTAATCACATGATAAAAATGTAATCCACTTTGTTTCTTTTGTATTACACAACCATATCTAGTACATGTGGCAACGCTCAAGTAAATTTTTAAAAACACGCCGATATTACTTGACATAATTGTTCGTAGTCTTCAAAATTTTGCATTTATCCAATCAACTCAATTGCTGCAAATAGCCCATCAATCAATACTTTTCTGAAGATAATTTGAACTGAAAAAATGAATAATTTAAGAAATGCTGGTATTCGCTTTATGGCCACCGGACCATTTAGGAAAGTTTGTGGTGGTAAACGTGATTTCACACGAACTTTGTGGCACATGTGTAAGAATCGAGAATTTTCGGATCCCAAACGTTCAACAGTTTTGCAAGTTCACAAACCCAGCTTAAGCTGTACCTGTGGCTGTAATACAAAATTAATGCATACTAAAGGTATGTCAGGGAAAAGTTTTTGTGGCTTTATTTAAAGAATGTTACATAACCTCAATTTCTTTTTTTGATATTTCATTTTATAATACCGGCTTCAATTTTTTTTTCTTTTAGCGGAACGTGAATTGGTTGAATTTTTAACTGAAGAAATTTTAGCTGAACGTAAAGCGCAAAAAATTAAAACTGTGCCTACCACCTTAGAAGGTTTCTCCATCAAATTGGATGGTGCTGAGGTGGAGTTAAGCAAACAAACGGACAAAGAAAAGTACAATCTATTATGGAGAAGTTTTATGTTAAAGAATATTCTAAATCAATTATAATTTCTTTGTAGAATTGTTATTAATTTTAATGTAAATCATACGGTAGACACCGAAGAAGAGCCTGAATTGGATCCCAATGCCGACAAACCGGATGTTGGTGAAATGCGTAGCAAGCCACGCTTTGAAGTTGATATTATAAAAGGAAATACCACCTTGTCGTTCACTTGTTCGTTTTTGGAAGGTTTACCTCAGGAGGGTGAATACAGTAAGTAAACAAATTATACATGCTTCTTGGTTTCACATAAAAAGTGCACCTTTTTATGCTTAAACGCAGATGATGTTTTTGGCATTGATGAAATGACCATATACGAGGGTGAATGGAATGATAAAGTGTATGCTGTAGCCGGCGATGTATTAGATGGCGTACGTTTATAAAATATTTCAATATGTTAAAATGAAAAGTTTTACTGATTTTATTTACTTTAGTATTTGTATGATTTACTAATGAATGTCCTGGAAGAGAAGGGCGTTAATAATGAATTTGTCGAGAAAATGTCTGATGTAGCTACTGCCTATGAACACTCCTCTTACATTGGCCTATTGGAGAGTTTGTCCAAGTTCACCACCGGAAAGTAAATACTTTCCTCTATATTTTTAAGAGTAGTTTTTATTATTTTTGTTTTATTGTACTAAGATTAAGTAGCATTTTATCATGATTGATGTTTGTTTTTTGTTTTTTATACTAATTTTTCATATTTTCATTTTCTTCATCTAGTTATGAAGCTAAACTAGCAAACGAAACTCTTGCTTAATGTGTGTAGATGTGTGTGTGTGTGTGACCCAACAGAAAAAGAATATTCAAGATTCAAATTTTGCAAAAAATTTATATAATTCCACATTAATTTGTGTACAATTTTTATTACATGCTTGCTATACAAATGTACCTACATCCCAAACTGAAGATGTTTGAAAGAAATTTTTCAATGTTTATTTGAACAACTCAATAAAAGGTCATATGTGTGAATTTAAAATTAAAAGATTTTGATTTTATAGTGGATTGATTGATTAAAACGATGGGTAAGTCATTCTGGAATATATCATCCCAATAATCAATAAAATGTTAATCTTGCTTTAGCATTACAAGTGTTACAAAACATCTGCATAAATGCGATGTAGAATCCTGAAATTTTCTTAAACTTGTGTATATGTTATATAGTGTAAATGCCACCACAGAACATTGAGTAGAATTGGCTTAGCACCGAAACACATGGTTACCCGAATAACACACAAAAATAGACACAGGTTCGAATATCCACAGAGGTGTTGTTGGATATAATAAAAACGTGCAATGCGAAGGAGTTTTAGTTTATTAGTGCTGTTGTATTTGTTGTTTTAATTAATAAAAAATGCCTTCTTTGAAATTGGGCAGGAGTTTCAGTTAAAATCCCCCAGTGATTGGAAACTCTAATCCGAAGAAGGTAGATTGAATCGGTCACTCCCCTTAGAAAAATACCCGCTTAAATGCTTTCTCGCAGTTGTCCGGCCAGACAAGCGAGTAATAGGGAGTGCGTACACTTTTTTAATTTTTTAGCGGGCTAATTAAAAAAAAAATATCTGTAGATTCCATATAGACTGTAAGAGGGATTGAACCCACGTATGTGAGAATGAAATCTAAACTCTTAGTAAATGTAGAAGTAGTATAAGACGTGTTTATTAATAACAACATTAATAACAAACAATGCGATAATAGTGAGAATGTGATGTTTTTTTTTTATTATTGTTTTTTGTTGTTGTTAAATTTTCGTTAATTCATGTTAATTCCATTAATCTTATATCCAAATAACATGTAAAACATTTCAATTATTTAGTAAGAAGAATATGTATAAAAAAAGTAGAAGTTGATAAAGATTTATAACGGTTTATACAGGTATATTTGTACATACTTGACAAAGGAATGCATTAATTTTGTTTTTTAACTATGTGATAACCAAAGCGGAAATTGTATCTTAACACGTTGAATGTTTAAAAAAATGTATAACACATTCATGGATAAAGGGAAAATATGCGTTTGATGTTTTAGTTGTTAGTTATTGTTGTAATAATTATACAAATTGTACCATTACTGCATACATCAACATCTACATCAGGCACATACATATGTGAAATTATATAAATACCGACAATCGTTGGTTTCGGTGATGCTATAAAAAGAATATTAAAGAGTTGTAACAACAACAACAATAAAAACAACGGTATTGTTGTTTCATTCATTGGTATGTGAAGAATAACAATAATAAAAACAAATTTTGATATTTTTTCGCCTGCCCTATCTAGGTGATGATAGGTGGCTACGTAGCGACGATCAAAACCGTGGACTAGTCTGATATTAGGTATCAATTTAATATTTTTCTTATATTATTGCTTTTATTTGTTCTCTTTAGAACTTTTTTTATAATTTTTAATAAAATGGGTTTTTTCAATTAAGACATAACAATTTAGTATTTTAATACGACCGCATCCTTAAAGGTTTTTTGTGATCAGTCAACATCAAAAGGTCAGTAAAAGCTAACATTTTTATATACAGAAACAATTAAAGTTTATTAATTATTAAATATTACTCCTGAAATTCTAAGTCGGTTAATTCTAGATAGTCTGTGCGTACTAGAGTGGAAAATTTCAAGTCAAAATATTCAATAATGGATGTTCCTGAGAATCAGTGATACAATGCATTGCTTGAAGTATCGAAAACATGACAGCTGTAAGGGCTTCACTTTAAAATAAGGCAAATCAAGATTTAGAAATATTACAAACCACATTGTGACGAATTTTTGGATAAAGATCTTGTCTTACACCCATACAAGGTCAAATGAACTCAGTACTTTAAGTGGTTATATATGTAATTTATATACATTGTACACATATATATGTTACGTACATATTAAAGGTATATATACATACGTATGAACTAAACAGCTATTGTTCTGAATCTACAAAAAGAAGAAATATTCACTCTTTTAAAATATTTTGTAACTTCGTGACTTTAATGTATAAAATGTATTTTACCAAAGGAAAGAAGAAGAAAAAGAAAAAACAGAATAAAAACAACAACATAACGAACCCAACCAGAATACTATTGTAGTCAATCACATACTAAATAACTGCACTTTTGTACATTTACTCTCGTGTACATACATATTTATTAAGTGTATGACCAGAAAACGGCCCAACAAACAGACAACAAAAACAGCAACAACAACAACAAGAACAATGAAAAGTTGTTAACAATAATAACAGAAAAACAAAAGCCACAACACCCCACTACCATAAGGCCACACAATAAAAGAAAATCTACAGCAATCTTAATAAAGCGGGTCTAGAAACTAAAACGTGGAGCCTTTTTCTCTATACCCTCCACAAAAGAGTACTTAGTTTGATATTCCGTTTGTAACATCCAGAGAGAACCTTTGCTTAGCATTAAAATTGAAGTCAATTTAGATGTGTCTGTCCCTGTGTCTGCCTGTTGTTTTGCAATTTTTAATATTGAGCTAAACTTGAAATTTTAATAAAATTTCGCAAAATCGCTTTAGAGCCACGCCCAAAATCTACGAATATCTATCTATCAGCTATGATTGAAGTTTGAATTTAGTATAAACACTCATTTAGATATAATCAACTTGTTGATGAGCTAAATACTGCTTAAGAGCCATGCCCACAATCCACAAAAATCTATGTATCAGCCACAATTGAGCTATGAATTTAGTATAAGTACTTATTTATAAATTAGTATAAATACTCTATATCGATGTGTTAAAAAGTGGGCGGGACTGTATAAAATAAACGCCCATATTTTGCAAAAATTTTAAAGTCAAACTCAAACCGTTAAGTTTTTATTTAATATATAATCTATGGAAAGGTATCTGCTACGCCCATTTTTGTGTGTATATATTGTAAAGGGTATTTAAGATTCGATGTAAGCCATAATTTAATATTTTTTTTACTCGTTTTAGTTTAGTTTCAAAACTAGATCGCATTACAAGCAAATGTCTTAAGACACACCAAACCATAGCCACACCACACCAAACATACCAAATAAAATAACAACATCAATAACAATAACAACAACAAAAACAACAATTGTATAGTAGAAAAGAAGAAAAAGAAAAAACAATCTTAAAGTCACAGATTTTAAGACACTTTTTAATGTGAAAAACCAGAGCGCAGCTCACTCACACTTTTACAAATTATTGTAAATATTCATAAACATTAAATTGAAGTTAAAGATACATTTATACATATGCATGTGTATGTGTGTGTGTATTTGTGTGGAGTGTGGCAATTACAATTTCAAATTCAATTCACTTGAATTCAAATCGAACCCATTAACCAAGACTAAGGCTTGATTTCTAAAGCCAAAGCTTCAACATTAACTTGTTTTCTTTTCTCATGTTTGCTTCTATTGTATTTTATTTTTAATTTGTTGTTAATATAATAATAATCATTAGTATTATTAATATTATTATTATTATTACTGAGAGCATTCCTCCTAATTTAGAGATTTTCAGCTTGTTTAACATTCGATTTGGGACGGTCGTGATGTTTGGACTTTAGTTTATATCCTTGCATTATATTTCATTGAAATACACATTAAATTTATTGTTATAAATATAGTTTTTATTTTATAATTATGTTTATATGTTGTACAGAGACATTCCGGATTAAGCTGTTTCGCTTAATTCAGTTAAAAGTGATGATGAGAAGTTTTAAAGGGATCTCTAGAAGCATTCTAGAGTAACTTATCGACAAATACTGATAAGATGTTGTAGCCGTGGCTGAAAACTTGCATTCCAATGAGCGACCGCCAACTACATATAACTGCAGTCTTTTAAAATTTCTTAAGATCTCTCAATCATCCAATTAAACCAATTTTTAGCTTTATTGATACAAAGTTATGCCGATTTTTGTAAATAAATAATTGTTATATGAGAAAATCTATTCATTTGAAAGAATGTGACTCGTTAATGAAACTTTTAAATTAACAAATACTTTATTCCAAGCCTTACTTTTGTATTTGGTGATCAATAATTTTGATTTCGTAATCATGTTTCAATTTTGGGCATTTATAGTAAATTTTACAACAAAAATGTTGCTTTTTTTGTAAAATATTATTTAGTAAAACACATAAAAATGTTCAAATATCATTTAATTATCATTTAATTGAGCTCAAATAAAAAAATAATATAAAATATGATTTAAAAGCCGCCTAAGCAATAAATTTTTAATACAATAGTAAAAGTAAAAATTTCAACCTATTTTTTATATTATAATACCTATTAATATATTGTATATATATACATAATATTTTCTTAGAAGCCATGCTTATAATTAGTAAAAAGTGTCAAATAATGCGGTGTTATGAACATGTATGTCCGTACGTCCATGTATTTGTTGGTTGTTGGCACTCTCATGGACGTAAATTTTAAAATATTGAGCTGAAATTTTATACTGACACTTCTACTAGGTTTTGGTATTTAACAAAATCTGTAAAAAACCACGCCTACAATCATCAAATATTTATATAACACAAAAATTGATTAAAAAGTTGAAATTTTCTATTGTATGTCCATGTAGAGGGTACTTAAGATTTAAGATCTAAACCAGATTTAATTATTTTCCAACTTGTTTGATATTGATATATAGGTTGTAGTAAATTTGTTATAATTGTTGTAATAATTATATATATTTTTTTGTTAAATTGTCAAAAGCGTGACTCCATGAAATGTTGTCAAACAATAAGTGTGTGCGTCAGTATAACGCATAGTTGTCTAACTTTGTTTTATTCATGCTGTCATTAGTGTGTAATGTAGTGTGTAAAGAGAGCTTGTTAATGTTATGTTAAGTAGGTAGGAGAATATGATATGTATGTAAGTTAATTGTTTTTTGTTATTGTTGTTAAATAAAGTTGTTTAATATGCATTAAATCTTATGATATAATTGAGATGCTGTATTCTACTAAATTGAAGGTGGGGAGTCTATCATCAAGCTGATGTTGAGTTGATTGCCTTTTACTGTAGCTTTGGAAAAGTTTCCAAATAAAAATGAAATCATTTGTAATAAATTTATGAAATGATTTATTTGTATGATAAAAAATATTTTTTATTTTACTTTATTTTTTATTTTATAGAGCACTTTTTTTCATGAGTTGGTGTTGGCATGAATAGCACGTAATGAGCGTTATGTTGTTGTTGTATGTTTGTTTAATGATATACAAAACTGCCCAACGTTCTTGAATTTTTTAATCACCAACAGACGTGCTTGATTATTATTGTCTTAAGTGTATCGTTTTTTGTTTTGTTTTTCTTCTTTAACAAGAATTTATAGAGTTGTCATTAAAAGTAAGAATTTCCGCCTAAGATAACAAATACTCTACAACAAGATTGGTTAGGGTGAATGAATATGTTTTAAGTTTTAGTTTATGTTGTTAAACATTTAATTTATTCTACATCTATTTTTATGCTTAAATATTTGTTGATATGCTAGCTGAAGACACAATTTATTGATAATTTCATTAAGAAGTTAATATTTATTAGTAAGGTCTCGGATATACAGACGGACGGATAGACATATATTTGTCTAGAATGCTTATCAGAAATATAACTTGATTATAATAAAAATGTTAACCTTGACTGATGATTTAACTTTGACAGATTATAAAAAATGTTCAAAGAGGCGTTTGTATTAAAATTTAAAATCATTATGTACCTACGGAAAAGTATTTTGTGTAGTAGCTTTTTTGCCTGCACTCCCTTTACACCTACTAAACTGAATTTTATTATTTCATAAAGTATATTTATTCATGATTTTAATTAACTAATCTATAATTTCCTACTATTTAAATATTTAGATTATTAAGGCGAGATAAAAATCTCGGAGACTTTACTCAATTACTAATTGACTGTGATTGTTAATTAAATGTATAATATATAATTAAAATATTGCATGTAGATATGATTAGCATTTATTTTCCTTATGGATGGATTCATTGTTAATGTTGCTGCCGGCTGCTTGCTGCTGGTTAAGTAATATATAAGATTGAACGTATATGTATTACAGGTATTGTATGGTGATGGCAAATTGATATTTTTTAATGACGAATAGTTATCAAGGTCATTTTCAAGTACCGGTTGTAATTGTTGTTGTTTTTACTCTTGCCTACAGCTATTAATGCCAATGAATGCTTGTAATACGTTTTTAATAAAGTTAAGAAGCAGAGTTCGACAAACTTTTTTTCTTGAAGAATTTCTTTTAATTTTTTTTATATGGCAAGAACTTATGGAATGGCAGGCAAGAAAAGAGTCACATTTTATATGACATTATGTGCTATTCCGCTTGCAACACCCAGAAGGAAACTTCGAAGATCTTACAAGGTATATATATTCGTGATCAGCATCAAAAGCCGAGTCCATTTAGATATGTCCGTTCGTGGGTCCTTAAATTAGTTTGTTATGGGTTCCCTCATGATGGTAAATTTTGGGATTTTGCTGAAATTTTTTACACGCTGCAGCAAAATTGGTTGAAAGCCACCCCAACAACCGACAAAAATTTACTTATCTACTGCAAAAATTGAGCTACGAAGTCAACATTCGGTACACATATTAATATTTAGCCTTTATATCTATAAACCAAACATAAAAGACACGCCCACAATTTACAAAAAACTATATTTAGTTCAAAATTTCACTTGTATTCTAACTCTTAGGAAATATACTATCAAGGGGCACATGCCACTCTCTCTATGAAGGAGAAAAGAGAGGTTATGAAGGGTATTTAAATTTTGGTCTTTTTCTTCTTTTTTGACAGCAACTAATGCATGCCATCAAACAACAATTGAATGGATTATTACAATATCGTGACCTAATCACATATAAATCTACTCAAACGGCATATATCCCTAACATCAGCATCACAAGAGCATCATCAATATTTAACCACACATTTAGCAATTACGTTTAGCTAACAATATTTGTAAGCCTGTAAATTACCTACCACGTTACCATCTACAGCCTATAGTTTTGCAAGTTGAAAATGTACAAACCAACCCTTCACCAAACGAGTTGTATACAGACAGTGCGATAACATAACATACAGTGTGAACATGTATTGTGGTGACAGATTTATTGATTGTTAAGCGGAAAATGATAAACAAGAAACATGTTAGCTGGAAAGAAAACTATAAATACAGAGTAACAAGAGTTTCGTGGCTTTAGAGGAGTTTTTTTTTTGTAGATTTTTGTAAAAATTATTCGATTCAACCCATATTAAATAGAAATAGTTTTTGAACCTAGTCTTTATTAATCATAAATTTATGTGGAACGTCGTACACATAGAGAAAACGATTCTGTAGGTGCAAGAAGCCTTTTTTTGTAGTTATATAGGCTTATACTGAGTTGAAGGTACTTTCTGATGTATTTTTATACCCTTCACATAAAAATAAGTTTGCCATTCCCTTTGTAATACCCGTCAGAGAGCCTACAAAGTATATAGATTCATGATAAACATGAACAACTGAGACTATCTAGACATTTATATACGTACGTCCGTCTGTTGTTGGCACTTTTGTGGTTGTAAATTTTCTGAAATTGAGCTGAAAGTTTGTATATATATATTTTGTTTCTTTACGTAGATTTCTACTTAATTTTGTTCATATGCCACGCCCATAAAAATAACCAAAAACTTTCTAGCTCCCACAAAAATTGATTTAGAAAGTTGAAATTTGATGCGTATATGTATAATTAGTTTATCCAATGGTTTGCTAAAAATGGGCGGGGTCGGCTTCAGTTGTTATAAGAAACTCTTTTTTTACACAGAACCTGTTTTGTAAGTTAACACATAATATTTATAGTTATAGAGGATATAATTAGGACCTGCCACGCCCACATTTTGTATATAGATATGGGAGGGTATTTAAAATTTGGTTTAAACCAAATTTTCTTTTTTACAAATTTTATACAAATTAACACTTAAATGAACGTAAAACTCATTAATAACTGAACTTTCCGTGTGGGTGTATATGTTTATAAGATTCTTAAAAAATATCTTGACTTATATACATATAATAAGTTTACTTTAAGAAGAACTTTTTTATACCTTAAAAATAAGTTAAAGAATGAAATGGGACACAATGCTAAAACTACTACATAACTTGACTCATACAGTTTGCACTCTTCTAACGTGTAAGTTATGCTTTAGTTGTGGGAATTAATTTAATGAACAAGTGAATCATTGAATAATAAATGGGGAAAAAAAACATGTACTGAATGACAAATGAATGATCTTTGAAGTTAATGGGTTAACTTATGATTTATTCAACAAATTAATGTTGAAGAAAAAAACCAAAGGAATGAATGATTGAGAATGATGAAAAAACATATGACCTGTTAAAGAATGATGGAAAAACTAGTAAAGTAATTAATTCCAATGTAAAATATCCTTTACATCTATATATAAAAAATAGGCGTGGCAAGTACATGAAGACGCCTTTGAATGATGTATATCATCTTAAAAGTCGAGTTTTGCGATTTGAAAGATTTTTTGTAAATTTGGGGATTGTAGGCGTGGCCTTTGACCGATTTTACCCCCAACTTAAACAGCGGAAAATAACTAGAAGTGTTTGTATAAAATTTCAGCTTAATATCTTAAAATTTATGGCTGTGAGAATAACAACAACAACATATCGACTCGAGTTTTGGATGCTAATCAAGAATATATATACTTTGTACTTATGCAGGTACATACCTTTCTTTTCAGAATATAAAGACTTATAAAGGATATAACTATAAATCCATTACATTATATCAACGTTGTAACAATCTTTGCATACTTTTCACTTAGTGTAGAGTCTCTCCTTACACACTCAAAATAGTAACAAAGTAAAGCAACACCATTATATCAGCTTCTTCTTCTTGTTCATCTACAAAAGCTTTTCTTTTTATGTTGGCGTTATATTGTTACCGTTTTGCTGTTGTTGCTATTATTGTCATGTTATTGTTAAATTTATATGAGTTTCACGCCCGCAAAGAAATCAACTGTAATACATTTTATTTTATTGTTCTGTAGCTCTACTGAATTTTTTTTCTGTGCAATACAATAACAACAATAGCAACAACAACAACAACTACATATGTATATATAGAATAATGAAAAAAGAAACCTTCTTAAGTTCGTTAAGCATGCGGTTAATGTTAAGAGACACTGCAGTAAATTTATGACAAATGAGTTGCAGTAATTTACTCACTTGAATGTGTTGGACAAGAAGTTTAATAGTTATTTTATGTAGTCCATATTGTCATATATGTATTGTGAGTATTTTTTTATTAATGACTGTTTTGTTGTTATTGTTATGTTTTGTTAAGTAAGAATAAAGAAAACAGTTGAGCAAGTACAGCCAAGAAGATTGATTTTCTTACGAAAGATAATAAAAAAATGCTTCTAAAATAATTACTTTAAATTATTGATTAATGATAACTGTATATAGTGTTACATCCTTTAGGCTTTTCACATGATGTCACAGGCAACTAATTTCAATGTGTTTTAAGGCAAACGAATGTTATAAATTTCACATAGTGACAGCATGCAGCTATTTCATATATCGACACAATAAATCAATTTTGCAAATCTATTTTTATAAAGTTTTAAATGGAAAAACTTGATTACTTATAAACAGCAACTGATGCTTAAGGCTTTTAGAAGATGATGAAAGTTAGGTCATAACTAGTCTAAATAAATATCATGACTTGGAAATATCTCCATATCTGTACCAAGCATGGGCGTGGCAGATTACCAATTACCGAACTTTAACTTATATAAGACGACCAACTCTGCGACAAAAAAGGTTTCTAACAATGTTTGCTAAGCCAAGTCTAGATGAAGAAAATTCTTTTAGAGCCACCTGTTAATGTATTTATTTTTAAGCACCTTACGTAAGAAAAATTATTAATAAAATATTTTCAAATCATGAGAAAATATTAATAAACAAGTTATTAAATAAATATATTCAATAAGTTCTAATAGTAATTGTTAAGAAAAAAAATTTACATAGAAGAAAAAAAAAATAAATAGAAATATTATAAATTATAAACCTTTTAACATATAATCAAGCACACCTTTTTAGAATATTCTACAAACGTAAAGGCTAAGAAGAGATTCGATCATCGTAGCACATAAATCATGAATTCTGGTCGTAATAGTTGAACAACAACTTGTTTGAAATTTTAATATTTTTCGTTTATCTGGCTTGTTTTTGCAAAATATGTTTTTTTTTACGTTATAACGTAAGGTGGTTACGTTATTATTTAATTGAAAAATATATTTTGTGTCTCTCCCATGCTCTCCGTTTAGTTGTGCTTTATGCTCTGGTTTATACTCTCAAGAGTGTCTTTCTTACGGTTCAATTGATGGTTTAATGCATTCGCTTTGTCATAACACGACCGCACGAGAGTTAGAGTTTGTGATGACGTTGGTTAGCATATGGTGGCCAGAGCCAGTCTTATTTGCTTGAACATGTTTTTGTTAAACCACCTTGAGTTAGTTTGTCGTGAGACGTGTTTCTAAGAAGGTGGCCGAAAAAAATTCAAGAGACGTATTGCGTTGGTTTGCATTGGAGATTTTCAAGCAATTGGTTTTAGAAACTTTTTTGTTTTTTGTTTTGGGGTGAAGTACGTGATTTTTTTTATTAATTGTGATATAAAAAAAAAATACATAAAAACAAATTTTTTGGATATATTGCTTGCGTTTAAGAGTTAATTTCTTTTGGTGGAGTTTGATGATTAATAAGATTAAAAAAAAATTACTAACTAATAATATAAGTTAGCCAGATAAACTTTTTTAAACACCAACGCGAATTTTTCTACAATTATATACTACATGGATACGTGACCATATGGTAATATTGTGTACATTGGTAAAAGCAACAACAATAAAAATGAAAAGAAAATAATTTTTGAAATCAAAGAAAAAAGTGTTTTTTCTTCTTATTTTTACACACGCATGAACAAGCATGTTTGCATTTATTAAAAATATTGTTTACAGTGTATAGTGTCTACGTACGCTTTTTTACGCAACTACTATAGAGTAACAAAATACGGCTTGAAAAGTACATTATTAAAAAGATAAATAAATAATGATATATATAAATAATAATAAATAAAAAAGGAAATATAAAAGAAAAAATTAAGAACAAAAAATTATGTTTTTATTAAATTATTTATATAAAATAGAAAAAAAAAATAAAAAAAATTAAAAACAACAGATTAAAAAAATAAGAACAAGAAAAAATATATGAGATATTTATATAACAAAATATTAAAAAAAATTAAATCAGGACATTAAAATAATTAAGAACAAGGAATTAAGAAAAAAATTATATAATAAATAAATAACAATATAAAAATAATTAAAAACAAGAGATCAAAAAAATTAAGAACAAAAGATTAAAAATTAAAAATTAAGTTTTTATTAAAAAAAATATGAAATAAAAATATATTAAAGTACGAAGACGAACATTTTACCTCAAAAATCGAATTTTACATTACATGTGCATTTCTTAAATTGTGGGCGTGTCTGAGGTCCGATAAAGCGTAATTTTAAAATATTAATGATAACAGTTAATGGAAATATTATTTAAATTTTTGAGACTGTGAAACAATTTTGTCCGCTTCTAATCGGAATTCATCTATATACATCAGCTAAAAATCTTTTCCAATCAAATATAAGTCAAATATCATAATTTTTGCGTAAGAATTTCATTAAGATACATACAGGATGGACAGACAGATATGTGGACTTTCCAAATTAATCTTAGTTTTAAATTGAGTTCTGAGTTCTTTTAAGTTCTGTTTCTGGTAGTTACAAACGGCGTAAACAATTTTTTATACCCCCAACAATGAAGGTGAAACGTATAACAAAGTACAACCTCTAGGCAAACAAAGATCATTCGTTATATTATTACACAGAATATATTATATAATCATTTTATATAAGTTACATCTTTAACTACCAACACGAATAAGTTGTATAATCAAATTTATTCAAGGTTCCATATACTACAGTGTTGTGTCCTACTTAACTCTACATAGTTAACAAGTTAACGCACATATGCTTTAAACCTATAATTTAACGTAAACAATTACCCAAAAAAGCCGACAAACCAAAAAAAAAGAAAAAAATTAAAAATAACAAAAGACTTAAAACACGAACTCTTTAAATATATAATATTATACTAATGTACAATTAAACAGGCAGCTAATGTTATATTTTTCGAAATTAATGGGATACACTTAACGAATATAATTATATATACTATGTATGTTTAGGTGAACTCACAAAAGTAATATTTCTAACATTATTATTTTTTTTTTACCAAGGTAACCGTAGGAAAGTTGCTTTTTAAATTTTATAATTGGAACTAAAAGCCAGCAAATTAGTTTCATAGGCGTAAATATATTTTTCTTGCAGCTTAGTTTTTAAAATTATATCATCTTATGTATCACTTTATTTATTATTTTAATTAAAAATTTGCATACAAATTTAAAAAAATGCTGTCCAGTAAGTTGTTTCAATAGAATTTTTTTCATGTAATTTACATATCGATCATTTTACATAAAACATGTTTTCCTTTTTTTTTTTTCAAAACTCGATATGTTAATATATAAAAAACACGACTGCTTGACCTTTAAATTTAGAAAATCATTTTAATATATGAAACAAAACAAAACTGATAAGAGAACCGCATATGATTTAGTAAAGGATTGAAATGAAAATTAGATAAAACAAATAAGAAAACTAAATTTGGCTTTAGGCTAAATCTTAAATACCCCCTACATCTATAATAGTGGGCGTGACAGATATAAGATTACGCCCCCTAATATTGTATGCATGAACGACTTTTCTTATTTTAAAAAAGCGATCTGCGTACATAAACTAAAAAGTGTTTGTAAAAAATTTCAGCTCAATATCTTAAAACGACCGACAGACACACGGACATACATGACCAGATGTCCGTAGACTCAGTTTTTCGAGCTGATCAAGAATAAATATACTTTATAGGGTCTCTGACTATTTGAATTTTTTGCTAGAAAATCGCGTTTTGTAGTTGCAGTTGTTACAGCACAATTTTATATAAATATAATTTATTGTAAATGTACAGAATACACATATATTATATAAATTCCTTGTATGGTTAAACATTTCAACAATTTAACTCAAGTGTATTGTTTTGTTTTGGTTGATTTTCATAATTAAGAAAAAATTTAAACACAAACTGGTCTAAGAAAGAGATAAATCAACTTGAAATAACAAAAACAAGAAAAAAAAAAACAAAAAAACAAAAAAACAAAAAAGAAACAACGATAACAACATGAATTTAGGGGTCGTCAGCGGGCGTAACTGGTGTTATCGTTTACGCTTCTATCGATGTTTGCGTTGCTGGCCATACACCAGTTTAACTGTCTGTGCTGTGGCTCTGCTGTTGTTGATGAGCTGTACCGTTGATGTTAAAGCACAAGGTGAGTAACATTTTAAGTTTTTGTTTTTGTTTTTATTTTATGATAAATACACTTGTTTCAGTTCTTTTTTTGCTAGAGGGAATTTTTTGTTTTTTCTGACAAACAAATGGAGGGAATTTTGTGGTATTTTCGATTTATTTTTGAAACAAATAAAAAAAAATGATTCATCTTAGAGTAAATGAGTTTATAAAATATTATAATTACTTCTAATATATGGCTTCTTAGATTATAAGAAGAAAGTGAACGTTTTTTGTTATTTTTTCATACAAAATGAAATGTCATCGGTCGGTATTTAAATTGTGATTAGTAATAAGTAAATAATCTTGGATTAAGATGAATAAGCATTATATATACATTTGTAATGAAGTGTATGATTAGTTTCAGATATTAAAAGTGGCGTCCGCTTTAAAAAAGGCGTTCATCAATATCTTCACTTTCTATATGATGTGGGTATCCAATGAAAGGTTTTGACAAATAAAATATTATGGATACTAAATGCAATAAGACGGCCGTCAGAAAATATTTAATTACTAATTTCTTTATCAATATGTCAGAGCTATATTAAAAAAGTTTGCAATAAAATAAGATATAGCTGGACTCTCTTATAAAGCCTTCCTAACTGTTTTTCTGTCACTATAAATAACTTAGTTTTCTTCTGTTCTGTTCTGAATTTGTGTTGTTTTATTATTACACGCGCATAAAAGAAAATAAAGTAAACACCGTATCATCCTTAAAATATTATGTTACAAGCATAAAATCACGTAAGAATGTAATAATAATACAAATATAAATAAGACGTTGAAGGTAAATATCATCACAAAGCATATAAATAACTGCCGGTGACTAAAGGCAAAGAGGACAAACCATAGCGAAGCATCAGCAATAACAATGTTTAGTTTAAGTTTACCAAGGAACTGGTTTTCATATATTTTTATACCCTCCACATAAGAATACTAAGGTATACTAAGTTTGTCATTTCATTTGTAATACTTAGAGAGAGGCATCAGAGAGCCTACACAGTATATATATTCTTGATCATCCTCAAAAACTGAGTCGTTCTAGACATATATGTCCGTGTGTCCATCCATTTTTGTCCTTTTCAGGAGGCGTACATTTTGATATATTGAGTTAAAGTTTTGTTCAGACACATTTAGTTTCTATACGCAGATCGGTATTTAAATTGGAATACATATCGGTTAAAAGCCACGCCCACAACTACTAAAGTTTATATATCTGCTACAAAAATGACTCTATGAACTTGAAATTTGGTACGTATATCTCTAATTATCCCATACATCGATAAGGCGTAAATCGTCATAGTCGGATAACAGAAATGCCCCCACTCATTCAAAATCGTTTTTCTTTTACAAAAGTTGGCCTATGAATTAAAAATTTGGTAACAGACGCTCTCACAGTTTACAAAAAATCATATTCAGCAAAAAATTCGGCGTAATAGTTAAAGGGCGTAAACATATACCTGCCACGCCTTCTGTTTGTAAGTCGATATGGAAGGTATTTAAAATTTGGCCTAAGTCAAATTTAGTCTTCGTACATGTTTATTCTTTATTACCATTTAAAGATGAGACATAACCTGCTGACATTTAAACTCAAAAATATTTTGTTAACACTTCTGATAAGATCTATGTCGTTATGATTGTTTGTTTTTTTCTATTTTAAATTTTTTTCTTTGGTGTTTGTTTTTATACGTTAATTAAATGAAATATGCTCGGCTGGTGTCAGAGAGCAATGTATTGAATAAAAGTTTTAAAGATAGACAGACTGACAGACAAAAATGCTTTCTGTAGAGTTGAATGATTTTTTTTTTAGTTTTTAATAAAAATAATAACAATAATAACAATTCAATAAAGCACTTGATGTGCAATACTAAGATGATTATGATTATTACAGCTTTTTGGTGTCTGGTGCCTGGTGTCTGGTGTCATAATTGCTTAGAAGATTTTTTTGTTTTTTGTTTTTTGTTTTGTAAATTAAAGCTGCTTTTGTATTAATGTAAGTTTGTGTTTCTTTTGCTTATTATAATTATTATTATCTTGGTGGACAACTCTGCTCTAATAACTACCAAGTACTCGTTATTATTTCTTCTTCGTTCTATTGTTTCAATGGGTTATTGTTTAGTTTTCTTTCCATCTGCTGGTCGTTGGCTTGAAGTATTCAATTTTGTGCAGTTGTTGGTGTATGTGTTTGTTAAAATTTACGTAAGGTTTCTGATTTGCTTACGAATGCCTACAAAGTTGAGTTGCGTCAAGTTGGAAGTATTCAAAATGTTATCTGTTGAACTGCTGTCACTGTCGTTTTTCTTGCAACTACTAGCCCACCAAGAACTTTGTGTTTTGTTATTGTTGTATTGTCTTGTGTTTTGTTTATCATTAACTTCAGGTCTGTCTAATCGGCTTTGTTTTGTGTTTTTATACCCCCTACATTAATTGAGGTTATATTAAATTTGTTACTCCATTTGCAACATGTATGTGTGCAGTTAACATTCTCATGTTCGTAAATTTTGAAATATTGATACGTAATACATACACTATTACAGGGCGTAATCATATAGTTGCCACGCCCACGGTTGTAGATGTGAAGGGTATTTAAGATTTGGTTTTAGCCACATTTAGTTTTTTTACTTCTGTACTTTTTTACTATTTGTTTTTGTTTTTCTTAATTAAACAACGTGTGCCTAACTTTTGTTTGTATTTATGTGTGTTTGTATATTTGTATAAAATATTTTGTGAAAGCAACAAAAGCTTAATTTTATATATGTTCGTTTCTTTATGTTATAATTTATGGCTTCACTATATCTTTATATTGTGTGTGTGTGTGTGTGTGTGTTAAGCATACGTTTTGGCCACTGTTGCTGTAATAGTATGGCCAGTGTTTTAGATTGGGCGTGTATATACAATGTTTGTCTATTTAGTGGCACATGCTTGCCATGAGCAAACAACTTTATATTTATACTTGTAGTCTTTATGCGAATTTGTCTGCGTCTGTATCGGCTTCTGCTTCTGCTTTTGTAAATATAGTTTATTTGTAATCAGTTTCATTTTCTTCTTGAGTTTCTTTGTATCACTCTTCCTTTATTATGTTTTGGTTTTTTCTTTTTACTTAAAAAAGCAATTGCATTAGGCGCTAACAAAAAATTGTGAAATTATATTCATACTTATAGACATAGTGCTAATTAACTTTTATGTCATAATTTTGCTGTTTTTATACTCTGAACCACTTGTGGTAAAGGTTATATTAAGTTTGTCGTCTAAAAATGTTATTATATAATTATTCCGAATGATTTAGAATCAAAATTTAACTTTATCTGTCTTTCCATCTATCTATCCACGTAAATTTGTAAGCAAGGTATAAGTCGCATTTTCTGAGATATTTCAATGAAATTTAAGACAAGGTTTTAATTTTAAGGAAGTAGGAACTTTACTGAAAATGGACTAAATTGAGCCCTTTTTAGGACCCCTTCCCATATAACGCTTCAACATAAATTAAGTTTTTGTATGAAAAAAATTCGCAATTCTTAATATTTTTTGACAAAGTTTAGTGAATAATAGTTAATTTGCTTAATAAATAGCTGAACCCGATGAACCCGATCCTACCATTTTTAGAACGCCTTTCCATATAAAGATTCTTCAAGAAACTTAGAGAGCAATGCCTTGTGTTTACTGACACTTTTAAACTAATTGTAGCATAATTTATGAAACTAATTTGTGTAGGGTATTAAATTGTCGAACTTGACCCATTATAACATCTTTTCTTTTGTAGTAGATTATATTTTAACAACTCTATTATGTGTGATGATGATTGGGGTTGAGATTTATGTTAATTATTTGTGTTTTTATTAGCATTATATATTTAGATAATTTGCAAAAGTAAAAAGAGTTTTTTAAATTATGAAAGCTGATTAAATGCTTTTGATAACAGATGTGATATGAGAAATAAAAACTCATAAAACATTAGAAAGGTTGACAAAAATAAAGTTTTTATTACAAATTTTTTATTGTATTTATTGTCAAATAAAAGTAATAGTAGCATGTTAAAAAAGTCTGCATAAACTACACCTTTTCTTTCCATTTTCACTTTCATTCATAAAAAGTTAAGTGGAATTTGTTGAAAAAATTCGGGAAGATGAAAAAACCTTAAAGTCTTCTTATAGGAAAAAGTTCCAATTGAATGACTTGTTTGTGTCGTATATTGAAGCAACAGTTATGTCTTGCGGTTTACAGTTACATTACGCTCCCCTCCCTCAATCCATTCGTTATGAAATTTTCATTCATTGTATTTTCACCTGCCACGATTTCACTTGACATTGTCTAATAACAATTTGTAAAGTCGTTGTAATTTTGTTGTTGTTTTTACTGGGTTGTAGTTTAACCTTTAATATCTCTTCATCCATGTGGTTCAGTGTCAAGTTGCAATCAACAGAAAGTGTTGTAAACATAAAAGCTATCACTGTACACAAGAGATGGTTCAGTTAGAGAGAGAAAGTAAAAAAGTGGGAAAAACCAAAAAAGTAACAGTACTAAGTTGATAAGAGATGGTTCTCTCTACGTCTCTGCATCTTTCTATAAAATGTTATATTTTTATATTAATTTTTTTTAACTTTTTTAATTAATTTTTAAATAATATTATTAATATTATAATGAAATAAATAAATAAAAAAATAAAAAATAGTATAATGGAAGCACGTTTCACATAAATTCGAAATATTAACCAGAACTCTAATTTGTTTATCGATATAACTGTTATCATGTAAATATGAAAAGCAAGAAAATTTTATTGATTTTATTATCAAAACCATTTAACTGACAGGTGGTGTTGAGTATAAATAAAAAAATTATGTAAGATCTGGTTTTTGTTGTTGTTATTGTTAGTCTGTCTGTTTGGTTTTGGTCGAAAAAATGTCGTTCTTGTATTTTATTGTTATTGTTGTTGATACGCTTAGATCATTTATAATAACTTCTTAAACAATTTTATGTATACGTTTGACTGCCAGATTATCCACTCAAAGAGACTTGTGTACATAAATAGAGAGTGTTAATACACTTGATTTTGTTGGTTTTATTATTTATTTATAAATTTCAAACTTGAAAAACTTGTTAAAAAATTTGTTTACAAACCAAACGCTACATAAACTACATAGCCAGACTGCCAGTCAGTCAGTCTGTCTTTTTATTATCATACAATGGCTGTAGCTCTCTCTTTCAAATCCATTTGAATAATATTTGTATGTATACCATGTTGTAAACTCTAGAAAATCTCGCAGCATACACAAATCGAGTTTATTTCTATTGCGTGTTGTTTGTAAATTAAGATGTGGTCTAGTTTTTATTTGTATTTTTCTTCTTCTTCTTCTTCTTCTTATGATTTCATTTCATGTTTAAATTATTGTAAAATTTAGAGCATTAAATATCATGATATCTTCGAGTTGTTTTTATATCTGCACTAGAGTTGTACTTTAATTTCATTAAAACGAAGCAGTGAATACAACATGAACGAGTCCACCTGTTTAAGGCAATAAGGAAATGTGTGAGTAAACAATAAAAACAAAATTGATGTTATTTTGATATGGATATAAAAACAAAGTAGAGAAAACAAGTAAGGCAAATAAATTAAACGAGATAATAACAGTTTATGTGTAAGTAATAGATCGTATGCTCGTAGGCTATTGACAAGATAAGTTTGTTGTTTAAGTCTTTTGTTGCTATTACTAAGTTTACAACATTCAGAGGAAGACATTGGAGATTTTGCAAAGAATATATATATTCTTGATTAAGATCAAAATATAAATCATCAAAATCATGTCCGTTCGTGTGTTCGTGTATCTGTTTTGGGCAGATTGTGAGATATTAGTCTGATATTTTGCAAAAAGAAAGAAAAACAAACTTTCTGCTAAAAAAAGATGGTGGGTCACACCCACAATTACAAATTTAGCAAAGAATTTAATTTAGTTAGCTTATGTTTTGAATGCCATGCCCACTTTTTATATACAGAAAAGATATAAAATGTGATAAAAGGTGTTAAGGATAAAGAAAAAGTAAAATACTATTAAAAAAGAAAACTTTCAACTAAAAATGTCTTTCCTTGAAACGATTGTTTATCGAAACTAATTTCCATTTGGTTGTGTAGCAATAATTAGACTAATATTGTTTTGCTAACCAAGTTAACTCCTCTTCTCAACCAAATCATTTCTTTACATAATTTATCATACTTACAACAGCTTTGTTATGTTAATTCACACCATTATATAACAATCAATAAGCCCTAAACCTTGAAATTTCTTACTCAACACAACAATCAGATAAATGAGAGTAGATTTTATAACAATGGTATCACATCATTTGCATACCATGAATCTTTAATGAAAACCGGAACTTTTTGGAAAATATAAATATTAAAGGAAAACGTACGCTAGAGAAAAATGTTTTCACAAATCAGTGAACAAAACAAAGAAAAGAAAGAAAATGAAAGTGAATGACATAGAAATGAAAGTCAATATAGTGAAAATGGAAAAAAAAAAGAAAACATACATGAACTGTTGTACAGATTTATGGCACGAGATTAGAAAGATAAAGAGGAAGAGAGAAAGAGGGAGAGTTTAATGACCAGTTGTTAGCCATTATATCGAAATGCAAATTTATTTATTTTTTTCTTAATTAGCTAAGTAGCTGGAAACATAAAGAATTCAAAGTGTGAGTTTTAAACCAAAAGTTATAATGTGTGAAACGATTCATTTAAAATTTTAATAGAATCTAATGAATTTAAAAGCGAAGGTTTTAAACTAGTTTAACATTTTATTGTGCAATACATCTTAAAAGTTTAGCCCGTGAAAGCTAATTATTGGTACATGTGACCACAAGAACACCCATCCTACATCATTGCTAAAAAAATCTTGTATAAATTTCAATTTTTCGTGGCAGATAAGTAGACTTTTGTCGATTGTTTTTGATCTTTTTTACCTCCTTTTTTTATTTGAGTATTGAAATTAAAAGTATCCATACAAAATTTCAGCTCGGTATCTCAAAATTTACGCCAGTGAGAATGTCAACAACAGACGGACATACATGTCTAGATCAAGTCAGTTTTTAATGCTGTACGAAAATATGTATATTTTGTAGGGTCTCTGAAGCCTCCTCCTGGAAGTTCCAAACGGAATGACAAATTTATTCTACCCCTATGTTATGTGGAGGGTACAAAATTTATAAAAATATTTAGAAAAAAAAAAAAAAATTGTGAAAAATGTCAAACAACACTTACAATTACATACAATACATAGTTGAGAATATAATACAAAAAATATTGACATTTAAATTGAAGTTTTCTTATAGTCAAGAAGTTAACAACAATAACAACAACAAGCGTGTAATATATAATAGAGATCTATTAAGGTAATAACATATAATATGCATTTTTGCACAGCTTTGTTGCTGTTTGATATTTCAGCTCATTTACAATTCAAATTTTTCAATGATTTGTTAAATAATGCTCTAAGCAATGTAAAAGAAGAAGAAGAAGATGTATTGGTAAAAAATTCTTAGTGTGTAATAAGTCAATGTCACAAAAGTAATTAAACATTTGTGTGTTAAGTAACGAATATTAATAGTTTTACAAAATATCATAATAGTGACGAAAAACGCTTACGAACCAACAAAGTATGGAGTTAAAGAAACCATCGCTGTTAAGCTTAGAAGAATGGAATCATCTTGAAATTATTGTTATTTTGTTTGTATAAATTTGTATGAGTGTTATCTTGCAATTTATTTACTTTAAATACATCAATCAGTACATATAAATAGTTGTTGATTGTTTGTTGTTTTTTTCCTATTTATATGGCATGGAATCTCATATAATTTCATTATACTCTGTAATCACTTATTGTAAAGGGTATATTAAGTTTAGACATATATTTGTAACTCCAAAAGGCTAAAGATTGATTTACCCTTTATAATATTAAACGATTCAGAATCAAAATCTGAATTGGTCGGTCTATCCGTTTTTTGTTTGTTTGGCCATTTTTGGCTAAGATATTTCAATGAAATTTATAACAAGAGCGTGATTTGAGCAAAAGTTACGCCCTATTGAGAATAGAACACTTTTATTTTACATAAGTCTTTATATGGCACAAATTCACAATTCTTAATAATTTTTAACAAAATTTGGTAAAGAATAGTTAATTTGTATAAAAATCGGCTGTGCCGAATTTGCATCGGTTAGATCTATTTTTAAAACCTCTTTTCCTTAAATAATAATACTTCACGCAAAGACTTGTATGGCAATGCCTTTTGTTTACTAATACAACTAAACTAATTATATTAAGGAACTAAGTGATGTAGGGTATTAAATGGTTAGGTATGTACAACCAACTAAAACATTTTCACTTGATTTGTTTCTACATACTTGAGGTTTCACTTATTTTCACTCAAAAGAAAACTAAAAAAAAAAAAAAAAATTTACAACAACAATACTAAGCTATATACTATATGTACATATAAACATTTTCATTTACATTAATATTTATATACAAAAAGTTGGGTAGTAAATCTGATGTAGACAAAGACCAATTTAAACTAAATACAATAAGAAACCACAAACAACAACAGTAACAATATTAATGATAATAGTGATGATGAAGGAAAAAACTTAACAGATTTAAAGATTGATTGTTGTTATTGTTGTTGTTATGTCTTTCAAATAAAAATTGCTTAAGTAATGCATTTTCATGGTGTGGCTGGGATGTTTTAATGATGGCAGCAGCGGTGGTGGTGCTGGTGCGCTGTTAGTTAATGTAAGCACCACCGTCACCATCAGAGCTTATATCATATCTATGTATGTATGTGAATGGCCTACTTTCATTTTGACATCATCATTATTATTTTTGAATAAAAAAGCAACAACAACACGAAAAAATTACTCTCAGTTCATCTACATCTTTACCTATATGCAAGTACACTGTAGTACAAAGTCATAAGTTAGTGCCAAAAAAAAAACAAAAAACAAAATAAGAATAAAGCACAATAGAATAGTTGAAACTTTAAAAGTCAATTCAATAGTAATCGTTAATTTTTTTTATGAAAAATCATTTAATTTTATAGCAAGTAATTGTTAAAAATTTTTGACATGAATTATGATTGTTATAGAAGCAAACTTTATACATAAACAGGGTGAAGAAAAAACATACAGAAGTTGTTAGATTAGAAGAAAGAAGAATAAAGTGTACGACAAATATTTGAAAGGCTTTTTTTCGAAGAATATTAACTCATGACGTTACTCGAGAATTTCCATCCTTTTGCTTCACTCTGTATATGTATCATAGCTTAGTACATATATATAATGTGATGGCATTTATGATGATTTATTGATATGTATGCTTGAATAGTTTTAAAAATTTATGACAATTGATCTTAAAAGTTAAGTATCCCCTAGACAAAAACATCTTTGTCCGTCAGTCCTTTTTTTTTTAACAAATTATGAAAATGCGCTTTTTTTTTGGTTATTACAATATGATTTTGATGAAATAATGATGTTTTTTTTATTATAAATTGCAGTGCACGTACGTGTCTGTACGTCCGATTGTTATTTTAATGCTCTGAGCTATAAATTTTGACATATTCACTTAAATCTTCTTACAAACAATTTCAAGTTTTGTCAGATTATCTTAAATTTGATAAAATTTGGTAAAAATTTTTAAAATGAAAATGGGCGGAGTTTAATACAAGATACGCCTCTAATTTACAAAAGACTTTTCTATGAAGACGTTTATGATTTGTAAGTTGTTGTGATGGTATAAAATATATTAAAAAGCATAATTTAATACCTGCCACGCCCACTATTTTTATATAAATGCCAAATAACTGGTTTAGGCCGAATTTATGTATTTTTGTTTGTTTATATATTATTAAAATGAGGGAAAAATTAATATTATTTGTTGTTGTTGTTAACCGAAAATGCACATTATAGAGTACTTTACTTATGTAAATAAGTTTTTGTCTTAAAGGAAGACAACTAATTATAGCATAGTATCTATTTTAGTTGTAATAAAAATGCAAATTTCAATTTATAAATTATGCAGATGAATGAGGAGGAGGATAGATGTTGTAAAATTACACGCTACCCTCTGCTAAGTAATCTTTTGTTTTCTTATAAAAATATTTACTTAACGAAGAATACAATAAAAAATAAACAAAAAAATAAAAAAAAAGCCCAACTAATAATACCTTATAAAGGTAATTATATTGTACAACAATTTGCATAATAATCATTTCCTATAAATTCAGATTTTTAATTATAATCCAAGAAAGAAAAATCCCTCAATACTTAACACAATTTTTTTCGAAAAAAAAAAAAAAAAAAAAAAAAAAAAAAAAAACTGTATCAAAAGAGAAATTTAATTTAAAGAGAGATAAAAAAATAATCAGTAATAAAATGAAAAATTCATATAAAGAAGTTTTCGTTTTATTGTATAACAACAAAAATCAGGAACAGGAAAGTATACTTGAATTAATAATACAAAAGTTCAGTGATCTGCAAGCTTATCAGATTAATTGAAAAATAACATTTGGACAACATTTTTAATAAGCAAAAAAATATAATCGATTGAATGTGAAGAGAGTGGAATATAAAAACCGTTAAGAATTTCTTATGAAATCTTCATCATCATTATATTTTGTTTGTTTATTTGCTGTTTGTTGTAAGATAAAGTGTTACTTTTAAGAATTGGTTCATACGGCATAAACATAAACCGTTTAATATATTGTTTATTGAAAGCCACTCCCCTGATTATAATTAACTTGGTTGGATTTTTGGTTTTATTTAAATTGTTATAAATGAATGTACATTAATTGTATTTATAACCCTACAAGGTATATTAAGTTTGTGGATACGTTACGTACACATACCCTCAATTATTCCAATCCATTCTGAGTTACTTTCTGAATAGATTTAATAATGTGTGTCTGTCCGCGTTTATCATTTATAGAATCTATCTGCAATTTTTGACATTTTTTATGAATTTTATTTTATTTTAGTTGATTACTCTAATTGATTAGGTATAAACAATTATAATTAATTTTATATAAATTATTTAATTAATTAATTAAAATATATTTTCCTCATGTAATGGATAAAATGCTTAATTTTAAATATCAGTATGTGTGTATGTTTGCTAATAAATAATCCAAAATTTCAAACATTATCTGAAGGTTATCATTCTTTTATGTCAATGATAAATGTTAAAACCAAAAAACCAACAAACAAACAAAAAAAAGAAAAACACCAAAAACCTTCATTTTTTTTCATGAAGCTACTAAAAGATTTTCACAAACCTTAACAACGACCTTTAAAGTATGAAAATATGTGTTGTTGTTGTTTTTATTACATTTGAAACAAGCAACAACAAAAATCAATAATCTAAACTTTTTCTAAAAACTAACATTAAACCTGACCCGGTTTTCTGGCTATATAACAGAGAACCCATAATCAATAACAAAAACCAACTTTACCACGATTTTTTACACGTTTGTGTGTGTGTGAAAATTTATACCTATAGACCTGAATACAACTTTTAACCTTTACCAAAACACTCACAAATAAAACAGAACCAATAAATACAAATTTCCGTTCTTAGAATGTATGCAAGAATACTACAAATATTTTTTTTAAATGAAAACTTTTTTCAAATTTATATACAATATATGGAAACGAGCACTTTACTTAAAGTTGTAATGATTGAAATTTATATACAACCTAAAAACTCTCCCTCCGCAGCTGACGACACCTGCTGTTTAACCACTTTATAGTTTGTTGGGTGAAGAGTAGTAATTGTTAACAGTGTTAGGCCACAAAACTAAAAACATCCGGTTTTTTTTGTTGTATAAAAAAATTATAAAATTAAAGAAAAACTTTTGGTTAAATATACAGGCACACACACACATTCATACACATTTAGTAATTGAGCATGCGTTTGCTTATTTGAAACGCTTTAATGCGGCAATGACGTTTTTTTAAAATAAATTTGTTCCAACACTTAACTTCAATTTTATGATGATTTTGTTGTTGTTACTGTTACTATACTTACTAAATTTGGCTTAGGCCAAATCTTAAATACTCTGCACATATACATTGAAGTCGTGTTTTACGCTGAGTATGCTTTTTTTTGTAAATTGGGGGCGTGTCTGTTATCACGACAATTTTTGGCACATCGATGGATGAGGTAAATATAGATATACATACCATATTTCAAGTACATAGATCAATTTTTGTGGCAGATAAGTAGATTTTTGCCGATTGTAGGCGAGGCTTATGACCGATTTGTTTTTCAATTCAAAATTCACGCCCGTAAAAATGACAACAATAGATCGACTCAGTTTTTGATGCTGTTCATGAATATATATACTTTGTAGAGTCTCTGATGCTTCCTTCTATGTGTTTCAAACGGAATAACAAACTTAATATACCACCATCTTATTTGGAGCGTATAAAAAAAATATTTGATAGATTTTGTTGTATAATAGTTTTGACGATGAAAAACCGCCAACAAGTCACTTAGTCGACAGTTCACAGTTTGAATTGAATTTTTCAGACGGAAGTTTCTTTTTAATAAACGGAAATTTAATATTAAAATAAAGTTTCTCATTGTTTATGTGTCTACATATAATAATAATCAAGATTGTTATGATGTATCATGTGATGTGAAACGATTTATTTGCATGTTTAAAATAAATTAATAATAAAGAAAATTAACTATTGTTTGGAAAAATTATATGACATTAATGGCTACACAATGAATTTGCATAAAAAGTATTAAAAGCATAAATTCATTATGTAGATTAATGATTTTATAATATGAATGGATATTTATAAGGATGGCGTAAGTCTTTTTAAGTAAAAATCGGAGAAAAAACAACCCTCGTGGTTGCATAACATTGTTTACAATACTTATTTCAATAGGAAGCGAAAATATTTTGTCACTTTAGGAAAAATATACATTCAAGAGACCTTCTCAGGCAGCGAAAGAGGGCAAATTATTAAATATCATCGGTGAAGAGGAATAGTGGTCGAAACTGACGGAGACCGAAGAACATTAAAAAGAATTGGGGCCAAACAGCATATAACTACCGCGACAGAAGTGACAGTAGAACTTAACATTTTTATACCCTCCACCTTAGGGAAGAGGGTATATTCATTTTGATCATCCGTTTACAACACATCGAAGGAAGCCTCGGAGACCCCACAAACCATATATATTCTTAATCAGCATGAAAAGAGAAATCGTTTGAGACATGTCCGTCCGTGTGTCCGTGTGTCCGTCTGTTGTTGGCACTCTCACGGTCGTAATTTTTGAGATATCAAATTGAAACTTTGCATACGTATTCTTAGTTCAATTTCGCTGTTCCGTATTGAAATTGGGCAAAATTGGTAAAGAGACACGCCCACAATAAACGAAAATCTCATTATACCTCGAAAAAATTGTATCTTTAAAAAATTATATATCGCACAATACTATGCCTATCAAGTAGAAATTTGGTATAAATATAAGTGGTATCGTTATTCAACTCTATGCCGAAAATGGGCGTGATTAAATAACGTAAACGCTTATAATTTAAAAAAAACACCTCTTGCGTAAGTACATGAAATACATAAATATGGCAATAGGAGCTCATTTTTTAGAGAATTACAAAAGGTGGAGGGTATTTAAGCTTCGGTTTTAACCGAACTTTTCTATCTTGTTGAATATAAATTGAAAATACAAATAAATGAATACGTTTCGCTTTTTTTATAATTTTTTGATTCAAAATTATAATTGCTTTTAGAGACTTGTTTAAAAAATAGCCTAGTATAGGTTTAGAAAGAATAATTGTTTAGTTTAAAAGGATGATCAATAATAAGTGCTTACAGTTCCAAACTGGTTGTACTGCAATCTTATTATACAATAAATACTATTGCTCAAGTTCTGTTTGTGTAAATATCACAATTTATTTATACTTTAACATTAAAAAAAAAAAAAAAAAACAAAACAAAAAGAATCGTGTGGTCGCACCCATTTTGATTGCATTAAATATTAAAGTTCAATAGAAAAAATAGAAAAAAAAAATGAAAAAAATATAAATCACCTAACAAATCAAACTTCTTGCAATAATCAGTTTATAAAGTGGTTTCTAATACTTGTAATTGTTTGCATAATATTCACTTACCTTGCCATTACATTTTGTAGCTTGTAAATGTTGTCCTTAATAATAGTTTTGTTAGCGCACTAAAGAGCAAATAAAAAATATACATTAAAACAAGTAAAGAGAAGAAAAATAAATTAAATTATTAAAAAATATTAACCATTATTGTAAAAACTATAAACTATATACAAAAAGTAGGCGTGGTAGGTACCTGATTAACTTTACATATATTATATATATATTTTAACTTCCAAGGAAATTTCTGCACGATAAAAGTTTTATGTAAATTAAACGCGTGCCTATTATCCAATCTCGCCCATTTTTGGAATATCCAAAGAGTTGCTCATTATAAATATATATACCTAATTTCAAGACACCAGCTCAATTTTTGTGCCTACTAGATATATTTCTAATGATTGGAGGCATGGCACTTATAGAATTTTACCAAATTTAAGTGAGAACATATAGATATTAGAAATTTGATATATTAAAATCTATGAATACGAGCTTTCTAACAAGGGACGTACGGACAGACATGTCTAGAACTCAGTTTTTAATGCTACACAAAAGTGCATACTTTGTACAGCCTTTGAAGCTTTATTCTGGCTATTACAAATGAAGAAACAAAATTGATATACCTCCCCAAAAGTATAAATTAAATATCTTTACCACTTACTTACTATTTGCCTTAATTTTTTCAAGCTCCATTGATTTGAAACTATTTCATATGTACTGTAATGTGTTGGCAAAGTAATTAAGTTGGTTAAACATATTTGTATACCACAGAAAATGTAATAATTACTCTTAAACATTGCATTCCATAGATATATGAAAGAAATAACATGAAGTGGACTTAACCAATATAACCAACAGTCATTAACAATATAAATTAATACTAATTTGGTTACAAGGAGGAGGTTTGGTATGCACAGATATTATTAAGATTTCTTCTACTTCTTGTAAAATATAAAAAACATACAAAATATATTAAAAAAAAATTATGATAAATTATTCAATATAAACGTTAATCAAGTGTTTACTACTATGTATCATTTTTATACTAAATATTTTACAAAATGGTTAAATATTTCAAGACTCTTCAATCAAAGTCATTGTCAGTTGTAGGCTGCGTTCTGTTTCAACAAGTTTTTCTGTTTATATTAAATCAACTTTAATATAAACAAAAAAGAGAGAGAGAGAGAGTGACAAAGAAAGGGGGGAAAGATGAGTTGTGGTTTTCATGTGTTATGCATTTAATTTTATATTAAAATACACAAAATTTTATGCATATTTAAGTAATGTTGTCGTTGTTGTTGTATTCTTAAAAACTCAAAACTTTGCTATCGAATCTTCTTTTTCTTCTTAAAAAAATGCACACACACACACACTCACACATATATACATTAAAAAAAAAAGATGACTTGACATCCTTGAAGGAACCAGTCGGCGCGTAAAACAACAAGAAGCGAATAAAATGCCTAAAACCAGTCAATTGCATAAAAAGTTTATTTCACTCACTTATTATACTCCTGCCACCGCTTGTATATTAAGTTTGTGCGTATGTTTGTAACTACTAAATGGCTAAAGTTTGATTCAGATTTAATCAATCTGAAAAAAATTTCAATAAAATTTAGTTTAAAAACATATCTTGACTCAAAGATGTATACTATTGAAAATGGTTCAAATTGGATCATTTTTAGAACCTTTTCTCATGTTACATTTATCTGACTAAAGCTAAACTATCAGACTGCGTGAAGTATAGCCTTTCCAACCTATCAGCTGCAGTTGCTGTGTTTTTTGAAGTGTTTAAAATGTTTATAAAATACTTTTATGAACTGATCTGTTCAAGTTGACACAACAGCCAACAAAAAAAAAAAATGCATGTTTATATAAAAGATAATAAGGAAAGACAATTTGTAAAAACTCATTGATTTCTTTTTTAATTAAAAATGTTAAAAAAAATACTTTAAGAATGAAAAATTTCCGGCATCTCATTGTTTGCTATTAAGAACATAAGAAAATTTCTTAAAAGAATTGTTAAATATTACATATAAACTAAATGATCTGACAAAATGTGAAACCTTGATTTAAGTAGTATGAAGTATGGAACAAATCGATAGAAAAAAAGTTAAACAAACATGCAATCATGTGTTAAATATTTGCTCAAGGACTTTGTTATGAAACATGTCATAACATAAAACCACAATGAACGCCCTCTTAGAATTTATTTGTTTTTCCTAATAAGCAATGACCACTTGATTGGCAGAGTAGGGTGCAGACACACCCTAACTTAACCAGTTAAACACGTTGTTAGAAAATCAAAGTGACTTAAGGTTACAACATATAATATAAAAAAAATCTTCTTGTCATTATTCTTGTTGTATTGTGTTGTGACCACAAAGTCAATATAAATTTATTCAAATTACTAGTTTAAACATATTATTAAGAAAAAAAAAAAATTACAAAAACACCTTTGTTGTTATGCTAACAAGACTGAACATGCAAATAAGAAAATTGAAAAAAAAACAAGATCAAGTATAAATAATTCTGTATTTGCCAGCAACAGTTCCGCATAGTTGAGCGATAACATCATTATTGTTTATCTTACAGAACATAAAAGCTAAGATTTCCATTTTTTTATAAAAAAATTTTTGTAAATTAATCTTTATTTTAATTTTAATTTTTTTTTTGGATTTTCATAAACCGCATTTTTGTATCGCTCTAATTGTTGTTTTATTTCAAAATTTAATAATAACTTAAAAAGCAAAAATTATATATTGCACATCAACACCTAAGAAACGATATAATCGGTAACGCAGCAGAGAGAGAGAGAGAGAGAGAGAGAGATGATTACACAAACGAAATAAATTGTGCATAAATTAGCAGTTTGGCTCACGTACGTAAGTGCAATTGGTTTTGTGTTAAGAGAAAAGTATGAAGAAAAACCAAAAACAATAATAAAATATGATTTTTATAGTTCGATTGTAAAAAAATACTTTCTAAAGCTGCAGTAGCAGCAAGAGTTATCTTTCTAAATAGTAAGCCATTGCGAAGTATTATATTTTTGTAAAATAATTTCACATTAAATATGTAAAAAAGTTAAATTCTCTAATGTTGGCTTTGTGAAGCTCCCGTCATACTGTTTTGTCGATAAGCTTTTGTTTAATTAATCTTAATAAAAATCATATTTTAAACATTATTTCCTACACTGCGCACCCTCTTCATTACGTAACAAAGATTGTCGTATATATTTACATATTATTATAAAATTTTTTACCTTAAGCTTAAGTACACCTTTGGAAAAACTCACCCTAATCAGGGTGCGTTTTCTAACCCATCTACAAGTAAATGCATTTGTTACAAAAAAAAAAAAAAAAATTAGAAAAAAAAACAACAAAAATTAATTACATAATTAATAATACTTTTTATGGTTTTCACGATTGTAACAAGTAGCATATTCAGCACTTTTAAAGTTTGTCTCTTAAGTCTTTTGTCTCTCTAATGTAAATTTTCATAGAATTTTTTTCTTTATTTCCTTTTTATCTCTTATTATTATTGTTATATAAATATAATGTGTTTAGTGTTTTTAAATACTAAATAGTATTTTATTACCCAACCCACACACAAACACATAAAATTTGTAGTATTTCATGGTTGTGGGTGTCATATGAAATGATTGTACAAACCACGTGCCTTAAGAGTTGTACTGAACTTTATCATGCATTTTTTTTTATTATAATTTTTTTTTAGGTTAGGTTATATTTGAAAACTATGTATTATTATGAATCATACATTGTTGTTTTTTGTGTTTTTTTTTCTTAAATAAATGTTATAAATTTTTATGAGCAATTATTATATAAGAAAACTAAGAAAAAAAAAAATCAAAAACATCAAATGTACAGAAATTCTTGAAAAGACAATCAACGTCATCATCATTATCATCATCAGTATGCACAATGTTTTGTATATCTAATGCACGTAAGCATTGTGACCTAAATTTCTACCCAACATATATACTATTGGCAATGTTTTCAAGAAAAAATAAAAAAAAAAAAAAATTAACAAGAAAATATTGTATAAAAAATAAAACGGTAAAGGTGCGGTAACTGCATATACAACGAACGTATAAGTGTAGGTTGTGAAGTTTGTGTTATGCTCTTAAATAGCAGACGTGAATATGTATTTTTTTTGTAGAATTTATTTTTATAAAAATTCCTTATAAGGTTCTTTTTTAATGGGTTGAACTTTTGGTTTGGTTAGTTGATTATGTTTTCTTTTCATAAATTTTCTTATTTTTTATTTTGATCTTAAATCTAAATTATTAAGGTTTTGTTCTTTATAATACTGTTACACCTTCCACTTTAATGATGACAATATACGAAGTTTGTTCATTCGTTTGCAATACCCAGAAGGAATCGTAAAAGATTCTAAAAGGTGTTAAAAGACTCTTGATGAAAAACGGTGTCAATCTAAACATGTCCGTATCCGTGTCTTTTTTGGAAGCTAAAATTCGGTAGAAATATTTAAGGTATCTGCCTACTCTTTGTACATAAAGGTAAAGGGTATTTAAGATGTGGTCTAAGTTAAATTTGATTTTTTGATTTGTTTGTTTATTTTTTTCTTTAATTTATGAAATCACAAAATGTATCAAAAGTTTCATTAAAAAGTACAATATTACAGATTTTTTTTTCATATTTAATACAATAAAGTTTCTCAGGCTTTATATTAAATAAGAATAAATAAAATGAATAAATGCAAAAAGAAAAAAATAAAACAAAACAAAAAAATAATTCATAAGAAAACGTGCTTTACGTTAAAATATCAACTGCTTCAACTACTAAACCTTCCAGTTTTTTTTTTGGTGTTTCTATTGTAAAGTTGTTGGCATTTTCCACTTGTATTATAAAGTTTTTCTAAACTTTTTGCTATTATTCTTCACTCTTAGAGTCTGTTGAGGTTTTATTCTTTTCATTATATTGTCTTATTATATAATATGCGGTTACGTTTAACATTAATTCTCTGCATAGTTTAGCCATCAGATAAGTTTGTTGGATATGAAGCGAAAAAAAAACCTCTAGGTAGGTAGGTAGATACTTATTACCAAGATGTTTAATAATAATTACACAAAAATTAAGAGTTGTTAGTGTTGTAAAGCCAAGTTGTTGTTATTATGATGATGATTTCGCCACTGTAAGCGCTTAAAAACACTTTTCATTAATTGGTTGTGTTTGAAGAAAAAAGAGAAGAAAAAAAAACGAAGAAAAAAACACTTAATTAACACAATTTACTAAACAGGTACATGGTTTATACATATAATGTAAATAGCCATAGATCATAGATGAGGGGGTCCCAAAACTATTTATATTATTAATTAATTTTTCAATGAATTTTATTTTTTATTTTTTCCAGAGTATTACTTCTCCAATGGACCTCAATCAAGATTTGTGCCATCTTCTGCATTCACTAACACACGACAATTATCAAATGGATTTTCACGTGGCGGCAGTATTAGCAACAGTGCTAATTTTCCCGTTTCACAAGCCGACACCTATGCTGATGAAATTTTATTTATAGAAGATGATGAAGACAAACCGTCGAACCCCCGAACATTAGCATCAACTAATTACAATCCATTCAAGCCTCAGTATACGGTAAGTAAATGGTAAAAAAAAAAAAAAAAAAAAATAAGTTGATTGGAAAGATAGTAACAAAAAAAAAGGAAATATATATTTTTTAAAATTTTTTACAAAAAATTCGATATTATATATATATAAAATTAATCGATTTGGTCAGGTAAAAGTTTTTTTGTTTTTTTTTTTACTTTTTCTAATTATAAAAAAGTGCAATCTCATATAAAGTATTTGTTTTGTGATATGAATAATAATTAGTTTGTAATTTCATTAAAAGTTTTACTTTACAAAAAGGGGTTTATTAACTTTTTTATGCCTTTCGCAATACTGAAAAGGAAGCATGGCAGACTTTATAAAGTAAATTATATATACAGCCTAATTCGATCTTGTATGTGTATTAATAATGTGATTAAGCAAATTTTGTGATCTTTTTATTAGAAATCTTCTGATTTGTTTTTGTTTTTGTTTTTAATAAAAACCACCAATGTTGACAATGACCGAGTTTATAGTTATCAGTTATCACATTATTGTGGTTTTTCCAAGTAAATACATATGCTCATAAGATTCATGAGAACATTAGAAAAAGAAGATCTCAACTTAAAATGCTATTGTTAGGTTACACAGCCTTGCACTAATTTTTTTTATATATATTTTTTAAACTTTTAGTTGTGTCGTAATTTTTTTTTTTTTGTTTTGGAAAAGTTCACTTAGACCACTTTTATCATTTAGAGCCTATATTAACCTGTATTTGTACATCAACATTTTTTTTTCGTTAATCTATGATCACACATCGTCTATTTAAATTATAGTTTCATAACATGTATGTGGCAATCTAATGCATAGAATTAAACGTTTATATAAAAATTTGTTAACTTTACATTTTATCCATATTTTGTAAATATTGCAGAACTCACGCAATAATGAATATTATGATATATCACCGCGACCATTTGTTATTGGCGGTACAGCAAGTGGTGCATCATCGGCATCTGCAGCATCATCATCATCGTCATTAGGCACTTATACACGCGGTAAATCGCTAAGAGCCGGCAGCAGCCTTAATTCGAATAATGGTTTTTCAGCACAAAGAGTGAATGTGCCCCATCAACATACACAATTCTTGGCACAATTTAATGAACCCACGGTAAGTGGTATATTAAGAGGTGTTATATTAATATCATGTAGGCAAAAAAGATTAATTAATGTGATGAATAATCATTGAATTGAGTAAAAATAAAAGAAAAAAAAAAAAAACGGTTAAGCCATGAACCAAATGTTGTAAAAGTAAACAAATAAGTCCAGTCTCAATCAATTGCATAATACTGCACAATGGTTATTACACTGTAATGTCTCAAACAGAAATGTTTATGGTGTACCATAAATGTAGGAAACGTTGCAGTTGGGAAAAAAATTATTATACACCACACAACTAAATATCAGAAATTTAAAAAAAAAAAAAAAAAAAAATGGAACATAAAAAACTAAATTTTATTTAAGTCAAATTTTAAATACCCTTCATACATGCAAACAGTGGGCGTGGCGGGTACCTGATTAGGCCTTCTAATAGTGTAGGTGTTCCGTATCAGCTTGTAAGTCAAGTTTTACCATGAATACGTTTTTTGTTTAATTGTGAGCATGTCTGTTATTTGGCTACGCCCATTATTGGCACATCGATGGAATGTGTACATATAAATATCTCAAATTTTACGCCCGCGAGAATGTCAAAAACAGACGGACACACAAACATTTATGTCCCAATCGAGATACGTATCGATGCTGAATATATGCATACTAATATTTATATTTTCTAGGGTCTATAACGGTGCATGTTGCTAATGTAATGACAAACTTAGTACACCTCTTATTTTATGAGGAGGATATAAAAATAAAATAATAACTTTGTTTACAATATAGCGTGTGTATGTGTATGTATGTGTAACACGTTAAAGGAAAAAATCAAAAGTAAAACGTACAACAAAAGAAAACTTCAACCATAACAAAACGAGTCTTAACCATAACAATAATAATAACAATAATAACAACAACAACCAAACATTAGTGACTGAATGACTAAATGAAAAATTGGAGCATTGTGTAGTGGTAGGAAAATTTAATTGCCGTTTTTATGGTTGGCTTGGTTAAGTGCGATGGGACGGCTGACTGGTGTTTGGGTTTTTATTTTAATATATTTATCAAACATCACTTGTTTTAGGGTGACATAATGTTAAATTTATTTACACGTAATAAAATTTTTAATATATTTTATATATATATATTGTTTGAAGAATTTTTGCAATCGAAATAATTTTTGAGAATATTTTATATTAGAAATCAAATCCAAACAATTACCTCTTGTTGTAATAATAAAAAAACAATTCACACCAAAAAAAAAAAAAAAGAAATATATAAAAACAATTGAAAATATTTCTGTTACAGTTTTGAAACGTAGTTAGAAAAAAAAAAAAAAAAAGAAATAACATGCATTCCCACACGTTCTTGTACATAAAATAAAATCAGGTTCGGTTTTCATACATATTGTTGCTGTTGTTATAGTTCGTATTGTAACTGTATCATTAACATTAACGTCTTGAATTTGAATTTAAAATGAATTGTTTTTTTTTAATTTTTTAATTTTTTTTTTGGTATAAACAACGTTATGTGTAATGACTGTAGAGCTGTGTGGAACAGTTAGCATTTAATTAGTGGTACTGCAGTCAAAGCCACACATCGTACCCAGACACTTTTGTGTTAGACATGTGTTGTTGTTGTTGTTGTTATATTAGTCTCAAACTTATATTACATTAGGATTTGTTAACAGATTCGATCAACAAAGCTGTTGGAAATGCTTGTCAGCGTATGTTGTGTTGAAAAGTCTGACGTTTTTTTGTTATTGTTGTATATGTGGCTTTTAATTTCTTGCCTACAGTATGAGATGGGAGTGACATTGTATAAATAGATCAAGCATTGCAATAATAATCAAGGCTGTTTGTTAGGGCAAAAGTTGGTAAATCAGATAAGAATCAAAAATTAAAGAAATTCTATATAAATGAGATCAGCCTTTGAACTAATTTGGCCATTTTCTAATAGAAATTTTTCTAAACCCATTTTGAAATTAATGATTTTTATCTTTTTTAGGTGGAAAAAAGTACTAGTTCAAGTCGTTCACCCTTTACTAGCTTGGGCAGTTCATCCGGTTCTAAAACGTATGGCGCTCATGGTGGCTTTAGTCCCAGCAATACACGACAACGACCATTTTCCAATTCTTTCAACACACCCACCGTATCGGTTATACCACAACAGAATCCTTTCCGTAATACCCGGAATCGTTTTCAACCGAGCACCACCAGTTCATCAAGTACAACTACTTCAACGGAAGCAGCCAGTAGTAGTGGTACTAGTAGACGTTACAATCGTTTTGGTTCAGGACGACAACCATCAAATTATGGTTCGGGAAGTAATTACCGAACTTCCAGTTCGCAAACTTCAACCACACAATCAAATATCCCAGAACCGCAAAAGAATGCACCCAATCGCAGTTATTCAAACAGAGGTCGTCGTCCCATTTCCAGTCGTGAAGTGAATGATCCCACGCAAGCTAGTAATTCAAAGAAATTATACAACCAGAAAGCATTGGGGCGTGTTAAAATACCAGTAAAAGAGAAGCTTTCGCCTCTTACATCGAAACCATTTAAACCCGCGCTAACGCAATTCTCTAAACAGGAGAATGATAGTTTAAATGAAGAATACGAAGAGGTACAAGCCAATCATTTGGGTAGAGATGTAAATGATACCAGTTTGGAAAAGTTACAATTACAAGAATCTGAACAAGGTAAACAAGCCACTACCGCTTCAACCACAACTATGAAATTAATAAACAACCAAGCAGTTGCATTGAGTGCAGAGGACGAAGAAGATGGAGAGGAAGAAATTTCCGATGAGTATGTTCAAAATCAAGAGGATACTGTTGTGGCAAATAGTGAGTTAGCTACAGCAAAAACGAATGAAAGTTTAGAAAAGAATATTGAGAAGAATTTAGCAGAATCTGTCACAGAAGGTACGCGATCAACTGAATATGAAGATGAGTATCATGAATATTCAGAACAACAAAGTCATCATTTAGGTACTACTGAAATAATAAATAGTAAAGCTGGTTCTACAGAATCGGGAGCACCAACCATTGAATCGAACAGTAAAGAATTACAAGAGGATTCTAAGAATTCCGAAGAAGGAGAAGACGATGATGAAGAGGACGAAGATGATGTGGATGATGAGGATGAAGATGATGAAGAAGGTGGTGAAGATGAAGACGATGAAGAATATGAAGAAGACGAATATGAAGCAAAGAAAGAAGAAGACAAGAAAGAGGAAGTAGAAGAACAGCAGAGTAATGAAACGAAAGTACCAGAAAGTCATACAGTTACGCATGAAGAAATAATATCTAGCTCTTCAGAAATCGAACATGATACAAGCACATTATGGCCGGATGCTGAAATTGTAGATCGTGGTGTTATCTCAATTGTTACTAGTAAAAGTGTAATAAATGGTTCTACTACCATACCCATCACAGTTACCTATAAACCTACCACAGTGGCTGTGGAAGAAGAACAAAATGTATTCGATGAGAATAAGGTGGTACCGGCTGCTGCTGAAACCACAACGGAATTACCCAGACCATCAATTATTACAACAACCCCTTCTGCTCCAGTGACCAATGCTACCGAAGGTTATGTTGTTATAGCTTCTGTTCAAACCAGCCGTAGTCTAAATGGTGCTCGATTTTTACCCTTCCCCGCTATACAACAAGAAGAATCGAAGAAACCTTTGTCGGAGTTGGAACGTAAAACTCATGTGGCCAAATTGCCTGTAAATAATACCAAGCAAAGTATACAAAAATCAGAATCTTTACTTCATAAAACATCTACTGAAAGTTCCACAGCAGCCCAGCCGGCATCATCCACCGAGAGTATTATTGATAAACTGGATAGAGTACAATCGGAATTATCTAGCGGTTTATTGGCTGGCAAATATCCAATTATCAGTCAAATGGATATGTCCACACCCTCCACATCTTCAACATCAGGTTCCAAATATTTACCAAATATAAGAAAATTCCAACCGAAATCTACAGCAGCCCCCAAGGTTAAAATACATCGTTTCGAAGAAACCGAAATGGATGAACTGGCCAGTTTATTGCCGCCGGGATATAAAGCGAAAAATTCCTATAAAAATAGAAAGATCACTACCACAACAACAACAACTACGGAAAAACCGAAACAATTACCGAAGAAATCTTATCGTAATAATACGATAAGTCGTTCCTTTAAAACGGGTTCTGTCGTTGCTCAAGATGTCAGATTGACTAAGAGTAATAAACCATTTAATATACCAACTACAAGCAGTACCACCACTACTAAAACCTCCCCGGAAGAGAAGAAAAATGATATTAACAGTTTGTTGAGTAAAATTAAATTTGATGACAATTTAGCGAAATTGTTACCCAAAGATTATAAAACTACAACTACGCTGAAGCCTGACGTGACCAAGGGGAATGATATATATAAATTTTTAACAACCGGCTATAGAGAGAATACGAATACCTCCGAAAAGCCAGTGTTTGTTAATAATGATCTAAGTAAATTTTTACCACCTGGCTATAAACCACCACCAGATGAAAAGGAACAAGGCATTATAAAGCCGGTAAAGGAAGATGAATTAAGTAAATTTTTACCGCCCGGTTACAAATTAAGAACAACGACCACTACAAAGAAACCCGACACCATCGATTTGGCCCAATTACTGCCTAAGGACTATAGACCAGTTGAAGAGAGTGCGGAAAAAATTCACGATGATATATTTATGAAGATAGAATTTAAAGATGTTGCTTCATTACTACCAGCTGGTTTCAATTTAAATAGTAGCGAACTATTAAATAAGGAACATCCAGCTTCTAGTACAACCATAAAACCTAGTATTATTTCATCTAGTTCCATTTCATTAAGTTCATCAACAATCAGTTCTTCTGAGATGGAAACAAATGGAAAAGTGGTTTTCCCCAAAGGTATACATAAAAGGAAAGGAGCTCAAAGACTGACTACTCCGAAAACTACGGAAGGATACCTTGAAGGTCCCACTTCACCGCCGGTAGTAATCAAGAAAGGTCCCCCTACCCGAGCCACAACAGAATTTACCGGTTGGCCTACACCTTCGACAACACCCATCTCGATTGAAAAACTTTTAGAACAAGCTAGAACGATACCAATCAATTTCGAGGATTTGTTGTCATCATCAACAACAACCTCAACAACAACAACAACTACTACTACTACTACCACAACAACAACAACGCCGAGACCTACCAGACCAGGTCACTGCATTGAAGATTGCGATTTGGCAGCCACAATACGCATCATTGATGGAGTCAACTGGAAACCAGAATTGCTAGATCACAATACAGCCGAATGGAAGTCTTTAGCGAGAGAAGTGGAAGCTCAAGTAAGAGATATTTAATTATAGCTTGAGATAAAAATTATACCAAACTGTTCTTTTATTCATATTTTAAGTTAAATGATGTCTATTCGGCAGCCCCGAAATTAAGTAAATGGTATAAGAAAGTACGCATTGATAGTTTCAGTCAAGGCAGCGTTTTAGTGGATTATTATGTAGAGCTGGCCAATATTACAGATAATGTCAATACTTTACAAATTAAACAATTATTCCATTCAGCTTTGACACCCCAAACCTATGTACCCAACAAAGATCACAATGAGAATGAAACGGATAATGAGGATGAGGAAGATTTAGATTACAAGCAAGATATACAAGAAGAGAGACTAGTGAAAGAAACGTTTCTGTTGGGTAAATATGTTATAGATCCACAAGCTACTGATTTTACAGGTAAGAAAAAGACTAACGTAATGTTTTAAGTACTAAATAATATTGCTTCGGATTTTTATAGTTATACCTAAATCAAATAATCCTGGTATCGAGTTTGCGGAGGATGATTTATTAATACCACAATGGGCCATAGTGGTAATAGTAATAGGAGTGGGTTCTCTGGTATTTGTGGTAGCATTTGGAGTGACAGTGGTAAAAACTATTAAGGAAAATATTATTAACAAAAAGTTATTAAAAGCAATTCATCTTTTTCAAGCTCCTCAATCGTCAAAAGCGTGCCAAAAAGACTCCCATACCTTTGACCAATGATATGCTGAACGAATTGAAAATCAATCATATGGGTGGGGCGGATAATTATGGTGTCGAAGATTTCTACAATATCGATGATGCTTGGAATGACACTAAACAGTCCATAAAACCAAAGGTAATAAAAGTTGTTGAGGAAAATCTTTCCCTTAATAATTTTATCAATAATTTCAGCGTTTTACAAATTCCATGAATGACAGCAGTGGCTCCAACATTTATGATAGTTGGCGTTCTACTCGACAAGCCAATTATTATTTCGATAATCAAAATTATGCAAAACAGAAAAGCGATTCTTTGCAGCGGTCATTAAAACATCACCCGCCCTCGGCACACTATGCTCATGCGGGTTTAAATAATGGGGGTGGGGTGGGCCAGCATCAGCAACAGCAGCCTCAACCAATATATGGTCATCAGTATCCGGATGCTTTTGCGGATGCTCATCCTATGTATTCGTATAATAATCAGGGAAATGGTAATAGTAGAGGGCAGCGCTATCCAAGAGATTATGATCCAGATTTTTAATTTTATATATTTATAATATTAATAATAGTATTAATATTTTCTTTCCCTTTCTTATCATTTAATATTTCTACTACTTTATTTGCTTCAATTTCCATTAACTCAGTACCAAATTTATTGTTAATATTTTAAACTTTGAGAGAATTATTTAAAATTATGTATAATACCGTGAAAATGTCTGAAGTAATTCGTTAGAAAGTTATAAAAATATATTAAATATTTAAATTTTTATTTATTTTTTTCCTATAAAGACTTTCTCTAAACGTTTCTGAGATAGAGATGAAGTATAAATCAAGTAAAAAAAAATTTTGTATTTTTTAAATTTTTTCCCCATAATTTTTATGTAGTTTGTAATAATGTTTAGTTATATATAATATATATATACGTATATAAATATATCATAATGTATATGTTTCATATTGTACTACTATAATTTATTATTTAGTCAAGATTGAAAATGAATTAATCAAAATTATTAATAATTTAAAAAATATTAATAAATATATAATTAAAAAAAAAAAAAAAACTAAGAAAACTAAATATCCTTTACAACAGTGGGTGTGGCAAGCATATGATTATGCCCTCTAATATCACAACCAATCAGTTGCAAGTCGAATTTTCCTCCTAATTATGGTTTTTTGTAAATTGTGGGCGTGTTTGTTATTCGGTGGGCCAATTTTTGGTACATCGATGAATGGGTTTTTTCTAAATATATATCAAATTTTAAACTTCTTAGATCAATTTTTGTTGCAGATAAATAGATTTTTGTGAAATGTGGGCGCATCTGTTATCCGACCATGCATCTTGAATGCAGTAAAACGATTTTTACATATTTGCCATTATTAGTCAGGTTAGCTTTTATCGTAGTTTCGAACCCAACTTTTTATATTAGGTGTAAATTGTGAATGATTCCTGTAGTTTGAAACTAAGGGTAATATTTATAAATAGGTAAAAGTCTTCACTAACAGTTGTGTTTATTCACCACAATATAAATCAGTTATATTTTTAATTAATTTTTCAATTTGCTTCAGGTTTAATAGATATTCTATACAACGTTCTTTAATGTGGTCTTCGAGTAATTTTGTCTATTTTAAATAGCTATCTCTATCAGAGCGGACATACATGTTTAAATCGACTCAGCTTTTAATGTTGAACCAGTATATATACTTTGTAGACCCTATCCTTGACGCTTCCTTAGAAGTGTTGCAAACGAAACCAAGGCAATCCTCCATCTTATGCGAAATGTTTAATAAAATACTGATTTTGATTGAAAGCTTCTTTAGTAAGTGGCACATTATAATTCATATCTTTCAACAGAAATTATACAATTAAAATTACATAAATAATTAAGAAAAACTATCTAGTCCCTCTACTTATACTTTAATAACACCAAAAAAAAAAAAAAGAAAAACATAAAAGTGAAGAAAGTATATAATCATTATTATATGCAAATTTACTGTAGCAATGAAAAAACTTTTTTCTAAGCTTAAAAAAACAAAAAAATTAATAATAGAATTTTTTTGGTTGGTCATTTTTTTGCTAAAATTCACAACAGGTGTTACACCTAGAATAACATAAACAACAATGCAAACGTTTTGAATAAGTAACCGAAGGAGGCGAAAAATATATAAAAATAAAAAAAAATTATAACAAAATATGATAATAACATAAACTTTGAAACATTGTTTGGAAAAGAGCAAGTATACTGACAGCTGAGCGGAGGACGAGTAGCGAAAGCCACAGGACATTATTAGAGACAATTTCAAGCACTTGGTAAGAAGAAGACGGTCTGAAATATTCATACCAGAAGAACGTATTTACAGACTTGTAATCTTTTGTATATATATGTATATGTAAATAGTTCGCTGGAGCTGAGGACAAAATAGAAGAATGAGAAGAAAAGGAAGAAGCATGAAAAGACGCTACTAAAAGGAAACTTAAGCTTAAGCAGTATGAAGAGGAAAGCAACCATGCAGTTAACCAACTTTAAATAATTTCCATAATTTCAAGTTATGATTTTTTTCTTGCTAATGTTTCATTCTACCACCATTTGGCCCAGAGGAGCAAAATGGTACTGGTGTTATATAATAAGTAAGCAACAATTTGAGCAGAAACAACAGCGTAGTGAAGGAAAGTTTATAAAACACACACTCACACACACACACATGCAAACAACAAGTGCTAAAAAGTTTGCCATTTTTAAAATATTTGCAAAATTTTTTTTATATACAATTATTTTTTTTTTTACTCTTCTTTCTCCTACAAAGTGTTGGATGCTTTCTTTTTAAAATCTATCCATTCCTTAGACCACAGATTAGGAAAGAAGAAAATTTTTAAGGTAATATCCTCCAAATAAAACAAAAACAAACCAAACGCACTTAGTGTAGTAATTGAATTTTGTTGTTTATGTGCGGGGGTAAATGTATAAGTATGTGTGTAAATATTTTATTAACACTAAACTTTGAAATTTATGAATATTTTTAGAAGAAACAAGTAAGAAAAGGAAAATTCGGTTTAGTTTACATCTGAAATACCTTTAATATGTACATACAAACAGTAGGTGCGGCAGGTATATAATTACGCCCTATAATAGTGTATATTTTATGTATCAGCTTGCAAATCGAAATTTATCCTAATACGGTTTTCTGTAAATTGTGGTACATCGATGAAGAGGATAATTATAGATACGCCTACTAAATTTCAAGTTCATAGGTCAAATTTTGTGGCAGGTAAATTTATTTTGGTTGAATGTGGGCGTGGCTCTTGACAAATTTTTCACAATTTAAATGCAATTACTGAAAATAACTGCGCAAAATTTCAGTCCAATTAAAAAAAAAATATTATAGCGAGTATGCCAACATATGGACACACTGATATATAGATCGATTGAAGCTGATCAAGAATATATATACTTTGTAGTATCTCAGACACCTGCTTCCATTACAAATGGGATGAAAAATTCAGTATGCCTTTCATTTTGTAAAAACTGTATAAAAATACTTACTTATCTTAAAAAAATGTGTCAGTGATAAAACTCATATTACTCGCAAGACAAAGTTTAGGGGTAGGGAGGAAAAAAGAAAGAGAAATTTTTTATAAATTTACGAAATATTTTTATGTAAATTTTTTTTTTTCAACAGAAAACGTTGTCATCTTTAGTAATCTCTTACAAAACTGCTTAAAAAACAGCTGAGTTAAAAAAAAAAAAGGAAAAAGGGATGAAAGAGGTTATAAAAAATAGTTGATTATAGATAATATGTTACTAATAATAACAACAAGATCGAAAACGACTAAACGCAAATAACTAAATAAATTATGTAACATCTATTAAAGATATTACTTTATAAATAAATATTATTAAAAAACTAATCCTAGTTAAGTATGAAGTATATAAAAACAATTTGTTATAAAGTATGTAATTTTTCTATATAATTTCGCCTAAATATAAGAAAGACCCTTATGATCACTATATGTATGGGGAAGCTGCCACTTTGTATTTGTCAAGTTTGCGACTTTCTTTGACATATTTGAACACATCGCAACACAATTTACTAGCACAGGTGTGTGGGGAAGGTAGGTAAATGCTAAGACCTTATAGTTATCCTACTAGTAACTATTTGCATTAAGAGTAATATAGTTAAAATGTAGCAAGTAAAGCAGATCCTCATGCCTGCTTAACAAAATCACAACAAACATTTCCATAATATGACATAATTGTCTTTAAATTGCAATAACAATTTGTGTTAATTTTTCAGCTCAGTAAACAATGGATTGTTTCATACACAAGACTGCAAATACTGTGTGAGTTCGTTTAAAAAAGGCAACAATTCATATAATATTGAAAATAATATAAGATGGTGAAAATATCACAAAAGGATGTTGTTCTACCTCCCCTGTATTGACCGACCGAAACCACTCTATTATTACCAGAGGGCTTAATAATTTGGTAAATTGCATGTGAGAAATAAAGATACATGCAATCCAACACCATTTATATAAAAACAAGTGAAAATAGTGTAGTCGGTAATAACCGGAACTTTAAATACCCTACACTACTTGGCTTCACAAATTATGCTACAATTAGTTTAGTTGTAACAGTAATCATTCTAAAAATTGTCTAATCTAATTTGTTACAGTCAATTATTTAGCTAAATAACTATTCTTCTCTATATTGTGTTAAAAAATATTATGATTACGCATAAGATTGCAAGGACGGACAGACGAATATGGTTAAATCGTTTCATATTTTAATTCTGAATCGATTGGTATAATTGAAGGTGGGTGTGGATTTTGTCGTTTAAACATTCTCAACAAACTTAATATACTCTCTTATCACATTTGGTGTAAATATTATTTACATATACATATGCACTTATTGTGTATGGGTGTGTGGAGTAACGCGAATTGGCTTGATTACATGTGCCAAACAACAGATATTTCACTTCTCTCTTGTGAAATACAAGAAGCACACATGATGCCCCCACGACAATAGCAATGGATACCAGTTTATATACATGTTATATAAACAAATGTATTTTATTATTTTAAATATATATATATATATATATATATACAGAATGGACATTATATGCGTGACTTTGTAAATCTCAGAATTCAAATGTAATTATCAGCTAAGAGGACGAGAGGGACAAGAAGAAACGGGTGAGAAGGGGGAGAGGAGTGCATAAAGAATGGTTAAAATGTAAGTTGAGTGTTAAATAAAAAGGAAATGTTATCAACATTGACATTTAATTAACCCCTGGCCAATATACTGCGTAGTGTATGTGTTTCCGTTTACATTCCATGCTATAAAAAAATAACAATTTTTACTGTTTTTTTTTTTACCCTTCACATAGTGTAGCACAATTTATTAAGATGAGATGGGCAATGGTTTTGTGTTTGTAGTACACAGATGGGGGGCGTTTAACTGGTGCTGCTGTTGTTGCTGTTGCTGCCACTGTAGTTGTGTGAGGTAATGTTATGTGAGAAGATTGTATGATGAACCAATTATATGGTTTAATTGGCTCTTTAAACATACCTGTGGGTACTTGTGTACGTGTACTTATCCGTTTATACAATTATAAATATTTTCATTTCATAAATTAACAGATAAAAGTTTTTTAATTGCTCTACACAGCTTAATTTCAACATAATTGAAGCAGTGGATTTTATAAATAAATTAGGGAGGTTATAAGGGGATTATAAAAAAATTATAATTTGCAACTTTATTGATTACTAAAATAAAAAAAAATTGCTAAATAATTAATGCCCCATGTCTATAATTTACAAAAATCTATTTATCAGTGTTAATATTTGGTACACTAGACACGCCCACAATTTATAGAAACTTTTTTTTTGTCCAAAATATAAGTAAGTGTGTCTGCTTTTTAAAATTTTGCAACATTTTTGCAAAATATTTGACTAAAAACGAGGCAGAAGAGTTTTAGTTATAAGCGAAGTAAAATTCTGGCAGTGGACCACCCAGAATTGCTCAATAAAACAATTTTGATTAAACATATTTTTTAAAATCTTATATCTCAAAAAAGGCTAAACAGATTTTGTTCAAACTTTTGTAAATTAATTCAGCTTTCAGAGGAAGTATATTATGTGGGCGTGGAACTACCCATTTAGTCAATAAAAAACATGTATTTTATGAAAAATTATTTTCTATGATAATAGGCACAGACACGCCCATAAATTGTAAATCTTTTAAAAAAGCTATAGAAGTTTCTAAACGTTTAAGGAGTTTTCTAGTTATGAGCCAAACAAAAATTTCTTAATTCTTGTGGTCGCAATTTTAAAAATTCCAGAAACATCAAAATTTGTGAAAAACACCAGGCGCTCAGAACTACTCAGTAAGTTATTCTTGCTTTAACATGGTTTTTAAAGTCTTAAATCTCAAAAACGGCTAAACGGATTTTGTTCAAACTTGTGGTAAAAACTTGTAAATTACTTCAGCTTTCAGAGGAAACATATTATGTGGGCGTGGCATCGCCCATTTAGTTATTAAACAATAGTATTTTATAGAAGGTGGGTTTCTAAAAAAATAGGCACAGCTACGCCCATAAAATTTAAATTTGTGTAAAATTGGAAAAATTTCCAAATGTTTAAACAAAATTTAACCAAAATCATTCTCTGTACTTTAGCTAAATTTAAATTTGCAAATTTTTGCATTTCTTTTATAAAAATTTATTTTATCTCTTATTTTGTATTTATTTTTATTATAAAGCTTTTGTATTTTTTCTAACTTTTATATAAACTACAAGTAAGTTGTCTTTATTTGTTCGTTGGTTTCCCTTAAAAATTGTTGCCTTTACTGTTTTATTATTGTGTATGAAACTTATGTTAAATATATATGAATGTAGTGCACCTTCACTAATAAACAAAGTTTAAATTTTTATTTATTTCTCTTTTATGTTACCAAGTAGTGTATAGAGTATATAACTAACAGCCTTAAGCAGGTAAACCAAGAGTTATTTCTATAGCCCACATAACATATTTTATGCAGAGCTTAGGTAGTCATAGACGTGTCTGTTTATTTATGTTTTTTTATACCCTTGCCATAAGATGGAGGTATACTAAGTTTGTCATTCCATTTAAAACACCCAAAAGGAGACATCAAAGACCCTACAAAGTATATAATTTGGATCCATCCACCAATGATGTGGTTGGATAACAGATACGCCCACAATCGACAAAAACCTTCATATCTGTGGAGGGTATTTAAGATTTGGCCTAAGCCAAATTTAGTTTTTATTTAAATACTTTGCATATTTTTTAAGTTTTATTAGGATTTATGAAAACCTCTCTTTTAATATAACATTAAATAGGAGAAATTAAGTGTTGAATGAGACAATTTATTATATATTAAAAAGGTAACAATTTATTGTTGTTAGAATGTAACTTTGCTTACAAAGACAACAAAAACCAATTTTTTTTCTTTTTTTTATATCTATTTCATAAAATATTTATAAAAAAATGTGTTAATGGTATGAAGTATAAAAAAAAAAAAACAGAAAAAAAAAAAGAGTCCATTAACACAAACACAATAAAAAAACGTTTTTGTTATAACTCATTACCAACATTAAGGGTAATTTTCTTTAGATATTATTATTATTTATTCTGGTATTTTCCGGTGTTGGTTTCCCTCCATTTCAACGTTTTTGTCCCGTTTCCCGCTTTTCTTTATGTTTCTTCCAAATGAAAAAACATTAACCGGTTTGTTTAAGGGAAACATCCCCCAAAAAGAAACAACCAAAAAAGGAACCGTTGACTTGACCAAGAATGCACTTCATGTTGTTCGTAGGAAACGGATACGAAAAGACATTTGCATACTTTGTTGCATATTCTTTTTTATGTTGTCAGCCTTATGTTTTTTTTTCTGTACTCTCCGCCTTAGTGATAAGGGTATACTAAATGGTGTACAGAAGGATGACTTGGGGACTTTACAAAGTTTATATATATTCTTGATCAGCATAAAAATATGAGTCGTTCTAGACGCGTCCGTCCGTGTGTCATCATTTGGAATGCTTACACATGTAAAAATATATTTCGACTTTTTACTTAATTTTTTAATCATGTGAGCCAAATCGGTCAAGTGCCACGCCTACAATTGTTTACATATTCATAATTAGATTAACAATTAATGTGCCCTAAATTGGCGTGGTCTCATAACAGACACGCCCACAATTTACAAAAAATCTTATTTGATGCAGAATTTAACTTGATTCACTTATAATGTAAGACCAAAGCTTTGCATAGCGTAATCAAATACCTGTCAGGTCCTTTGTTTGTATAGGGAGGTGGACGGTTTTTAAGATTTGATCTTAGCCAAATTTAACTTTTTTCTTGTTCTACAAATAACCATTCCAAGTATATACAGCTACTGGGTTCTTTGTAAAGTGTTTTTCTACTCGGTAGTGATAACAATGTTGGAATGGGAAGAAATCACTACAAAAAGAAATATAAAGAAAAAAAAAATACATTTCTTAATCTTTGTACTAAAAAAGTAATTGTACTTTTTAAATAAAAAAGAAGTAACATGGTAAAGTGCGACCAGTTAATACCCTACCACCACTCAGTTCCACATATTATGCTACAATTATAAGTCGTTTGTTTCTCTCTCTATAATAGCTGGTTATATGAAAAGAGGTTTTAAAAATGGTCCAATTTGGTACATTTTCAATAGGGTTTCTTTCTGAGCCAAGACAAATTTCATTAAAATATCTCAATTATTGCAAACTGTGCTTATAAATTACACCTGGACAGACAAACAGATTTATTTATATAATCCATCGGTATAATTGAAAATAACATTTTCCGCTTAGGATTTACAAACATCCATACAAACTGAATATATTCTTTGCCACAAGGGGATTTAGTGTAAAAAAAGGTTAAGAAAACTTAAGTAAAAATTCTTAAAAAAAAAATAAACACGAAGATTATACGTTTATAAATATTTATAAGGAGCTCAAATAAATTTTCGTATTTGGTTAGAATTTTAATAACATGTTTAGATAAGAAATGAGGGCGCCATGTTTTAAATACTTTACATTGGTACTTAGTTAGCGTAGAAACATTTCAGTCAACATTTAATATTTATCACATGAATCCTTAAATTTATGCACAATTTCCAATTTCTTCTAAGCTTTTTCCTTTTAGTCTTTTTCTAAAGTTTATTATATTTTATATATATAAATTGTTCTTTGTACAAATGGTGGCTCAAAGTAAAACTAACAAACATTTTTACGGTTTGGCAAATAATTTCAGCAGGTGTTTCCGCTAACACTTTAAAAGTGCAATACTTTTGTAACCACTAACCTACCAACAACCTTACGGTAAACGGAAATTGCCAACACTTTATAGGTTGTAAAATTGTCTTACTTATGTGCTTCAATGTGTATATTGTACAGTACAGTAGATAGGGTTATAAAGTGAACTACAACTACCACAGTAGATAATATAATAAATGTGTTCTTTAGGAGAAAACATAAAAACACATAAAACTAGTAAAAGTCAAGGGTGGGCATAGTTGTTGGAAGAAAGATATTGAATTAAATTGAAGAATTATCTCTTTAGGGTCAACACTAGGTTATAGTTTTTATACCCTTAACATTAATAATGACGCTATACTAACTTTATCATACCATTTGACCAATTTTACCCAACTTGAAAAGCAACCTCCATGCAGTAACTAAAAATGTTTGTACAATAAAGAGGAATAGATAGAGAGAGTGCTCAAAACAGACAGACATACGAAGTCTAAATCGTCTTAAGTTTTCATGCTGAGAAAATATACATATATTGAGAGGGAAAAAAAACTTTTAATAAGTATATAAGCACCTTTTAGGCACCAAAAAAAAAAAAAAATTACTTACATCGCTAAAAATTCTTGAAACATAAAAGTCATGTAAAAATACAGTCACCCTGAATAATTCAAACAATTAATACCCAGCTAGAGACACTCTTGCGGCAGGATTTAAAGAGGGATTTATTTGTTTTTTTTTACGCGTAACCATGTTCAATAGGAAATGAACGCGTACGAAACATGAAAGGTGGAGAAAGGTTTACACCGCAAATATGTGGAGCAAGAAAAGTCTATCGCCTAGAGTGTCTGATACAGCATGATGACAATGTTAAAAATCTGTTCACAGTTTTATAAAGTACAACACTAACAGGTGTTAATACCTGCTATGACGTGAAAATTTAAAAGTTTATTTTCACGTGAACGTTACTCATGGTAGTTACTTGCGGGAAACGTGTAAAATTTTCAAAATTTAGGATCCTGGGAAAGCAAACAAGAGGTGGACAGACGGACGTACGGACACATACATTTGAGACAATGCATATATATTGTGTAGAGTTTCCAAGGCTTCCAACAAATGGAATGACAAACTTATTGTACAATAACAATTTGTCATCACATTGGCTGTTCAATTATGTGGGAAATTTATACACAATAAAATTTTAAACCCCCTAATAGCTTTCTCTACTTTCTTTAGTGCACGTTTCTTTTTAGCTTTTCATTACTGTTGAAGGAAAAGTTGCAGTTGCCGTTTAATTTAATTTCTTAATTTACTTTTGTAATCATCCCAATACTGCACTACTTCCCTTCCCTTAAAGGTAATTTTTTTTTCTTATACAACACATTAAAAATTCTTATCACGGAATATAAAAATTTTGTCCCCACCATATGAACACATTGAAGAAGTGTGAGTGGAATATGAGAAGAGTGCGTGTTTAATTTTTCTTATAAGTAGTAGAAAATGGAGCACAAAAAAAACTTGCTAATCGTTGTACTTATATAACTTTTACAATATATGCTGCAGTTGTAATTTTTAATTTTATATTTAATGCAGATTAAAAGTATGTTTATATACATACGTACGTATATATGATGGGTATATACCTAGGTAGAGGTAGATTACATTTTTCTTTTCAAATAATTAAAAAATAATTTATACCCTTCTTGTTAAATGGGAGTATCCTAAGTTTGTCATTACCTTTGCAACACTTAAAAGGAGGCATAAGGGGACGCCCACTATTTGTATATTCAGATTTAGAGAACACTTAACATTTGACCTAGACCAAGGTATTTGTTATAAAGGTTGGTTGAATAAAAAAATATCAGTTTTTGTGGATAATTGCTGAGGAGGGAAGTAGAGTTTAAATTTTAAACAGAGAAGCACAGGGTCAACATGTCACTTTCATTGCTTAAACCTAAATGTTATTGAATACCTAACATAGCAGTAGAAGGAAGCTTAAAATCTTAACAGGAAATCGGTGACTTACAAAAATTAAACGGTTGAAAGGACAGACTGACAGACGTAGCTATATTGTTACAAATGTCGTTATTTATACATTTTTAAGGTCTCTGTAGTTAGTTTTTATATTTACGAATAAAAAAAAGCTCCTAAAACACTGTTACATGTTACACGTTACGTTATCAAATAAAGCGAGAAATGGATTTTGTGTGCACCTCACATCACACATGCCTGTATATGTATGTATATATATAACAACATAAACTCATAGCTTATCAGAGAGTGCCTCCATCTAAAACATACAATATATTTGTCATGCTATGTATTCGTACAAGTATATTTATTTAACATTTCATATTCTAGGTATTAGAGCGCATTTGTTATAGTGTAGTAGCACCGGTAGTATATACACCGCGTTACACAGTAAAGTCAGAAAGCTTATTTATAAGGTAAGTGTATATATAGACAAAGATGTAAACAAACTATGTCAAAAAAAAAATGATTTTTTGCTATAGCCATTAAGTTTATATAGAAGAGGAAGGGGTTTCTAATTTTGGAAGTACAGACAAAATTGACTTTTCATTTACAGCTTTACTAGTTTCAAGGAATTTTAAAACAAAAACTTGAACATTTTAATAAAAAATTGTAGCCTCTACTAAATCTAATACCCCCCGGTAACGTGATATATACATATTTTGTTTAACCTGACTTAACCTCAACTAATGTCACGGTTTGAAAGCACTTTATAGGTTAAACTGACACTTTGTTGACATATAAATTTGCATGGAAAATGTTTGCACACACAAACATTCACACGCACATAGGAGAAGACAAATAAATGGTATTTTAGACTTTTAAAAGCATTCCATACCCTCGAGATTGATGTATGACAGATAAAGATTTTTGCACGCATTTGAGTGTGTATGCGTTTTGCATGTAGCGCGAGTCGTATTAAGTAAGAGTTAGTAGTAGAGAATATTTATACAGTAAATACATTCGTTTAATTAAAGTGTAATTTCGTAAAGCAAGTCATGGTTTATGCACATTTTATATACTAATGTAAGCATATACGTATGTGTTTGAAGGCCTTATATATTTGAATCTTATAAAGAGTTGAGAGTTTTTATACCCTCCTTTAAGAATGTACTGAGTTTTGTATACCATCCAGAAGAAAGAAGCCAGCCTCGAAGTATATATATTCCTGATTAGCATTATAAACTGCGTCCATGTTTGTTCACGTGTCCGTCACTTGTAGGCACTTTCATACGTTGAGATATTAAGATAAAATTTTCTACAGACTAGTTTTTGCACCTAAAATGGGTAAAGTAGATGAAGAGCCACGCCCTTAATAGATAAAAATTTATCTTTTGAACACAAAAATTTAGCTACTAAGTAAAAATTTAGTAAAATTAGGAAAAAATGGTTCGAGAGCCACGCCCATAAACGACATAAATCTAGCTACGAGGGTTAAATTTAGTAATATTGAATAAAGTCTGTTTGTAGCCACTCCTATATTTTTCTATTAATCATAAAAATTACCATAAAAATTTCTCTATTCATTGTTAACTACCATTTGTAATTTAATATATGGCATAAGTTGGAGAGACTTAACATAAAGAGCTTTAATCAAATCTATATATTTACATGTGTCGCTTATGAAAAGTTTTTCGATCGATGATAATTTGAAAAAAAAGTTTATTTAATATAAAACGTGATTCAATTATATAAACACATATACAAACATAAATACAAATAGAAACAAAAACTAACAACCAACAACCATCAACTATAACTACTAACATAGTCATACTATAGATAAGCTTACTATGGGGATATACGTAACAATATGTTTACATATGTGTGTGGGATGCGTTAATACACATGTCATATATATATGACACGTGCGCGAGCATTACCACCATATCGAAGTCTATAAAGTTAAATGTTGAATAACATTGCAACGATTGGTATGCTGGCGCTGTATAAACGTCATCTAAAATAATTTCTACATAAAACTATAAAACCAAAGTTAAATCCATTTCAAACTGTAAGCAAAATATTATGGCGTATGAATAATTTATATATAACTCTATGTTATAAATATATAATGCGTTCTATACAATATTAAAATATTTATTTAAAAGAAACTTTCCTTAATAAACAACAACAACAACAACAACAACAACAGAAAGAATGAAAAAAGAGTCTTTTATTACCTTGTAAACTATTAATAATTTCCTTTAAATGGTGATAACAAAGGAAATAACAAATTGAGTTTTCCTTTTTGGCATTCTCTCGCGGCCAACCAACAATTGCTCCTCTGTACGTTTTACGTTCATACGTGCATACAATAACCATTCCGTATGCACGTTATTGGGAAAAATGAGTATTCAAGTGTTCGAGTGTTGAAGTGTTCAAGTTGTTCCCCCTTAGTAGACTCTCGAGTTTTTCAGGTCAATACATTTAAACGTATACATACATATATACAAATATACAATACAGCACTATGAAAGCATATGTACGTTGCATGTTATGCGTTGTATTGCACGGGCTATAAAAAAATTTGTTACCTTCAGGTGAATTATATAAACATACGCGTGCATATAAATGTATTGCTATTAGCAATAAAAATGTTTGTGAACCTAAGGATATGAATACACATGCTTTCCTACAAAGCAACAACAGTAAGGTTTTTGTTGTTTTTGCCATTCTTTCTTTGTTTAGGTTAGCTGTTACATGTTGAATATAAAATTTAAAAAAAATTTTAAATTTCATACACTTTTTAAAACCGTAAAGAAAAACATTTTATTTGACTATTTGGTGGCACTAAATAAAAAAAAAAAAGTAAGAAAACGAAATTTGGCTTAGGCAAATACCCTCCACATCAACAATAGTGGTCGTGGAAGGTATATAATTACCTGTGATTTATATTTTTAATGTTTTTTATCATCTCTACTTGAATGAGTTATTTAATAAATTGTTTTGCTTATGAAGTATTAATCGCTTCTAATTAATATTTATTGATATTTAATTATTTATAAAGTTTCATTGTAATAAATGTCATTGTAAAGCACTTGCTAATTACACTTTGCTTTTAATTGCATAAACTAAATTGGTATATAATCGGTGATCACTCATACGCCATGTGGTGCTATTTTTTTTTAAACATTTGTGTCGTCAACAATTAAAACAACAATGAAAAGAAAAGATAAAATAAATAAAAAATAATATGAAATAAAATTAAATTAAATAAAATGAAATGAAATGATTTATTAAGTAAAAACTTGCTTGCGTAGAACAAGATTTAAATTCGTTGTCTTTTTTTTCTTTGTTCCATATTACTTACTTATACAGATTATTTAAAATTGTATTGTAAATATTACAAAAATTACTTTATAGGCAAACAATTTTATATAATTTTCTATTGTAATTACAATAAGATTAAAAGTGACATTATGAGAGTTTTTCTTTCAAAGACTCAAATATGAATATGACCGATATATATACGAAGCACAAATATTATTTACTTTAAAAACTATGTTGTATGCATGAAATGAAAAGATTGTCTTGGTGATGAAAAAGTAGATACTAAAACTGCACCATACTCCAACACAGTGTAACTAAGCATCACTACCATAAAGTGTTTGGTATGAAATAAATTTTAGAGAATATATTGTATGTATGTATATGTGAGCACAACAATTTATTACAATATGATGACCCATACAAACTGTTTTCCTATTCATATTCACAATATTTCCTTTGGGATATAGACTATATGCACACATATGCATGTAGATGTAAACAGTGTGTTGTGACCATACAAACAATAGCAACAATCCCTATACTTTGTTACACAATATATTTTTGTTTGGATAGGTATGTGTATGTGTTATTTATTATTATTATTGTTGTTGTTGTTGTTATCAATATTATATGAATGTTAAGTTCTCTGTCAATAAATATCCACTTACATGTGTGTGTGTGCGTTTGAGTTTTTATACCTTCCACATAAGGTAGAGGGGTATACTAAGTTTTTCATGGCGTTTGCAACACTAAAAAGGAGGCATTAGATACCCTATAGAGGGCGTATAACAGCATCAAAAACTGAGTTTATCTAGACATGTATGTTCGTATGTTCGTTGTTTTTTGGTATTATCACATTATATTATATTATTACATTTTGAAATATTGAGGTGAATTTTTGCACAGGGACTTTTTGCGGATCGCTATTAAAAATAGGCAATCATATACCTGCCATGCCCACCGTTTGTATGTAGATGTGAAAGGTATTTAAGATTCGGTCTAAGCCAAATTTAGTTTTCTTACTTGTTTTTTTTTAGACATACATGTGGATGCACTGCATCAGTTTCTTTTTAAATAAATACAAATTGAATTGAAATATGAAATGAAACGAAATGAAAGATATGCAATAAAAAGTGGGTTAAAGAATATATGCACACACAATTTATACAAATATAATGTATTGTATGTTTGTCAGGGTAGAGAGAAAATTGTTCACAATAAATTGAAAAAATTTAGTCAAACATTATATTCCGCCTCCTTCCCTCCCTTATATTCGTCCTTTTTATTTTCCTCTATGTAAAGCACTACAAATGTTTTTTTATGATATTTGTGTTTGTGTTTGTTGTTTATTACAGTTAGCAAATACCAATACCAGTCCCAATCAAGTGAAACATTTATCACAGCAAAATATGTCTTTTTTAAGCAACAATTACTTTCATGGGGTACATAAAATTTTTGTATAAATATAAATTGAATTAAAGTTAAACATAAAGAAAAAAACATACAATATTATTCATTGATGGGCTAAACAAGTGGCAAAATTGGGGAAAGTCGGTCTATAGCCACAGCCACAATTAATAAAAATGAGAATTTATTTATTTATCACAAAAAATTCCCTACAAAGTTGGTTGGATAACAGAGATGCCCACAATTTATAAAAAAAAAACATCAAACTTGACTTGTAAGCCTTTTCATAAGCAACGTATTTGAATTGGGCAAATTTGTTTGAAGGACACGCCTACAGATAAATAAAAACTAAAAATATGTATTTTTTTGTTTTCTTAACAGTTTTTATGCGATTAAAGAGTTTTTCAAATTTTCAACAACTTTTGCCGCAAATGAAATCCAAAAAATTAAAAAAAAAACACTTTTGTAATGAATTCGAAAGCTGTTAAAGTTATTATATATATTTATATTTTCCCATTTTATGCATTTAATATTTTAAGGGGTTTACAGGATTTATAATAATAGTTGCAACAACAACAATGACTACTGAATATGAAAAATCTTGAAGGAATAAAAAATAGAGAGAGAGACTCATAAATAAACATTTGCTCTTTTCCAGTGTACGACCATTTGACCTTTTAGTTTTTTTTTGTACGTATGTTGAGTAAATGTTAAATTGCAGGATAAGAGAATTATTCCTCCTCTCCCAAAAAACAAAAAAACTAGCAAGAAAACTAAATTTAGTTTAAACCAAATCATAAATGCCCTTAATATGTGCTTACAAAAGGTAGGAGTGGCAGGTACATTATTATGACCTCTAAAATCAGCTTGCAAGTCGAGTTTTACGCTGAGTATGGTTTTTAGTAAATTGTGGTACTTTTTGGCATGTTGATGAATTATTGAAGCCTTATATCAAAAAAATGATTTAATGTATTTTGTTTAAAGCTGTGTTGAAAACTATTAAATTAATTCAGCTTCCAAACGAAATATATTGTATGGGCGTGGCACCACCCATTTAGTTAATAAACAAAATGTATTTTATTAAAAGTTATTTTCTAGGAATATATGCACAGCCACGCCCACAAATCGTACATCTATAAAAATCTACAGAAATTTTCAAATGTTTAAAAAAAATTTGAACAAAATCGGAGCTGTCGTTGGGAAGTTATTAACAAAACAATATTACCTTCTTTTTAGTATGGTTGTTCTTATTGTTGTATTTGTGAAAATTTATCAAAAACACGAAATATTTTTTTATTCAATTTTGTCATAATGTCCATGTTCAATTGCCTATAACTTTTGAACCGCTTAACGGATTTAGTTCAATCAAACTGCCCGTACCTGGAAAATTTTCCAATTTTATATTGACATATAATTTATGGGCATGGCATCGCCCCCTTGGTAATAATAACCTATTTTACAAAGTATTCTTTTTCTCAAAAATGGGTCCTGCTAGAACCTCAACACCCCGATTATTGGATTTTTCATCATATTTAGAAAAAGGGGCGCAAAAATTTTCAGATCGATAGGAGCTACCGTTTTCGAGATATAGGCGTTCAAAGTTTTTATAGAAATAGACGGAATGATTTCCTTTTCTAGTAATGACTTCTTTATATACATATGTACATATATTGAATTATATATGTATTAGAATTATTATTAAATAAGAATATATTTACTCCAACGCCTTTTTCAGGAATGCTGTGTATGGAATGACAAACTTAATATTCAACCCATCTTATGCATTACAAAACTATAGAAATCATGAAGTGTACATAAAGATTGAGAGGGAGGCGGAGAAACATTTGGTAAGAGGGCTCTTTACTAATAGTTTATATATGCAAACAATTTAGTTATGAAAATATGCAAATAGTTTCATTTAAACTAATCTAAAATAAAAGAAAGAAAGTAAAAAGTCGTTTATAGTGCAGAAGAAGAAAAATATTTATACTATAAACATACTAATGGATAAATATACAATAGTACACTATGAACTCATTATAGAAAGATGGAAATGAAGTTTAAGAGAATACAAAGTTTTACAAAAAAGTTTAAAGGTTTTACGGAAAAAAATTAAATCAAATATAAAAAATATACTTATACTTATTTATATGAAAATATATATATATGTCATTATATGTATTTTTATTGTATTGTCTGCGAAAGAAACTTCCTTATCCTTCTTAAATTGAAACTAAATAAGTGATATGTGGTAATTATGCCCACTTGTGTCAAATGAGTATATTAACTTTGCTTATAACTCCCAAACGACAAGTGTTGAATGTACCGTTTTAGAATCAAAATCTGTATTGTTTAACTATATCCGTCTGTCCATCCATTCGAAGATTTTAAAATCGCAATTCTTAATATTCATACAAACCGCTAAGTTTATAACACTTTTTAAACAACAAATCTAATCTACAGCAACAAACATCATTTGAACCCTGAACTTTATGCCATACTCTCATTTTAGATTACATAGCTATGGAAATTGAGTAAATTGACAAATCCGTATATACAAATACCAACAATATGTGACTGTATTTGTGCATGTAAGTATTTAAAAGTTAAAACACATGCTCGTAGCTAATAAATCCGGTAAATGCTGTTATATTGTATATTGAGTAAGTGTTGGTGGTGGTGGGATGGCTTTTGCCGCATGATTTATAGCTAAATAACTTTTCACATATAAAATATATGTTGTAATAAACGCAAACTTTATTATGGTTATATGGACACTTAAATTTACACCTAACCTGGTGCATGGTTTTTATATTTCTTCACCTACAACATATATATTTAATGTAATGAATAACTACTAAATAACGGTGTAGAAATAAAATACAGTTGGTAGAAATGATTTTATTAATTTTTTGTCATGAATACATGAAAGGTTCATTAAAGCAATACACTTATGTGTAGGGTATTAAAAAATCCACCCCAGTTGCTTTGCCTGATTTAATATTCATTAGCAAGATTATCGCAATAATAAAGTTATAATAAAACGGTTAATCTCCGTTAAATTTCCTCATTGAAGTGAAGTGACGTGAAGTGAAATATCAAAGATTTATAAAAACATAATTTCAACTATAAACACAATTCACATGCACAATACCCAGAAGGCTAGAGTGAGGGAAAACTCTCGCAACAATTCAAAAAAACATAAGAATATAAGAAAATATTTGCTTTAACATAATACAAAAAAAAAAAAAAAAGTATAAAATATTTTATATACCAAGGCTGTCATACAATGAAGAAAATGTATAATGAAAGAATGAAGAAAAGCTTAAGTAACTATAAGGGAGTGCGAGTTTAATGGGGTGCATTGTAATGTAAAAAGGTATTGTACACAAAACAGATTGGTAACCCACTAATAAAACAGATTGCACGTGTGTTTGTATAAATTACAAAAAAAAAAAAAAAACAAAAAAAAAAAAACCAAAACAATAAAAAACTAAATTTGGCTTGAGCCAAATCTTAAATACCCTTCACAACAATACAAAATTGTGCCCATGTCTATTATCCGATTACGCACTTTTTTGGAACATCGATGGATGGGATAAGAATGAACATGCATACTACAGATATATAGAATTTTCTCGATTGTGGGCGTATCTGTTACCGGCGGACATACGGACACACGCACGTCTAGATCGACTCAGTTTTTGATGCTGATCAAGAATATCCATATATACTTTGTAGGATCTCTCACGCTTCCTTTCTTGTGTTGCAAACGGAATGACAAACTTTGTTAACTAAATCATCTTATATGGAGGGTATAAAAAATAAAAGAAAATTTTCATCAGCTTTAACAATGAATGTGAATGTGATGTATTTATGATGATGATGATGATGATAATAATAATAATGATGATGTTGGGGATAATAGTGATGTTCATTATAATAATTATACATGTTTTATATATAGAACAATAACAACAACTATATGATAATTGGTTAGCAAATAATTATTATGTTTTATCAAGAGAGTATGCACTCATTGTTATTGTTGTTGTTTTATTTCACTTTTCCATCATTTTTTAATTGACTTTTTCATTCCAGTCTTTTTGCTAACATTGTTGTTCTAGTATAGAAACAGCTTTAATGAAGTGCTAGTTCGTAGTATGTATGTATTTATATATGTACGTAAGAGTGTATGTAAGTATTTGTATTTTAGTGTTTATTTAACTCAATTAAAAACGTATTATTATCTTATATTAACATTGAAAGGTAGAAAAATATTTCAATATATGGTTTACATGAGGGTAAAATATGTAAGGTTGCCTTAATAAGGTTTTTGTGGTATCATGAGGAACACTACCCAGCTAAACGAATTCAAAATTATCAATTTTAATGTTTTATAGTATAAAACCGGGTATAGAAATATATGTATTTTAAAATAAACCGCACTTATTTACACATAATGGGCGTGGCACGTATCTGATTACGCCTCCTATTATATATTCATTAATTATTGACTTAATAAATAACGTTCTATAAGTAGGTTATGATTCCTTATTCATATTTGTTAAATTTCAATACCTTTTCTCAATTTTTGTGACTGATGCAAAGGTTTTTGTTAACTGTGGCCGTCGATTTGCTACAAACGGTTTGATAAATTCAATACAGTATACCTTTTTAAGTAGAGGGTATATAAGAGAAAACTGTGTAAAAGAAAAAATGTACTAAAGTCTAAAAGTAAATGTTTGAATGTGAGTTGGCTGAAAGGTACCATTTAGAAATGATTTTTGCTCGCTTTTGATGACTTAACATACTTGGGCTATGTAAATAGTGGTAAGTGTAGCGAGAGAGCGAGGAATTGAAGTAATCATGAATTCTAGCATAAAATTTTAATTATTATTACATTATTGCTGATCTTTGAAAAATGAATACCAAAGAAGAAGTAGAAGAAGAAAATGAACGAAGTAATTAACAATTTTGTTTTTATAAAATATGCTTTTTACAGCGGTTAGGTTAATTATAAAAGTTGTTTTATAAAAGGAAATTTTAATAAACTGTTAGAAAGAGATAGAGAGAACAAGAGAGAAAGAGAAACAATAACAACCATTTAAGGCCTTGTAAAATATTCTGTTTTATTATAGTTACCGCAAGCAAATTGATTTGTCAGCATTTGAATTGTTTTTGTTTTGCTTTTGTACCATTTTAGAGCAACAATGGAAAACGTTTAACTAAAGTACATTTTATTTTAGAATTCTTTTACCAACTCACCCACAAATAAATTTTACATACACACACATGCACACACGTATAGACATGCACTTAATTACAAACCATTCAAATTTTCAATTGGTACGTATGGTATGTATGTATGGCTGTGTTTGTGTGTATTCCTTTTTTTTATACAGTGTGTAACCGATGATGTTCTGAACTATTATTGTAACAATTCACACATGACAGTTTTAATTACGTAACTTTTACTTGAGGTTACCCGGTACATATATATGTGTATGTGTGCATGGGGTGTGCTCTCCTCGTATGCCAGAATGCAAGTATACGTTGTTTGTATGTTCAAAGTCTGCACATATACTTGAACGTGTGTGTGTTTATGTTGGTTGGTTGGTTGGCTTTTTTTTGTATCAACTTTTTGTTTTCCTTATCGAGTTCGGTTTTTGTTGTTGTTGTTACGTTATTCTTTTTTCTTTTTGCTTTTGTTTTTGTAGTTGGTGTGATTTTTTGACATTTTTCTATCCAGTTCGTTACATTGTGTGGTTTAGTTGGATATTTTCATTTATTTTTCCCCCCTTTTTCGCCCCTTTTTTTCATACAGACCTCATAGTTATGTACCTTAAAAAAAAAACAAAAAAAAAACCATTATAGTGTATTATTTACACGTACGCACTGCTCTACACCATGTATGTGAATGTCAAAAGTAGTGTGTGTATGACTTAGTCTACAGGGGATTATTCACACGCATGTACATCAACTTAACTTGCACACACACACAGATAGAAAATTGAAAACTTTCAAAATTGTTCAACAATTCGTTTTAATCTCTTGAAGAAAAAAGGGGTTTGGAAAGAAAAAGAAAGTGGAAAAATCGATTTTCACTTGAAATTAATTTAAATTCTTTTTTTAGCATTAAATTTTTGTGTTAAATTCAAAAAGGTGGCTGCACCATTAAAATACCTTAATTTAATCAATATAACTACCAAATTAAAGAACTTGAAGACTACAGTACAAAAAACTAAATTTTGAAATACTGAGACCAATATGGCGGTTGTTAGAAGATGTTAGAATAATAAATTCTTTTAATATATATTCAATATGGTATCATATGAAAAATCTTAAAGAGTAAAATACGAAATGTAAAAAAAAATTTAATGAAAAGAAGAAAAATGGCTTCAAAGACTTTATCGTTAAACATATTCTGAAATTAATAATTTAACGCATATGTCACGTTAGTAGTACTTGATTATTATTAATTTATTGTTTACTCTAACCATGCCCATTAAACAATTAGAAGATAAAAGCTTTTACACACATAATGTAAATGACTAAAATGTTTACAAATATCACAAACTGCCAACTAATTATTTTATGGAATATCATGCTTTTCCATACCACAATACTATTATTATTATAATAAAGTATATGTACACAGCTAAATTACACATAATATGTATGCGTTTATATATGTACTGTATGTTATGGTCTCACATAATATTTTAGTAATCTGCAATTTTATCATCTAATTTATTGGTCAAAGTGTGAAATTCATGTTCGTACATAACCATTTTCCTAATGTTAGACATATAGCACCACTATATATGCATAATAAATAAATGTGTTTGTATATGTGCATGTGAAATAGTCGAGAGAGAATCAGCTTGTTTGTATGTTCTGCAGAGTGCTTATTTTTATTTTAAGTACCTCAATGCATATTTAGGAGATTTTTTTTCTGTCGGTAGCATTTATGGCGCTGCTATTAACTTTTGGAAAATCTGTTCTACAAATAGCAATAATTTGTAACGATAACAACAATATCGCAATACAACATTGTTTCGCTATTAATTAAAAATTTAATGATTTGTAAATTTTCCTAACAATTTATTGCGATAATCATTATATCTTACACCATATGAGGGTAAGAGGATATATTTAGTTTGTGCAGATGTATCTCCTAAACGATAAATGTCACACCCACTTTTATAAATACCGGTCCATTCAGAATTAAAATTTGAATTGATTTAATAATGTCCGTCTGTCCGTCCTTGTACATTTTTTTTAAGCTAGAGGTTGAATTTTTTGAGATATTAAAGTGAAATTTGATACAAAGACATGTTTTAATATAACCGACAGTTAAAAATATTACCACGAAAGTCGAGTTTGGTTCGAAGAGCATTTAAGCTTATAAAACGTTATACATTATTACATTATTAAGTGGTGTAAAGGGTATAAAATTGTACAGCGTGATCGCTTACACCATTTTAAATTGTTATAATAAACAAATAATAGTAATTAATAAGCGGGAAAACCATAAAATACAAAACAATTACCCTTAAGCATAATTTTAGTTAACCTAATAACATATTTTTATTTTATTATTTTATTGCTACAATTATATTTATTTAAACAATTTTTTAATATAGCGTTTAACAATAACCTTAAGGTCCCTTCAAATTGATTAAACAACTGTTGAAACCTTACACATGATTTTTACAATCATTCAAAATTATTTTAATTAAACTTTATGATTGTAAAATACAAATATCAAAAAAAAAAAAAAAAAAAGGAGGAAAAAAGCCAATGAAATTAATGAAAAAGGTGATAAATATCAAACATTGAAAACCACCGCGAACAGTCACATGTCAGTCAATTGTGTTACTGAGAATAAATAAATACAAGTGCAATTAAAAATCAACAAAAACAGCGAAAGAGTGGTTCAGTAGTGAACAGTAGTTTTTAAAAATAATATTACATAAAATTGATTAGGTTTTTTTCTCTTTAAAATCATACATCCAATAAGTGAAATTTTTGTAGATTATGGGCGCATCTGTTATGTGAACGCGCTCCTTTTTTGGTCTTTTGATAAACGACTTACCTATGAATATACCAAATTTCAATTCCATTAAACATGTTTATATATTACTTTACCGCATTTTAGACACGCCCACAATTTCAAACAAAGAAAATTTTTATTAGGACAGCTTTCCATTATTCAGATAAAGCATAATTTAGTGGTCGTAAAATAGTGTAACGCACCCCATCTGAAAGTTATCCCCGATGGATATCAAGCCAAATGTACTTTTTTTTTTACTAGTTCAAATTTTCTTATTTTGTAACGTTTACCTAACTGCACAATTTACTTACATTGAATACTTAAATAGATAAGTTTGCTCAAATATATGTACAAGGCCCTTAAGGTACTGCATAGCATGAGATGATATTAAAATTACATTACTTGTCCTTTTCTTTTCTTGTCTTGTCTTTGTTTTGCATTACATGACAAGGCAGTCTCCCCTAAGTAGATAAAAGTGCATCTGTAGAAATTCCATTTACTTTACAAAGATTTAATTTGAACTGAATTTTATTAAATTATTTTCTATGTATGTTTGCATGTAAATATCTATCAAAAGTTGCCAACCTTTTAAAATAGATTAAGAAAAACTATTTGGAAATATGTATTTTCACTATATTTGTAGAGTAGCATGTAACAGTATGTTATAGGAAATATTTTATAAATAGAAAAAAAAAAAGCAACTAAATGTAGACAAAAGACGTACTTGTACAGAAGGATGTCTTTAGTTTTTACTTGTAATACTCCAAAGAATTTAATTGAACTTTTTATTATTTTTAAAAAGTAAATGTTCAAAACATTTTTATGCCCTATATGGGAGCAATATTAAATTTGTCATTCCGTTTGCAACGCAAGATCCACAACCACCATTCAGAAAAATCTACTTATGTACCGCAAAAATTGATTTATGAACTTAAAATTTAGTATGCATATTTAGAGTTATCTTAATTATCGATGTGGTAAAAATAGGCATATAACATATACGTGGGCGTATATGTTTTTATAAATTGTGGGCGTGTATAACATCAAAAACCGTATTCCACGTAAAACTGCATTTATAAGATGATACGTAATACGTACAATATTAAAGGACACACCATTGCCACTCCCACTTTGTAGATGTATAGGGTATTTAAGATTTGGTATAAGCAAAATTCAGTTTTTTACTTGTATTTAATAAATTAAAGTGATTCATTTGCATTGAATTGAATATTTATAAATACTGTAAAAAAAAGTGTAATATTTTGTAACTTCAGAGAGTACAAGACCAGAACAAATGATTTATTTGAGATTTTTAAATTTTTTAAATATATATAAATAAATAAATAAATAAATAAATATAAAAATATGTACGGAAAGTTTCTTCTCGTTAAACTGCTTCTACATTGTTTACTAATATGTACCAAAAAAAGTTTATCAAGGATCATGGAGTAGAGTGAGGGCTGATATTATAATACTGACTCAATTGTACGGCAAACTTTAGAAATAATAAACATCTGGTATCAAAATAAAGTTATGATTTTTTTTCTTTTATTATAAACTAAGTATTTGATTGTTGCAGGAAAGTTTTTCTCAAACAAGAGCTTATTGTTGTGTTGATAATTTTTATTAAATGCGGTACTTGTTTAAAACAATGGAAGATTTGTTATTAAAGAATTATTCTAAATTTATAATCCTTTATATAAATTTAGATTAAATTTAGATATCCTTTTGTGGGTGTGGCATATGGATAAATATACATCAAAGGTCGAATGTTGTGCAAAATATGGTTCTTTATCAATTATGCAAGTAGGCGTGGCAAGGCCACCTTTTTAAAAACCAAAATATGAAGAGACAAATGTCTGCATAGAATCTCGCTTTTTATAAATTACGTAAGTGGGTGTGGCATGGAGTTAAACCTTTTTTTAATAATCACTGCACCTTAAAGATCAAAATTTGAATAAAATCTGTTCCTTTTTTCATATTATTCCAATGGGCGTGGCAAGCCGTGTAGTACTATAAATATTTGTAACACATTTTTAACTTTTAAACGGTTTTTGTGGTCGGAAGAGATATATTTGTTGTTGAAAACGATTCTCAAATGAATTTAATTTACAAGGAAATGTGTCCCTTACTCCTTAGAGATATTTGCACTCACTCGTTTCATATTTGTTTACCTTCCATTTGCAATTCATCGTATGTATATGAAATTATTTTAATGGAATGTATACATTTCCTTGGTGAATTATTTATTACCCGCAGTTAGATAAGACAGACAGACAGACATAAAATTTAATTTTATTAATGTGTTTTTGATGTTTTTTCTCCTTAATAAACTAAAGAGGAAAAGGAAGAAAATAGAGAAAACGAAACCCGACACGAAAAAATATTATTTACAATCTTTTCATTGTTATCTTAACCTAAAAAAAAAAAAATACAATATTTCAAGGAAATATGCATAATATGCACACCAACACATAATCACCCAAGTAAATGTATAAAGTAATAAAAATTTTGCAAAAAAATAAAAATAAATCTTTTAACCACCTCCAGACGTAATCCTTATGTATTCATGGTTAAATACAAACTTGAACGTTGGAACGCCTCAAGTAAATAAAAGAAGTGTGAAAAGTAGAAGAATAAGGAGAAATAATAGCGTCAACTATTGTCGTCAACACGTCGCTAACGGAAACAAAACAATCCAATAAATTATTATGATGATGACAAAAATATTGAAAAAAAAAAAAACAACGCAAATAACATAAATGTTGAAAACAATCATTATCATAATCTTGTCTCCTTTTCTCTTCCTCTACATTATGATATTATCTTACAAGTTATATTTGAAGATTTTAAATTTATTTTTTAGATTCTCCATATACCCAGTGCAAAACCAACACCCAGAAGGAGGCGTTACAGACTCTACAAAGTATATATATTCGTCATCACCATCAAAAAACAATTCTGCATTGATTTACAGGCAAAATTATATGTATCCACCACAAAAATTGATCTATAAGGTTGAAATTTGATGCAAATATATAAATATTCCATCCATCTATGTTCTGAAATTGGTCGTGGTAGGATAACAGAGATGCCCACAATTAACAAAAAATCAGTTTTAGTAAAAAAGTCCACTTGCAAGCTGATACGTAAAATGAACATTTTTAGAGGACGTAATCATTTACTTGCCACGCCCACAATTTGTACATAGATGTGTCCTAAATCAAGTTTATTTAATTTCTTTTACATTTCTTTTTACAATATCTATTGTAGCATATGTAATATTGAAGCCTATAATGTATAGATGCTGACAGTTGACCATTTTCTATTCAAGTAAAAATTTTCTATCCATTGCCTTTATCTTAAATTTTTCTGTACATACATATGTATTTACAAAATGTGGCTACATGTGCCATAATGTCGCTGTCGTTTTCTTTACTTTGTCGTAGATTAAACTAAAACTTAAATGATGCTACGTGTTTCCATTTCTTATGAGATTCAGTAGAAAAGGTTCTATGTATGTGTATGCGTTGGTGTGTTTGTGTGGGTAGGTTGCATTCATTGAATTGGTGGTAATTTGAAAGCGCACGTGTAGTAAATATTTTATCACGTGTTCATATGCCACGCTATCACGTTATATGCTACGTTATGTTAGTTTATTTTATGTTATGTTGTGTTGTGTTTCGTTTCGTTTTATTGTTATGCCTGGCAATTGACATTAACTGGCATTCATTGTACGAGACAAAGTTGCATTGACTAATTGCTTTCCGTTATTAGTCACAAGCCGCTAAACTATCATCCGTACACAATAAAATGAACATTCTTAAGGTACCAGGTAAGAGATGTAGCTGCTCTTACGTTACTACCATGATACAGTAGCAACCATTGGCAACAAAAAAATAATTTTCAATTGCTTCAAAAGGTTTTTGTTTTTGTTTTTTTGACTTACCAATTAAAGGAAGTAAGAAATATATTTTGTTGATAACTTGGCAACATCACACATATGCACGAACACAACTTCTGGTTATGTTACCTGCAAAACAACAAAACCAACATTATAGCAAAAAACCATTAAGAAGAAAATGTAAGAAGAAAAGGAAGAAGAAGAAAAAAAATAGATCCAAATAATTATCCGCAATATACTATAAAATGTATGTATGTGTGTAAGAATATTTTTTTTGTTAAAAATTTCATTCAATGTTATCGGTAGTCATGGCACTTGTATCCTTATTTGTACACAATGACTGACTTTAAGCTTAAATAAGCGTTTAAAAGCCAAAACATTAAGACAATCATTATATATATGGAGAGAGAGCAAAGACACAAAAGAGCAAAATGATGATAATGTAAAGTAAATAAAAAAAAAAAAACTTTTAACTACTGCTGAATCATTTATAGTAAAGAAAAAGTTTACGTTTATAATTGCATAAGAAAAGATTACATAGCAAATGTAGGGTGTAGTATTTGGTAGTATAGCTTGACCGACGGGACTTACAAAAAGAAGTCAAAGTTCCTACAAATTATATATATTCTTGATCAATATTGCAAACTAAAATTTTAATAAAAAAAGTAAAGCTAAAGTACAAAAAATGATCTAATATCTGACTAATTTTTTTTTTTACATTTGCAAATTTCTCCATTTTTTCAGAAATATACAATTTATGGGCGTGGCGGTGCTTATTTGCTTAGGAAAGGATATTTTGTAAAATACATGTTGTTTATTAACTAAATGGATAGTGCCACGCCCACATAATATACTTATTCTGAAAATTGAATTAATTTTAATTTTTTTACAAAAACCAAATTTAGCTTTTTTTAATTGTTTGCAAACTACTAAATTTTTTAATATACAGACAGACGGACACGATTATATATTTTAGAAAAAAATTAAGTTCAAAAGATGGGTTTTTGAACATTTAAATGAATCAAAATTATTAGAAAATTTTATATGCTTATCAAATGTTATTTACTTCATTACGACATTACAAGCAGGCAAGCGCAAACATTTACGGATATTTATGTGGTGTCCGATTGTCAGAGATATTCTTCTTATTCTGCCGTCCATAGTCATACCCATATACTATATATGGAGAATTTGTTTTCAAAGAAATATAAACAACAACAGCAATGACAATGAAAGGAGTTTTATATTTCTCAATGTAACATAACGTACGAACAGAGAGAACGATGAGGACTAATAATATAGCTAAGATAAATGATATCATGTTTAACCTTTTCTTTTCTATTTATGAGTTGCCTGTCATTTTCTACTAAACTAATAAAACAACAAATGAAAATATTTAATCGGTTATAACCGATATCACTTAGCTCAACACATTATCCTATAATTAGTTTAGTTGTGTCAGTAAAGTCACTTCGTAAAATATCATTGTATGGGAAAGTGTTTTAAATATGGTCCGATTACGTTCAAATTTGGGTCAGACAATTACGAAGCTAATCAACTACTTTTTACAAATATTTTTTTAAAAATACTAAGAATTACGATTAGGGAGCTTGCTTACAAATTTACATGCATAGAAAGTCAGACAGACGAACGGACTTGGTTAAATTGTTTCAGAAAGAGCTTATCAAACTTAATATACTTATTTGCCAGTAATGCAAAGGATAAAAAGTTAGGCTGGCTCTTACCCCTATATTTGTGCATGCACACAACAAGAGAGAAAATGTTACAAGATAAACTTTAAAACAAATTTTAAAATCGATTTAAGTATCAGTAAAAGAACTTTTCAAGTACTTAACTTTTTTCCGTGTCATACAAAGGAGTGTGTGTATGTGTGTGTGTGTGTGTGTGTGTGTGTAGGTACATGTAATTTCTAATTCATTCACTTAATTTTTTGTTTTTATTCCCTCATACATAAACTTTTTCTATTCAATATCACATTTTTTTGGGTCCCCTATCAAGTTCTACAATATATCGCAAGAGTCGAACAAGAGAAAAAAAAAGCAGAAGCAAATAGATCCATAATAAAGTTTCTCCTACTTTTTTATAAAAACCTTTTCTATAATAATTTAACAGTTACTTTTTCTTCTTTATAATAGTTGCATATTTTCAATTCTTTTCAATGATTTCTTACCTACGGGTATGTTGTTAGTATGTGTGCATCCATAAGTAAGTTTTGTATGAATGTTGATACATGGACTGATTTTTTTTTAAGTCTTTTTCAAGTATTTTGTCATAAAGTGGAAAACTTAACTGCAAACTTGTATAAGTGTGTGTTTTGTCGATTTTGTTATTCCGTTTTCTTTTTCCCTTAAACTGATTGTATCCCATACATATGTACCAACATTTTGGACAAATCTGGGGATTTTTGCATGTGTTGTCAGTTTTCATTTTTTCGGTGGCACTCTCTCTCTCTTTCTCTCTCACCCTCTCCCTATCTTTCTTTGTTCACTTCGCTTCACTAACTTACATATTCACTTTTTCACTGCACTAACTGGCAAAAGTAGTGCAAAACCTTTTTTTATTTCAAATTCTCCATTTTGTTTTTTTTTTTTTTCCTTTTTCTTTATACTCAGTGAATTTCTTCATCAAATAGATTTTTTTTTGTTAAAAGTAAAAGACTTCAAATGTGTGTATGTGTGTTCACTCTTTTCTTTCAATAATTATGAAGGACTTTCTGATTTGACAACTATAGTGTGTATGTGTTTGACCAAATTCATCAGAGAAATGAAAAGTTGTAATGATACAAAGTTTATTTTTACATTAGGGCATGAAGATTAAAATTCCAAGAGGGTTAAGGCTCGCACTTATTTTAAATTTCATAGAAATATCTTAAAAACTGTAGCCAAAACCAGGCACTCATGGACACATAATAGACAGACGTACAGAAGAACGTGTTTAAATCAATTCAGATTTTGATTTTGAATCGATCGGTAATTGAAGTTAGGTGTGGCATTTGCTGACAAACTTTCAACCAAACTTAATATACTCTTTGCCACAAGAGGCTTGGGATATAATGACTAAGTAACATAAATGTTCAAAGAGAGAGACAGAGATTTTTAATTGTTATTGGTTTTTAGACAATTTATGCAATATTTTTACATATGTGTTCCTGATTTATGACCCCAAAATATAAGCCCCCACGGAGCAGGTAGGATTTCCTAAACTCATGTGCACTTAAAGAACAAGTGCACTTAAAGAGAGTGTTTACTTAACTATAAGAGAAGTCAAAGGAGTCGTGTTTTAAAGGAGAACAGCTAGCATATGGCAGTTGGCAGTTCATAAGCCAACCTTATGAATACAAAAGGGAGAAAAAGCTGACTTATAAGTAACAACTGCCAAATGCTTTATGTTGCTTATTTTTAACCTGTTTGGGGTAAATACATATTGTATGTACATATATATATATAATAAGTGTGTATGTGTGTTATTATGATGCATTTTTATAAACGTATATAAAAGACAAATGTGTTCATTTTACAGTTATGTTATTACTGCAATGTTGAGAGTTCATTGTCTCTGCCTTCCAGATATATGGCATATTGTCTCTATACAAATATGTTGAATATATAATATATATACAAACGTTTTCATACATGTATATACATACATTTATTGTGGCAAATATATATACATAAGAGTAGCAGCTTTTCTATTTAATATTTTTTTCTTTTTATACCCTACGGTATGAGTATGTTAAGTTTGTATGGATGTTCGTTATACTTAAACGGTAAATGACACACCTACCTTAAATTATATCAATCGAATTAGAATCGAAATCTGCTTATATATAACTATGTCCGTCTGTCTGTCCCTGAAACTTTTTTCTATTTTAATATAAATTGGTACAAGAAGATGTCTTGTTTCAGAAACGAATTCTATTGAAAATGAACCGATTTTTGACTATTTTTAGAATACCTTCCCATATACTGACATATCACGAAGTGACTTTTATGGTAAAATCTGTGGGTTTAGTGACACAATTAAACTAATTAGAAGCATAATTTGTGAAGCTAAGGGTATTAATTGGTTGCGTTTGACCGACTATAACATTTTCATAGGTTTTTTTTTTCTGCAGCCTTCTTCTGTAGCCAATTTTTGCTATAATAAATTCAACAATGACACGCTTCCGTTTGTTACTACTTTCATGGGTACTTGTTGTTACTGTTATAGCCGCATTATGTGCCTTTCTTCTGCTTTTACATTTTCTTCTTCTTCTCCTTTTTCTTCGTTTTCTTCTTCTTGTAATAAAATAGCAGCAAATAAAATTGCTTTCTTTACAATTTTTGTATAATATTGTTGGCTGCAGCATGAAATTGTATAAATGCTTCTTTCACTCCCTTGCCCCCACTTTCCTTTATATTTTGTTCAAGTACTGGTGGTCATGTATTATGTTGTAGTAGTAGCACACAATTTGCTCGAAATTGTTTGCCTAGGCTAAAATGAGCAGGATATTTCCGTCGATAATGTGACATGTGTGTGTGTGTGTGTATGTAAGTGTGGTTAAATTATTGGTAAAGTAACCTCGAGCTCTAAAGCATTCATTGCATTGACCTTATTTTAGTTTATTTGTTATTGTTGTTATTATTATATCCACCATCTTCGAAGGTCGAAGTTATACTCACTTTGTCAAAATATTTGTAAAGCACAAACACAAAAATCGGTGTCTGTCTGTCTCTCTATGACAAATACTTTTTTGTTGCATTATTATGCAATATTATTATCGATATTAAATTTGATTTAATATCGATAATAGTTTTTTTTTTGGAACCTAGAGGTAAGTAATTGAACAAAATCGGTCGTAATATACGCCCATCGATGAATAAAATTTATAAAATGATAAATTTTTCATCAATTTCAATCAGTTTTTAAAAGATTTTTTACTTTAAAAATTTTATTTTTGTATAAGCATCATTTATGGTCATAAGTTTTATTATTTTTTTGAAAGGTGATAAGTATCCAAGATTTGGCTTAAGCCATGTAAATTTTTTTTACTTGTGTTGTTGTTGTTGTTGATTTCATAATTATGGCAATCTCATTATATAAGGCGTAAATTGAGCAAGTGGTGTCAATTGAGAAAAAGCGCATAAACAAACACATGGACACACGGACATACATCTCTAGATCGACTTAGTTTTTGACGCTGAACAAGTATATATATGTTATGTGGAGGGTACACAAATAGCAAATATTCAATTTGCTAATTCATTTGGTATTTTAAAGGAGGCTAATGCAACCCTTAATAAATTTTTCTATAAAAACAACGCCTAACATTTCAATTATAACTAAGCTTTAAAGGATATTGTTTATTGTTTGTCCTTAACAATATTTTACTCTATTTACAAAGATAGTTAAACAGTCATACCTTAAAGTAGAAATCTTGTACTTGAGTACAGAGATTTAATTAAAAAAAAACATTTAAAATAAATAAATAAACAACATCATTTCATATAAACTTATTGACAATGTAGACTTTAAAACTCAAAATATCAATTACTTAGTGTAAAAATTGTTGAAGTTTTCCATGCAGTAAACTATAAATAAATTAAAAATTATTTTATTGAAATTTTCTTCTTTTCGTAGACAATTTGTAAAAGTTCTTTTAGCGTTTTATGTGAAAGGAAATTATTACTAAAGTTTCTGCTTAAAGCTAATTAATGCTTGATCTCAATTTGTTGTTAACCAAAAAAAAAAAACAAAAACAAAATGTAAACGATTACTTTGTTTGTTGGCTGTAAGTGGTAAGTACTTACCCGGTTGCTCTCTCCAAAATTCTATAAACAACAGAAACTGTCAGACAAACTTTTGTATATAACAAGAAGGCGGGTTGCAGGAGGGAGACATACCGAACGAAGATAATGTTAAGAATATTGTAGAAGAAGGTTAACTAACTGGTTGTTGTCATAATAAAATCTATAAGTACAAACAAGTACTAAACTAAAGCCTACTTTGGGGATTTTAATTTATGTAAAACTTTAAATATAACTTTAGGCACATAACATAAATTGGTATCAATCTAGAGCAATTTATAATTGATTGGTATTTACTTTCTAATAAAATTAACATCATTTTTATATCAGAAGACTAAAAGCTTAAAACATTTTATATTAATCAAATATAAGTATCGATCTGTCAATTGTAATTTAAATATTTACTGGTAGTAACAAAAAAAAAAAGAAAAAAGTATATGAAAACTAGCAGCATCGAATCCATTACAGTGATTGCATAGTAAGAGTACTTGTATTGTGAATGAAAATGAAAAAACTACAGCAAATATATTTAAAAGCCCATTTTATGTAACAATAAAGGATGGGTTTTATAGCTCTTCTCCCCTTCTACCCCCATCCCATCCTTTTATTCAAAAATATAAAGAAAAAAAACTGCTCTGAATGCTTCTAAAAACCGATTTTTCCGATTTCGTTTCCATTCATACCACACATTTCATTCATTTCGTATAAGTAAGAATAATAGAAGAAGCATTTATAAGGGTATGAATGTATTGATATTTACATATTTGTACGTACTTAAAAACGACGTGTATATCCTTGAAATACAAAAAATTTACTGATTTGCATAAACTGTTAGTTTAAACCATTTTTCTAATTGAAAAATAATTTGAAATCTTTTATAATATCAAAAAAATATAATTAAACAAGTATTATGAAAAATTAAACCCAAAAGTATGCAAAATTTTTTGTAAAAAGAATTATACTCCTGAAGGTGGGTATTCTATTAGAAATTTAATAAGTATCTATTATAATCCATTTTTAGAACCCCTCTTCATAAGAGCTCCTATTATAAAGGGTCTTTCTTTTAGAAAAAATCGCAATTCGTCAATTTTTTTTACAAAACTTGGTGAAGAATAGTTAATTAGCTTAATAATTGACTGTGATAAATTTTGACCCGATCGGACCATTTTTAGAATCCCTCCTGTCCTGTGTTTACTGATACAATTAAAGTAATTGTAGGAAGTATTTGTGGAACTGAGTGGATATTAAATGGTCGGGCTTTAGTAAATTTAACTTATCAATCAAACGATAAGACGATAGACAAAATAAAAATTTGGTTCAATTTGATTCTTAACTGGATTAGAACTCTTGTCTCACAGCGTGAATACTTTCCATATATATTATAGCTTATCATTAGGATTACATTTTATTTAATTTCAATGCATAGTTTTAGTCTTTCTACATAGTATGTAATTAGAAAAACTTTATTAAAATGAATTATATTCTTTTAAATAAATATATTCAGAGCTTGAATATTGTTAAGAAGGGTCATTATAGAACTCCTGCAAAACATATTTAATCAATACCTATTAAGCATAGGTTATGTGTGTATATGTATATAAAGACTTATAGAAATATCAGCACTTGACCTCATACATACAATATGATATTTATTTTAGAGATGGTACTCGGGAAAATTCCAATATTTGTTCAAATGTTCAAATTGTGTGTACATAAGGATTATATATAAATATGTTTGTATATAACCTTTCAGTGGTACTTATTAACCACTTAATATCATACCCAAGTAGTTTGTGGGTTTTATTATTGTCACCAATTGAAAATTATCAATAGCAAAATCAACCGTTATTACCAGTAAATGTTTAAATATGAGTACTGAAGAAGTGGATGAAAGGAAATGGTATTATATACATAATACAAGTAGTGTATTTCTTCTTCGTTTTTATATTTTTATAATTCATATTACATAAACGTCGTATAGAACATAACCGAGAGAGATAATATAAAAAAAATTTATATGTAAATGAATTCATTATTAGGAAGTAATGAGTGCATGAAGTTTCACAGAAGCTGTTGCAATGTTCTGTCCTTAAATTTGAACCAATTAATTTCTTCCAATTTGCACCAAATTTTTTGAAATTTTTACAAAAAAAGACATACGTAAAATTTACCAATTTAAATTTAGCTAAAGCTCAAAAAATGATCCACCATTCTAAAAAGAAGGTAATAGTGTTTCGACTGCTCCGTCAAAAACGCCAAATTTGGACTGACATATTTTTTTTTGTAATAAATAAAATTTTTATTTTTTTAAATTAATTTTTTTATTTATTTTTTCTTATTTTTAAATTTTTTATAATTTTTTTAAATTCCTTTATTGTGTTTCCTTTAATTTTCTAATTTATTTTTTTGTAGCTCATGTGTGCAAAGCGATTGCAAATCTAATTTGTTGTTATTATTACTTTTATTGGCAAGTATTTAAAGTAAATCCTTTCAGCCTTAGGAGGACCATAAAGTTATTAGGCTGCGACCCAAGATGCAGTTAAAAAGCAAAATTGTATTAACACAGTACTTACACATACACACAAATGACATTCTTTGTAATATCACCGTCAATACCACACTATGTATGTGTATATAAATATGTGTTTAATAAAACACTTTTATACAAATATGCGCTTTTCCCCGAGTAGCCTTAAAGACTGAAGAAAGAGACAAAAAAAAAAATGAAAAGAAAAGAAAATATGCGTTTGGTGGTTGCTGTTTGCGGTAGCGCGCAATATACGTAAGTCTAAGTAAAGTGCCGCAATAAGGCCCCAGTGTGGTGATAAATCAAATTGTCACTTGTATGTATGCTAGAAAATTGCGCCACATGATGTTATAGGAATATTATGTTCATCTGTTAGACACACTCATCTAACGAACTCTGCTAGAAAGTGTTTATGTGTGTACTTCAGCTTTCAGCGTTGAACACAAAAATGTGCTTAAAGTCGCAAACTGAACTAAACTGTGCGCATATGGAATGTATGGGTTACACACCTATGCACACATAAAAAGTTTACATAAGACCGCTGCTGCTGCTGTCTTCTAACGTTGGCATTTTGTAGCCTTTTCTTTGTATGAACATATAAGAAATATTTCCGTTTTTTGTTGTTGCATTTTTTGCATTTTTCTAAAGAGTTACACTCCCCTGTCAAGAAACTAGATTTAGAAACCTGATGATTTTTAATTTTGCACCTTCTAGTTGACATGTTATGTGGGTTCTCTGTGTGCAGATTTATGTCAAAAGTTGTGCTCTTTAAATTGTTTTCACGGTTTCATAAAAGCTTGTCAGTTAAAAGGAAAAAAAACACAAACACATTTACATAAAATATCCAGAGAGACAGGTTTACAGTATTATAGGCAAAAATTGGGTTTTTTTTATTCATATGGTAAATAAAATGTAATAGAAAAGTTAAGTTGAACAAATGTAAATAAAATATTGCTGCAGGATATTCGTTTAATAGTCTTTTAGAGCTACGTTTGTCAGAATGTAGATTCATTAGGCAATACAAAACCTATTCCAGATTGTCATAAGATATCTACTATGTTCACTGCTTCATACTACATATATACCATTTTATTTTATTTCTTTCCAAGGTTTTATATTTTATGAATATATTTCGCCTTTCCACAAATTTATCTGCTTTTTATTAAAGCAAGATAAGCATTCTTTCAGTTCCATTTTTCATTATCAAAATAGTCCTCAACTTATGTATAATTTGTCTGCTTGTCTGTCTGTTTATATATCCCACCTATTAAAAATTGTGTTAATTTTTGTTTTTGCGTTATGAAGAAACACTCTTCTCTTCGTTTCCTTTCTGCTTTAAACAAAAGATCACAACAAAAACCTGTTGTTAAGTATTGTTGTTGTTGTTGTTGTTGTCATTGTATTTGTTTATGCATAAAAGGAAATCTGTGAAAAAATCAAATTAAAAAATTTCCGCATCAAAACGATGCCATTGCTTTGCTTTTATTAACTTTACTTTACTTTTCCGTTCGATATGCTTGCTTGTTGTGACCCGTTGCTGCTGTTATAGTCTTTTTTTGTAGTTATTGAAATCTCATTAAATGCCTGAAAACTGATAACAGAATGTAACGCAAGACACCACGCATCCATCCAATCGTTGTATGGCTGTTATCTTCTTATATTTGGGATACACACCAATTTACGTTTGGCACCTCTCTCCCAAAACGTACGCTATGTTTCATATGAATGTTTAGTGTGTTATTTCACAATATACTCTCCGTAAATTGGGGGGGGGGGGTCCACTAAGTTTGCCAGATACGCTACAAAATAATCGTTGATAACTGAGATATAAACTTCAATGTCTGGGTGTCCATACGTCCGTAAGTTTGTATGTTGTGGTCACTCTCATTATTGCAAAATTTAAGACATCAATTCTGATTTTAATTGTAGTTTTAATATACACCTTGGTAATAAAATTAAGCAAAAGCGGTCAATAGCCACGCCCATAATATACAAAAGTCCATTTATCTGCCATAAAAAATGCTCAATGAAGTTGAAATTTGGTATGCATATTTATAATTAGCCCATCCGTCGCTATTCCAAAAGTGGGCGTAAACGGATAACATTCTCCTAATTTAGAAAAAACCATATTTAGCATAAAACTTAACTTGTAAGCTGATACGTAATACATACACTATTAAAGACGTAATCATATACCTGCCACGCCCATTATTGTATGTAGATGTGGAAAGTACTTAAAATTTGGTTTAAACCATATTTAGTTTTTTTTTACTTGTTTTATGTATGAAACAGCAACAACAACAAAAACAAGAACACATGGTGAAAAAAATGATGTGAAGTAAAGCAAAGCAATTTACATCAACGCCAAAGTGGTTTCACATGAAATCGGAATTTTTTCCTTTTTTCCCCTCTTTTATAGGGCATCACATGACATTGCTAAGGAGTAAAAATAGTTTGGTTGGAACTTTTACTTAAGATAAAGAAGATTGATAAATATGTTTTTTAAATAGGGAACCTAACCCTCAATGTTTTAGAACTTTAGAAATCCCAGGTACTTGAATCTCTGTCAAATTTAGTAGATATCGAATTTTTGCAAATATTTCTCATATTTATTGTTATTAAGTTGGCATGCAGCCTGTTATGTACGTACGAGTGTATGATGGAATTGCACTGTTGTACAATATATATTATATACGTGCTTATCTTTTGTGAATAAATGAGAGAACAATTTAGGCTGTATGTGTCACTTGTATTACCATAAAAAATTCATACAACACATACCTACCCGGTGATTGGGATTTAAGGCTGCAAAAGCACAAACGATGAGATGACCATATAAACGCAACAGCAATCCAACAATAACCAAATCTTGTGAAATATCAAACAGAGAACACAGAAAAAAATTAAACAAAACAAAAACACAATAAAACGAAACGTGTGATAACAACAATATTACGTTTTTTATGATATGAATGAAGGAGAGTCAAGTAAATCATGACTTTGAGTTCACATGTTGTTACTAATATTGTTATTGTGGTTGCTATTGTTGTTGTATGATATCCAAAAATTAACAACATTTCACAGTTTGTGTAAAATTAATATTATGTGAAAAAAATTAAACCGCTCAACGAGAAAAATACACTTTAACAATAATTCGACTGCACAGGCTGCAGCCAGTAGAGAATTGAACAGAAGGGAGCACAGTACATATACATACGCACACACACACACATATATATATATATATATATATTTAATGATGAAAAGCAAAACTTTTAAGACTCTTGAACAAAATTTTACTCTTTGATCTTGTAGTCAAGCGGTATACACAGTATATCCATTCATAACAAAAGTTGCATCAAGTTCAGAGAAAGGAGATGAAAATGCTTTTTTATACCTTCCACATACTAAGGTATACTAAGTTTGTCATTCCATTTGCAATACCCAAAAGGAAGCGTCAGAAGTCCCGCAAAGTATATATATTCTTGATCAGCACAAAATACTGACTCGATTTAGACATGAATATCCATTGTGTCCGTCTGTCCACATGTTGTTGGCACTTTCACGGTCGCAAATTTTAAGATATTAAGCTAAAATTTTATACAAAGAGTTTACCTTTCAAATCGCTATTTAAATGCGGCAAAATCGGTTAAGAGCCACGCCCACAATTAACAAAAGTTCATTTATCTAGCACAAACATTTACCTATGAACTTGAAATTTAGTACATATATTAACAATTTTTCCATCAATCAAAGGATTAAAAATGGGCGTGGTCGGATAACGGGCATGCCTACAATTTCCAAAAAACTTAAACTTGACTTAATACATACATTATTAGAGGGCTAAATCGTATACCTGCCACACCCCCCATTTTTCTTAGATGTGGAGGGTATTTAAGTTTAGACCTGAACAAAATTTAGTTTTTTTTTACTTGTTTTGTTGCATTTTGTTTTGTTTTAAACTCTAAGCAGATGCTGTCAACAGCGTTTTCTGGCTTTTGTTGTATTTTACTTGCCATCATCATACAAATTATGTTGATTTGTTGCTTTCAAAGAAACTTATTTTATGGCTACACTTGACCGAGTTGTTCTGTAGCTTGTGCTTTTAGTGTACTTTGTTGTTATTGTTGTTGTGGTTGTGGTGAAAACTGCTTTATTTTGTTTCATATCATTGAAAAGACAGAAGTGAAGACGCATAGCTGCCCTTTAATGAATATTTTTATATGAAAAATATGCAACAAGGAGATGTTGTAGCCCCCACACCTTTTATTAATTTTTTTATGATTTATTTTCTTACATATCCACACACTATACACTGTCACGTGTTTATGATGCTATAGCAATAATATTTTGATGTGGGTTTGTGTCATAACTTTAACGCCTCAGTGGCGTGCATACCAACAACAACAGCAAACAACAAATCACAATCCTAACAGGCCACACATCACGTCACCCGAAAAACGTCAACGTAAATATAATTCTTTTAACATGAAAAAGGTCTTGATCTCGCATCGCGGAGTCCTTTCTTCTTCTACTTCTTCATCATCTCTTTTGCTTAAACGTCTACCATAAAAGGGCGGCATTATGCTGTTTTGTGCTTCTTTATGCATAATATACCACTTTGTTGGGTTAATATAATTTTCGAAATTTTCGTATATTTTACAATTAGTGCGCGTGTGTGTATGGCGTTGGTGTTTACTTGAACATATCAAACTGTTGTAACATTTTGTAGTAATTTCATTGTAGCCGGCAATAATTGTTACTCAATATATTATTAAATACTGTCCATATCTACATATAAATATTGGGCGTGGCAAGCGCATTAATGAACCCTTTATTAGTATATGTATTATGCGTTAGCCAATACCCGGATACACGGACATACATGTCTAGGTGAAATTGGCTTTTACATTTTTATATTGTAGTAGTGGTGAATATAATAATTTTCATTAACAAAGTTAAATATTTAAATTAATTTTATTTTTTGTTTGAAAGAAGCAAATGGAAAGCATGTAATAAAAATAAAATTTTAAGAGACGATTTGTGTATAAAACGAAAACAAAAAAACCAATTGCATTAAAATCCAATTTAATTTTCATTTTCTTCAAACTATATAGAAATATATGGGATGCCTTGTATTCACACTTTTGTTGGCTTGGTGTTTTCAGAAAACAATTGCAAATAACTGGAAATAGTCTAAAAAGTTTGTAAGCACGTTCATCGAGTAGCTTACCATCAAAGTATTGTTCGTGTATGTGTGTATGTGTGTTTATAGAATTTAAGAAAAATGAAAACTTTTTCTTAATACAATTTAAAAAAAAACTAATTATAACTTTCTTCTTCTTCTTCTTTTACTTGTATTTCCTTTTAAATAAACGATTGCTGTGCAGCCATAAGAACAGATGTAAGAAATTCAAGTTAAGTGGAAAATTACAAATATTGGATAAATACATATTTTTGTAAAGAAATGGATAAAAAAATTTAAAAAAAAAATAAAAATGTTGAAAAATTTTAAATAAAATTTTCGTTTTGGATAACATCCACGCAAACTTGATATTTTTATGGTCACTAGTGGGTGGCAGTAACACGAACATGGGAAATATTTTAAAATATTCACTTAAAGAAATGATAGCAAATGTTTCAAAGGATTTGTTGTTGTTGTTGTTGTTGCTATATTTGTTATTTTGCAAACTTTTAAATAACAGCAACATGTAGAAGATTTTTAAACGAAAGCCCTTTAGAGAAACCTACAGCAGCACCATCATCAACAACATCATTTTCAACACTTTGCTATATAAGCGGGAATTTTTATTTCCATTTTTTTTTTGTTTTTTTTTTTTTTGGTCTGTTTTATTGAAATGCTATAAGTTGGGCCAAATTGTTATTGTTGTTGTTGTTATATCAATATTGTAAAGTTTAAATTTCAAAATCACGATAACATTTATACATACATACATACATAGAGAGACCAAGCAAGAGACTTCATTTTTATAACCCGATACCACCAAAAAAAAACAACCAAAAAATGAAAAATTCTGCTTTTTGTTTGTTGTTGTTATAGCTATAATGGTTTGGTTTACTTATCAGTTTGAGATTTTTTTAATTTTTTTTTTTTTTTTTTATAATGCACACAAAAGGGCTACAGTTGGTATAACTTACTTTACTTACTTACTTAAAAGGAAAAAAAGAAAAAAATCTTCCCTCTTCTTCGTTAAAGTATTGTTAGTGTTGTGATTCTCCATTCGGCAGATAAAGTTATGTAGTAAAGTTAAGAAGAAAAGAAAAGGATATCAATAAAAACAATATTGTTACATATTATATCTGTATCAGAGTAAAGGATTGTCTTAAGAGTATATAAATAAGTGCCATATAAAGCTGCAGTTATTATCAGTTAACGGTAGAGTTATGAGGGAACCTTAATTAACAGGCAGGTGGTATTTAAACATAACAATATAGGCCTCTGCTTTATATATCCCTACTTAAAACATTGTATGAAATTGTTATAAAATAAAATTTATGAAAAAAAAACAACATTAAATTCTTTTGAAATTACACCAACTTTCAAGTTGGACCAAACATTCCAATCAATTTGAAAATAAGTGAAAAAAATGTACAGGGCACGAACAAAGAACACCTTGCAATATATATATGTACATAATACATCTTGCATCTCTGCATATTGGCAACACTGCTTCCATGTCAATAATGCGACGCGCACTCAACACTCACTCCTAAGGTTACTATAACCGACTAGAGTGTTTGTACGCTTCACCATGATTAAAGTTAATTTTGATTTTGATTATGTCGTTGACAGATTATGAAAAACCTTTAAAGGTATGTTCCTGTTACAATTTAATATTGTTATGTCTCTATTGGAAAACCCGCACCAAAAATGTTTTATTTTTGAAAATTTACTTTTTTAATTTGTCCATTTTGTTATTTCTCTATAATTAATTAGAAATAATAACAGGCGGTCTAAATAAATAAGCATACACGTACTCGTACAACTAATTTTATTTTACAATAGAGTAAAATCTATTGACGACAGCAGCAACGACAACAGAAACAGAGCAACATACTGTGAGAAGCTTAATACCATGTAATAAATAAATAAGCAACAACACGAATAATATTCGTATGCGGTTTGAAACAAATTTTAAATTACCTTATTACTTTATCTATTAGATAAAAGGCGTGACATGCGCCTAATTTTAATAACTATTGACAAATATGTAAAATTTTAATTATATCCAGAGGATTAAATTCTGCAAGGAGTTTTTATTTTGAAAACTGCAAGCGTGTCTATGACGCCGCCCCTTTTCTTTACATCGATGTATAAAATAAATAATAATGCGTGTAATAAATTTGCAATTTCAAATATGAATTTTTTGCAACCATAGATGAGGACAGACATATCTAGATCGAATCAAATTTACAAAGTGAATGCAAACTTACAAGCAAATTTAGTATACCTCTCTTTAAATTATGAAGCTCATAAAAACCAGTGAATGACACGTAAAACCGTCCACAAAGAAGGAACCAAATTATGTATATAAGAACATATGTATGTGAGTACATAATATGTATAAATGGTTTTATAAACGAAAGGCAGAGAAAGAGAGAGAGACATAATGTATTGTCAAGTAGGATCGACCGCCTGCTGAAGCATCCATATGCTGCTTATTTGCTATTAGAAAAGTCTCTGAATAAAATTGAGTCCTGTTTGTACATTCACAATATTTGTCGGCTATACAAGGGTGGGCGCATATATATGTTTGAGCATTTGAATTGTATTAGTTAGGTATCATCATCACCATATATGTGAAGCAATGTTTATTGACATATATGTACACACGCATACTTACATGTATATATAATGTGTGTGTGAGTGAGTGTTGCATCTCTACATTTAGTCAGCTTAGTATACCAGACCAGCCTGCCTGTTTATTTAACTTTTCCTCCCCCTCTCTGCCAATGAAGCATGTATGCATTGCCAATATTTTCACATTGTTGTTGTGTTATTGATACTCTGGGATAGTTTCTGAAGCTATTCAGCTCATGAATACCAAGTCGTAAAATACTACTTTAGACAGGAGAGCAAAAAAAAGCAAGTAAGAAAGCTAAATTTGGCATAGGCCAAATCGTAAATACCCTCACCACAACTATATGTAAAGAGTGGGCGTGGCATGTAAATGATTACGCCCTATAATAGTGCATTACGTATCGGCTCGCAAGTCGAGTTTTACGCTGAATATGATATTTTATAAATTGTGGGCGCATTTGTTATATGACCACACCCATTTTCGGATTGACCAAATGTCAAGTTTGCTAGGTTAATTTTGTCGTAAATTTTTAGGCGTGTCTGTTATTCCAATACGCCCATTTTTGGCACATCAATATTTGTACCAACATCTCTATTTATTTTAAGTTAGATATATACCTTTTTAGTCGATTGTGGGCGTGGCTCCTAATCGATTTTGCTCACTTTAAATATCAATCTGCGTAAAAAAACTAAAAGTTTCTGTACAAAATTTCAGCTCAATATCTCATAATTTACTACCGTGAGAATACCAACAACAGACGGACACATGGACACACGAATATAAAGTCTGAGTTTGGATCGACTCAGTTTTTGATGCTGATAAAGAATATATAAACTTTGTAGGATCTCTGATACCTTTTTGTGGTTGTTGCAAAATGAATGACAAACTTAGTATACCCGCCCATCTTATGTGGAGGGTATAAAATTATATGAATATAGGAAAAAAGGAGTGAATAAGAGAAAGAAGGGGAGAGAGGTGGAGAAGGATATATAATATAAGCAATAAACGTAAGTAAATGAATAGGTTTCTGGCAAGCTGGTTGACTGGCTGGCAGTGGTAGTGTAAGGCAGTAACAACCATCGTCGCATTGATATTGGCGGTATTTGGTATTTGGCATTCAGAATGCCAAGCAGCATTGTCTGCTGCCAATTTATGTAACACTGTGATATGTGATTACAATCAAATTAGATACCGAAACTTCATCAATTATTACGGACAAGTATGCAAACAACATAGAGTACAACAACAACAACAACAACAACAAGTTAGTAATACAATGCTAACTAAAAACCGATAAACAATTGATGCTGGTGCTACTGTTATTATTATTGTTGTTGTTGTTGTCATTGTTATTATTGTTGTTAACCGATATTGAAATTGCTCTCTATTGATTTCTATTGTTACGGTATGTTATTGTTCAATATATACGAACATACACATAACTCTTTATATTCGTATATAAATATAACAAGTGTTGGTTTAGATGTGTGTGTGTGTGTAAACATTGAAATAAGTGCTTAGGAAAATATTGATCTACTTAGAAACTTAAAGAAGCTTTTCATTCGATTTAATTGTTAGATAAGTAAAGTGCATAAACATACACACACACACGCGCGCACAATAGTTTATATAAGTATGCATAAATGCATTATAATGCCAGAGATTTTCTTTGTAAAAGTTTTTTTGTGAATTGACAAAACCAGGAAGTATGTATTAATGTAGAAGAAAAACAAAAATTCTCAAGAAAATAACTTTAAATTTAATTAAAGTGTAAGAAATCTTTTATGAGTAAAATCTACACACACATATATCCACTAATAGAAATGTTAAAACATGACATCTTAAGGTTGAAAGTGAACTAACTTTGTGTAAACTTTTGTATTTATTTAAAGCGAGGTTTTCAAATCAAAATCTTCCATAATCTAGAAATATCCGTCCGTGTGTCTGTCTGTTGTTGGAATTATTACACTGCTATATTGTGAGATATTAAGCTGAATTTTTTTCAAACCTTTCTAAATAGTTTATCTAAATAAATTTGTCCAGGGTCACGGTCACAATTAATAAATATTCTGATTCATTAACCACAAAAATTAAGAAATGGGTGAAGTTAAATTTTAATACAAACACTTAGTTCATATATGAGTTATATTAAAAAAAGGGTGGCCGAATAATAAACAGTGTCCAAAATTTACAAATTTTCTTCTATTTGTGTTTCGTATTATATATACTGTAGAAGGGTTCAATCAGATAACTGCCACGCCCACTATTATTTGTACATAGGCATTTAGGCTTTTGCTTAAACTTAGCATACCCTCATCTTATGTGGAGGGTATAAAAATTTATACTCAGACTAATGAAAACCAACCCTTAATACCAATGAACATTATTCAAATGGAAATGAAAATTTCCTTTCACCGATTTATTTAAATTTTTTCATCAAATTTTTCAAATTTAATATTTGAAAGTTTAGAAACTTAATAAACCAAATTGTTTTTCTTTCAATTTTTTTCTTTCGAACTTTTAGTGAAATTATAAACATTTTCATCTTTCATGTTCCTTCCTTCAATCCAACAACTATGATCTAAAAATAACACAAATGTACAATTATCTATTGAAGTCAGCATAGCTTAGCAATTATAAGAATTGTTGTACACGATGTATATTGTAATACAATCAAACATTCAGTCAAGAATTTGATGCTTCCTTTCTTCACTCTCATATTCCACTTCACTCCTCATTCCAACAACTTATAAAAACCTTGCAACAAACTTATATACCCTCCAAGTTGGTGGCTAACCAACTTATATCGCTATTATTTCGTTGAGACTTTGGTCTTATTTTGTTTTTCTTTTAATAGAATAATGAAAAAGTTTGATTGCCAGTTCGCTACAGAGTCTGCACTGTAGCTATCTGTAGCTTAACGTTTTTATTCAGTTATAGGACAAAAAAAGTGTTTGGATGAAATATTATTTAACTACTTTAATTTAGTTATACATCGCTTTTTATAGTGCGTTCGTTCATTGATTGCCAGTGAAGTAATTTGATGATTTAACCACAAATTTGATTAAATTACAGTAAAATAAAAATGAAATATTATGTATTAATGAACATATGGAATTGTTATAGTTGGTCAAGGCCTACCACTTTATACCTTACTGCACTTTTTTCCCAAATTATTCCATAATTTGTTTAGTTAAGTCAGTAAACGCGATTTGTTGAATTAGTCAGACATTATATCATTCTCTGTGATTTGAATTTAAATTTTGAAAAATATTTTTTATAAAAATATACAAAAATTTTAATGGCAAACAATAGAAATTGTCCAAATGTATATAATAGTGCAAGTGTTCGCAAGATCAGACTACTTCTCCCAATATTGATGCTGGCTGTTAGATGTTATAAAAGTGCGACTCAACATGTGTGTCACACTGCTGTTAAATGTTTAAAAGTGTGACTCGCCATATATGTCACGCGATTGTTGGATATTAAAAAAGGGTGACTCAACATGTATGTCATAATGAAAGTTTTCATTGATACACAGATGGACAGATGGACATTATTAAATTAAAAATAATTAAATTGTAATAATCATTAGGCAAAGAGACTAAAAAAAGTATGCCGAAAAAACACAACATGAAAATCCCAAAAATCAGCCAAAATACTAGGCGTCCAGATTTGTAAGAAAGAAAATGTTATGACTATGATTTCTTTAAAATGCTTCAATTCAACAACAACTTGAAAATGGAGCCATATGAAAGATTGAAACTTCTAATTTTTCTTGATGTGCAGTTGCGCCTTTTTGGTCCACGCCTATTAATAAAGGTTATACCTTTTGTTAAAATTTGGCAAATTGAGAATGTTTTCTGTTAAAAATTTTCCAAAATTTTTTTGTGCAGATAGAAAATGGTCAATCGAATTGAATGGTGCATGTTTCAGCCTGATCAGATCACTTTGACAAGATAGATTTTTATTAGGTGTGGGCGTGTACACTTTAACATAAGCATCGCTGTATGGACCAACACATCGAAATGTAAACGGAATAACAAACCTTGTATGCTTATAAAGGGTATTAAAATAAAGGGTATAAAAATGAAACATATAATGTCCCAAAATGTTAGGTACTGCCCTATACAGTAAAGAAATCTCTTTCCCGTTTTTTTCTTTCTTTTTTTTTCAATATCACATTAAAGACAATGAACACATTAAATTAAGTAACAACAACAATAACAGTAATGCACGGGAGTAGAGAGGTGGGGGTAGTAAAATGTATACGAAAAAGAACAAAAAAATGCTTATCAATAACTTTCAATAACGCAACAAACTAAATAAACCTTAAAAAACACTCGCCTATAAACTGTAACTGAAATTTCCCTAAGGAAAGAAATACAATACAATCAGACAACAACAATAACAACAACAGCAACAAAGCAGCGTACTCTACATGCTTATAATACCTTAACAGCCGTAAAACAAATAGTGATGTTGATGTTTAAAGCTGATGCTAAGTGCTGGGCCGACTGGCTGACTTGCTGGCTACATGGTTGGTAAGTAGTTGGCTGGCCTGCTTACAGATTTCAACAAGTGATGAACGCGTTAAGCGTTTACCGAAAGGAAGTTGTTGCTTAAGTTAAGCACCTTGAATGAATGGGAAGGGAAGAAACTAAAAATACATCAACAACAACAATAACAATGGAAAAGAAATGGTAGCAAGATAAAATGATCTCTCGCTAAAGTAACCAACAACAGTAACAACAATAACATTAATGCATGAAGCACAAAATTCAAAGTATGTGTTGTCCACTCATAATCCAAACATGGTGAGGCCAGCCAACTCCAACAACAACAACAACTTTAAACCGACAACAGATGCCAAACAAGGAAGCTTAACCATAACACAAATATAAACACACAAACTATATACATTGTTGTCTTGTATATACATGTATATATATATATAAATAAGTAAAGTGCATTATATAGAAACAGTAGCTAAACCAAGGTTTGGACAGTGGCGGAATATAAATATTGGGCGTGGCAAATATACCATTACGCCCTTTAGTAGAGTGTGTATTAAGTATTAGCTTCGCGTTTTACGCAGAATTTTTTATCCATTAGAGACGTTTATGTTACACGACCACGCCCATTTTGGGAATATCGATGGATGAAATAATTATAAATTTTTATACAAAATCTCAGGTTTCTTAGAAACGATATATCAGATTTTTCGACTGAAAGAGTACCAGCCGGATGTATGGACGTGAGGACACCGGGACACCTGGACATCGTGTAACCTACATGTCTAGATCGACTCAGTTTTTGATGCTGTTCAAGAATATATATACATATCTATATATATATATGTACTTTCTTTGTCTGATGAATGTTGCAAATGGAATGACAAACCTAGTATATCTTAGTATAGGTACTTATGTGAGGAGTATAAAAAAATGTGAATGTGATGAATGAAGAGGATAATCTTTTAGGTATGTCCTACTGTACAATACATTAACGATAACAACAACAACAACAACAACAGCAAAACCCTTTACTAAAGTTACGATATTATCAGTAGCGATATTTTCTACCATAACATTCAGTGTATTGTGTCATGGATCCTCTGTACCTTTTTTTTTTACTTTATTTTGAATTTACTTAAACAGCCTTATGGTGGTATGAACATGTAATTTATTAACTGAGAATCTTATATTATCGCGGTGATGTGTGATTAAATTTTATATTGAATTTATTTGTTAAACGTCGCGCAACAATTTACCTAAAAAACTAAAATAAAAAAAAAAACGTTATATGAGGCAGTGTTTTATTTCAGTCGGTTTGCGTTTCAAAGTAATATAAGAAGAAGAAGATATTTTATATAAAACAAGTAGCTTATGTATATATACATATATATACATACTTGCAAGTATTATTATTTTTTAAAACAATAAAAACAAATTCAAAAACTCAGGTAGCAGTAAAAGAAAAAAATTAAATACAACTACACACCCATATAACATTTATTGTCATTGTTTGAACAGGAAAAGGGGCGAAGGGGAGGGGAGGGGAGGTTATAAACAAAGCGTATGTAGATGCTTTTCAACCATCATCATTAACAAACAGCAAAAAAACAACAATAACAACAACAATAATAATATAATAAATAAATTGTGGGTAATAAATGCCTGTAACAAGTACGATCACATAGTATTTTAGCTACGTGAGTAGTATGTTGGCGGCTTAGCTTTTTTGTGTCAATTAAATGTTGCTTTTTGTATGCTATGTGATGCTTTACAACAGCAACAATAACAATAACAATAACAACAACTAATACTCTAGTAAACAAACAAAGCAAATATTTAACCCAACTACCAGCATTATTATCTTTAGCAGTAGTGGTGGCAGCAACAGCAACAGCATCACCATTATCATCATTTGCAACAATGACAACAACAACTACAAAAAAAAAAGGGTTTTCTTCTTACTTATTTAAAAACATAAACATTGTTGTTATTGTTATTGTTTTCTTTGTTTTTGGTTATTCACATCATTTCCTTCTCTTTAATAAAACAAAACAAACTGTACTGTTAACTCAGGCGCATAAGTGGGATATAGTGGCAGTAACTTGAAACTTCTTCCTTTCTAGCTTAAGCTTGATTCTTTTAAACAACAACAACAACTATAAAAAAGTAATCTTATACGTACACATACATACACACACACACTTCACATATTAACAATTTTATCTTTGGCCATATCTGAACTAAATAAAATAATTGAAAGTTACGATAACGATCACCGCGCTCTGTTGAATTTTGCTTTGTTTTCGTTTGTTGCCTGTTCAAGTTCAACTTATTGCAGATTTGAAGAAAAGTGACTTTTTAACTAAATTTTAAAATTTACTTTTAACTTAAAACGTTAAAAAAAAAACGGAGAGAGGAGATGCTATGATTTTATCATTATGCAGCAAACAAACAAACAAACTTTAATTTTTATTGGGAACGCCTAGTGTTTTATTAATTAAGTTATAATTTTATATAAAAATAGACTTTTTACTTATTATAAATTCACCCCCCCCCACTCCACCCCAAAAAAAAAAAGGAAAAAAAACAAAAAACATTCCTTTAGTGTGAAATCATTCGTATTATATCATCACAGTTTAAATTTTGATGGAGCAAAATGAAAAAAATTATTGAACAGAACAGAATGCAGACAAATTATATGTAGAAGTAAGGAAAAGAAACGAAACTATATTGTTTGCATAAAAAGGAGTGGAAAGGAGAAGAAACCAGACTTTTATCATTGAACACAAATCACATGCAGACAAATAAAATCACACAGTATACGAGAAACGCATGCAAAATGGGTGCACGGCAACACGCAATACATAGCAAATAAAAGAAGGAAAAAAAAATTATGATAAAAGAATAAATGGAACGAAACTAAATCAAAAGGAAACAATATCAAAGCGAAGAAGAAGCACGAACGCATAGCAATCACAACAAACAATCGAACTCATAAATAAAGCGGAGAGAAAGAAAATTGAAATCTATACAAAACAGTCATGTAAGCAGGTAGGCCGGGCAGGCGGGCAGGCAGACAGGCAAGTAAATAAGCAAGTTAGCAGCAAGCAAGCCGACAAGCAAACGAGAAGGCATTTGACTGAATGGCTACAAAAGATGGCCTGATGTGGATACAAGTGTATGTGTAGAATTCGGTTAGAATCTAAAATTTGCATAAAAAAGCATGAGGAACCGAATTCAAAAAGAAAAAGAAAAGAAATCTACTAACAAAATATTTCAAAAAATAAAAAGAAAATGAAGAACAAACTATTTTTGAACCAGTTTCAAGCATTATACACACGTTTTGTTGTTGTTGTTTATTTATTTATGTGCACACTCAGGTGAACTACAGCAACCGATGTTGCCGCGTATCTTTTGTAAGGTGTGTGCTTTGAATTTGTTTTTTGTTTGTTTTTGTTTTTGTTTTTTTGCAGCCATAACTGAAAGTGAATCACCCATTTGCTATCATCTCTACTATCAGCAGCAGCAACATGCCAAGTAAAAATATTCACAATCCTTTGTATTGTGTTGCAATTCCCCCAGTGACTGATGGCTGGAGCTACGGTGAACGTATGACGATGTAACTGAAAAATTACAACAACAACATCAGCTAAAACAATAGCAACAAAACTAAATGGGAAAATGTAAGTAACAAAAAAAATGTGTGAAAAGTAACATGAAACATGTGGCACATGTTGGAAATGGTGTATAGCTTAAAATCAGAGATCACTCGGATGATAGAGCAAAAGCCCATCATAATGTTCTAGAGTGCAGTGCATTGGTGTGGCAGGGGTCTTAGTCATAAAAAATGGAAATGATATATTGCATGTGATAAAATGGGAATATTAAGCATAATTGCATTGACTGTGTGAGTGTGTGTGTTTTTGTGTGTATTACTCGCATCAATGTTTTGTTTAAGTTTGATGTTTGAGAAAGAAGAGCCTTTTGCAACTTTATAGGCAAACAAAATAATTTTTATATATGTACATACATATATACATTTATATAAATATATATATTTATAATTATATATATATATATATATATATATGAAGTTATAGAAAAACGTTTAATTTCGTAGGAGATTCCTTCGGAATATATTCACAATCATAATTTTTAAGAGCATCAAATGAAATAACAACAACAACAACAACAATAATAATAATAATACACAAGTTAAAAAAAACAAAATTTAGCTTAGACCAAATATTAAATACCCTCCACATCTACAAACAAATAGTAACGCCTTCTAAAAGTTTACATAATACGCGTCAGCTTACATGGCGAATTTTTGTTATGTACGGTTTTTTATACAACCACGCTAATTTTGGCACATCTGGATTTGTAGGAAAAACATAGATTTTTGTCGTTTGTGGGCGTGGCTCTTGATTTATGTCGATTATAATTATTTTTTAAATTTTTTATATGAGATCTTCTTTAAAAATTTTAATGAAAAACTTTTTTATTTGCTTTTAATACAATTTTTATACATTTGGTTAATTTTTGGTTTATTTTTGTCCTGTTGTTGTTATATTGTATAATGTACACCTGGGTACACTTTGGTTTAAAAGCCTGCACACACTCACACACATGCACACACATCATCATCGATTATAATCAAAATAGGATTGTAAATCAAATCGTATTGAATGGTAGTGACTTTAAAATGGGCTTCATTATCACGCCAGCTCTACTTTTATTGCTGGTGTTGCTGTTGTTGCTCTTGTTGTTGTTATTTTGTTACCGTTGTTGATGTTATAGCTGTTATTATTATTATTGCCCATGCTTAGTGTGGTGTGGTAAGCGTGGCATTATATGTACTTTTTTTAGAGAGTGCAAGAGAAAGGGAGATAGAGATGGTATTGGAGAGAGGAAGACTGGTTACAATATCAGGAAATATTTGTTTATTTGTCTCCTCGCATATTGATGCAAACATACAAGTCCCAACATATTCCACCATGCAACACATTGTGTCTCATAACGTACATGGCTGGTGTGGTGTTGTGTGGTGTGGTAGAGAGATAGTGTGACCGTTTATAAGATCAGCTAGTCACACTATGTGTTTCATCATCACCGGCATTTCATCCAGCTAAATATACCCAAACTAAGCCACAACCACACATTTCGACAGTTGGGATAGGCAGCCAAGCAGCCAAGCAGACAGGCAGGTAGGCAGGCGGGCGAGTTAAGCAGGGCAACGCAAAGCAAAGTCTGGCTTAGGCATTCAGGCAAATCACTGTTGTTGTGTTTATAATTTGGTTTTTCCTTTTAACTGTCGGCTCATTGTTGGTGTTATAAAGTGGATCCTCTCGCTTTGTGTATGTATGCACATTTGCGTGTGTATATACGCGCTAATAATAGTTAGCATAAAAATTCTCGTCTCAGCATTACCTTGCACTGATATGGTGGTTTAATCTCCACTTTGTTTCATCTCCACATAAACATATATGCGTACCACACACATACACACACAAACTAATGTTTATGCAAAAATGAAGAAACTAAACGAAAAATGGAAATCGAAACGTTACTGAAAGTAGTGAGTGCTTGGGCAAAATGACATTCAATGTGCTTTGGCTGCCAATAATTTATGAGCATATCGTGCATACAAACACACACATCTCTGTATATGTTCTCTGTTAAAGTTAAAGGCATGCTTAAACTAGTGCAATCCTTTATGCAAGACTACAAAGAAGAGGAGAAGAATCGAATCGCTTCGTGTGGAAAAAAAAAAATACCAAAAACAGAAATACATAAAATATCGATCTGTCTGGTTTATAGTTTCAAAATCACATTCATGCACACTGGATACTTATAAATACACACAAACTACTACATAAAATCATGTGTTTATATGCATGTGTTTTAAATCGTTTTTTAAATCCTTTTATTGTTAGCTTGTTCCCTATTAGATGGAATGCATACTAAGTTGGTCATGAAGAAAAAAAGCGTCACATCAAATTACAAACAAACATATAACGGGCAAAAGTAGAAGTTACACCCTTTCATATGACACCATTTTGGGGTAAATCGTTGCAGCCGTTTTCGAGTTATAGCGTTTTAAAGAAATTCTAGTCATAAAATTTTCTTCCCCGCAATGCTGGGCGCCTGATACTTTACTTATATTTAGGAAAGGATTTTTTATAAACTTATTACCGAAATAGGTAGTGCCACGCCCATACAATATATTTCGTTTGAAAGCTGAATTAATTTAAAAGTTTTTACATAAAGTTTGAATGAAATCCATTTAGTCGTTTCTTAGATATAAGTTTAATCAAGATTGTCTTGTTGAACAATTCTGAGTGCCTTACACATTTTGAGTTATATAATTTGCGAGTTGATATATAATACATACATATGATACATGAATTAATCTAACCAAATGCCTGCCACGCCCATAAATTATATATCGTTGTAAAAAAGAAATAAAGAATTGGTTTAAACTAAATTTAGGATTTTTTAACATGTAAGCTTGACAATTTTTCTTTAGGTGAATGTGTGCGTGTGGTTAGTGTCCACCCTATTTTATATATATTTAGCAATTAAAGATGAATGACATAATTGATGTTTGTATTGTGACAGGAAGTCATAATTAACTGCATAAACTCATTTTTTATGCATCAGATGAATACTCGTTTAAATAAATTTTGATCAATATCTAACCAAACCTCTAAGTGTGTATGTATGCACAGAGGAAGATGATGAAAAAGGAGAAATTTTATATAATCTAACAACTGACTAAAACTTGTAGATAAACACATTGATACATTTTTATACCCTACGCCACCTGAATGAAGAAGAATGCATTTTTAAATCACTTCAGCCATGTCCATCAGTCCAGAAAAATTTCTTCATTAGCTACAGGCTACACTTTCTAGAATATTTCAATAAAATTTGCTACAAAAACCTGACTTGATCCTAAGACAATATGTTTTGAAAATGATTTAAATTGTATCATTTTTAGAATCTCTCTCCATATAACATTCTAATTTTAAAATAAGCGAAACAGCTTTAAAGATGAATGACTTTCCATGTATTTGTATTCGTAAATCGTTTTATATTTTTCAAACGCAATAGAGAATAATAATTTATGATTTTCCCAAACTCAGACACAAATCGATGCCTAAGTGGCTATTTGGCAAGTCGAATACAAAACACAGAAATTGGCAGCAAAATTTCACAATAAATTATCAAACTATGGATTGGCGGGCAATTTAAAAATTCTAGGAATCCGAACAATTTTCTTTTCTGTGTATGGTATCCAAAAATTATGCTCAATTTTATGTAACAATATTACATAATTAAAAAAATAAAAAAAACACACAAAGTTGAACAATTTATAACTAAAACAAAAGGCTAAATGTTGGCACCTGCACCTGATATGTCCCGGTGCCATATTATTTTCATTATCATACCCCACCATACATACATATAAGCCATCGATGAATGTGGCAGTGAGACCATACATGTATACATGTACGCGGATGGCACATTGTAACGGTGTTTGCATTATTAAAACCATGCATGCATACATAGTTAGTGAACGAGTTGAATGGTTCTTTGGCCGGAACTTGTAGTTGTAGACTGGTCGTACGGTGCTGCTATGCTACGTTGTGGTTATGGTAAAGCTTGTGTTATTGTCACTAAATGAAATTTAATAAGCGACAGTATAAACTTTGTCACGTGATTGTTATAAATTTTGTGCTTCCACGTTGCCAGGGATGACGGAATTACTTGATTTAGAGCAGAAAAATTAACTAAAAATCCCAAAAAAAAAAAAAACTAAAAACATTGCGGTATAGAAACCATTTTTTAGACCATGTAACAGGAGGTTTCATACAATGTGTATGAAAATTGTTAAACTTTTAGTATAAATGGCAAGCTTTATAATTAAAATTCTTTTTTCATTACACCCATCAAATAAGGTAAGAGGATATACTAAGTATGTCATTCCATTTCTAACATCCACAAAAAAAATACTAGAGATCGTTTAGAACATATGTATTTTGATTAGCATCAAAAACTGAAACCATCTAGACCTGATCCATTGATGTGCCAAACATGGGCGGGATACCCCCACAAATAAGGAAAACTTTACAAAGCATAAAAATCAATTTGCAAGGTCACACGTAATATATACACTTTTAGAGGGAATCATTATGTACCTGCCACGCCCACTATTTGTATATAGATAAGAAGGATATTTAAGATTTATCTCAAGCCAAATTTGGTTTTCTTACTTGCTTTCTTTATTGTTTTGAATTGAAGGGCGGGCGAGCGAGAATATTTTCATAATAAAGAACAATAATGAAGTGAACGATGAGCAATATGCTTGAAGTGGCTTGTGCAAGGAACATAATGGTGGCATTGTGCATTCCTTTGCTAACATTCATAAATTCAAATTTATGCACATTACTGCACCGAGAGTTCAAGCTCAAAAATATTACGTGTGTGTATATAGCTGCTTTACTTAAAAAGGAGCAACATCAGCGAAAACGACTCATCCAGCCACCAGCCAGCCAGTTAAAGCAGTCAAACAGTAAGTGAAAAATTTATGGCAATTTAATTGGAAATGAAATGTAAACAATGAGACACTCGGCTGGAGTTAATTCAACACCACACCGCACGGTATACGTAGAACCAAATAAAGAATCTTTCAAATTAAGAAATTCTTTCCAATTGAAAAGAAAACACTTTTTAAATTATTCATAAAAATTTAAATTAATTTTAAAAAAATATATTAAAATAAATCATAATAAATATAAAAAAAAAAACAACTTCTTCCTGAAAGTTAACATATATTATAAAGCTTAAATGCTTAGGTGGGCGTTTTGAAAAACTTTTCATACAAGATCGCGATGTATTGTTTTTCTGCAGAGAGAAGCAGTAATTTTCAAGCAATTGTTGTATAAATTAGAAAGAATCTGATTTTATTTATGGCTAACATTGGAGTTATTACAATTTCTTCCACTAACATATACAACAAATTATTTTACAACTTTGTTGCTACAAGGCGTTGTTAGCCTTTACTATTCCAGAGAGCCTTAAAGAGTTGTATGTAATGCATTTCACTTATACTTAAGAACATGAAAGAAAATTAAATATGGGCTCAAGTCTAAACTTGAATACCCTCCCCCATGTATAAAGTGGAGGTGACACTTATATGATGACGTTTTTTAATAGTGTATGTATTGTGTATCAGCTTGCAGACCGAGTTTTACGCTGAATAGATGTTTTTCGTAAATTGTAGGCAAATCCCGCCCATTTTTGACATCGACGGTTGTGTTGATTAGAAGTCTCTATACAAAATTTCAGCTTTCAATATCCTAAAATTTACGCCCATAAGACAGTTAACAATAGACGGACATACGGACAGGTGGACGAACGGACATTACTGCCTAGTTTTACTTAGTTTTTGATGCTGATCAAGAATATATATACTTTGTAGAGTTGCTAGTGCCTTCTTTTTGGGTATTGCAAATGCAATGACAAACTTAGTATACGATCCATATTATGTGGAGGGTATAAAAAATAAAAAAAGAGGCGTAAATAACATTTAACAATTAAGTTGTAATAAATTCTTTTTATATTCCATACATGGTAGCTACCTCCTCTCTCTCTCTATCTATCACTGTCCTTTAGCCATATTATACCAGAACATGGCCAACAGCACACACGAATCATGTGTAAACAATAGTTTGTAAGAAGAAACATTTTAAATGAAAACAATTCTTTCTGTTTTTTTTTCATTTAGCCGATGATATAAATTACATAGTTTGTATGTTGAATTAATTTACAGCACAATATAATAGAATATGCACATTTGTGTGCATACAACATGAAACATGTGTAGCATAAGGAAAAGTATTAGAAAAAATATCTAGAAATTCTTGGCAAATATGTTGAAAAGTTTTGGTTTAGGGTAAAATGTTCGAATGTTCTTTAAATTCAAATCAAATAGTTTGTCAATACATAATATAATCTTTAATAAGTATATGGGGTGAGAAAAAAAAGATGGAAACTCTCGAGTAACATCATAGGATATAATTTTTCGAAAAACTCGAACGAAAAACCAATATTTTTGGAGCCCTTGATCCTAATTTTCTCTCATCTAACATTTGTTTATAAAGTTTTTTTTGAAAAATTTCATTTTACAACGTCACTTAGGAATTTTCATCTTCTGTTCTCACCCTGTATAATAACAATAGAATACTAAATAATAATTGAAACATTTATAATAATTGATACCTAGTAATTGATTTTGATTTAATAATAATTTTAGTAAAATATTAAATATCAAAATCTATCTAAATCAAGAAAATTTGGCAGACATTACACCTTAGATACCCTTTACAATTATAAGAAGTGTGCAGCCGTAACAGGGCAAAGTTGCACATTACCTCCTTAATGAATTCTGTGCTATTAAGACTTATGTCAATTGTGGGTGTGTTTATTATTTGATCAGGCCCAATTTCCAGTGTTTTTAAAAATCTTGTCAAAATATTTTAATGCTAACGTTTTACCCCATTTTGTCCACTTGAAATAGTAAACTAATGTTCTTGCGTAGATTAAAACTGACGGTTGGAAATTTCCGCCCGATATTTTTATTTTCTATCGTGAACGTTTGATTTTTGCCAAATAAAATTTTTTTTTCTTCTTGTTGGTCTTGTTCTTTTTCTCTGTTTTGTTTTCCTTTTGCTTCAACTTTATTGTTATACTTGATAAATCTTCTTAAACAACTTCCAGTTAAGATATAAATCTGAATAAAACGTAACAGAAAAATCTTTATCAAGAAAATTTATGCTATAGAGTATGCCGTACGACAACAACAATAATGACGACAATTTCTTTGAGTGAGATAAATTTCTAGATATATTGTATAGCAAGTGAATGTATGTCATTTTCTAGGCCGTAACGATAACGATAAATTACACACCAAACTTTTTCCATATGTTTAGTAATAAATTTTATTATATTTATGTAGGTAACATGGGTGTGTATGTGTGGGTATGGATATGGGTATGAGGCCTTAGAGACTACTGCCACACCATCATGGCATACAAAGTGTTTTGATAAATTTATTTAATTATGATTAAATTGACTCAATCAAAAAGGCTTACAGCCAGCCAACCAACCAACAAACCAGGCAACCAGTCAGCCAACAAACTCATCAAACTAATTCAACTGCCATTACAATGAAGACGCATTATAACGATGTTGTTGATGATGATGATGGTGATGATGATGATAATCGTGATGATGATGTATGGAATGTATAATATTATTAGAAGATAATTTTCTAAGCACGCAACCAGTTTTTTTTTCCAAATGATTGATATGCTTATACCCTAAGGTGTTTGTTTCAATTTATGTTGTTTCTCTTGGTTAATATTGTTAGTGTTGCTAGTGTTTTTATACCCTCTACATAAGATTTATGATATACTAAGTTTGTCAATCCTTTTCTAACACCCAGAAGGAGGCGCCAAAGATCTTATAAAGTATATATGTTCTTAACCATGCCCACAATCAACAAATATATATATAAAAAATTGATCTATGACCTTGGTATGCATATTAAGAATAATTTTTTTATCGATGTACCAAAAATTGACGCTATCGGGTAACAGACACGCCAACAATTTACAAAAAACCACACTTAGCCTGAAACTCGACTTGCAAGCCGATACTTAATAATCCGTTTGAATGTAGAAGCGAAGGGTACATATAGTTAGGCCTAAACCAAATTTAGTTTTCTTACTTGCTCTTGTCTTTTACCTCATACACACATAATTTGTGCAATTAATGTTTGCTTGAGTGCTTATCAATGGATGGCTAGTTGACTGGCTGACTGTATGGGTTCTAATGGCTTTAAAAGAAAATCATAGACTTAAAAGACTAACAAGGCTAGAGATCTAGTTAAATACACACACACATACATACACACATTGTTAGTTAGTTAGTATGCGTTAATTTATTTAAACTTTTATCTACATTTTTATCATGTATGCTGCTGATAACAATGAAATGAAAGCATTTCATGTTTTTTAATGCTTTTGGTTTTTGCAAACCTCTGCTTCTTTTTCGTTACTTTTTCGGTTATTTATATTCATACATATTTTTGTTAAGGCAACACCTTGTAGTCAACATGAAACCTAACACACTCAAGGTACCATGTCCATCCGTCCATCTATCCAGCCATCTCTCTCCATTGAGGCCAAATCTTACATTTTACCCTTTGTATAGTCATTCGTTCATCTATACATACCTTCTCACTAGAATAGTTGTATATTCGTTTCAAATAAAGATAAATTAGTGGACGCAGTATGAGTTAGTGAGTCATAGGGTCCGTCAGTCCATCGGTATTGTTCGGTTTAGTGTGCATGCAGCTTTTACACTGGTCAACGAAACAAAAAAACAAAAAAAAACTAACGCATCGTTTATATACAAGAAATTATTATTCAACGGAAAGAAAGAATTTTTACATTTTAAAAACTCATATATACACACGCGTACGCGCAAGCATTGTTGCCAAGCGGCAAAGCGAGAGACACAAGACTTGTATGTTTCCGGTGGTGTTGAGGTACACATCCGCTTTTTATAACACATAATTGTGTGTACACATGTATGTGTGTTCTTTTTATATAATAAAAACAAAAAAAAAAAACAAAAAAACAAAAAAAAACGTCTCCCTTAGTAGCGTTTTTATATGATTGCAAGCTTCTGCTGCTTGTCTTTCTCTCAGATCTCGGGTGAGATGTTATTTTTGTTTTCAACAATAACAACAACAACTACAATAACAATATTAACAACATTGACACATTGTTGCTTTTATTATTTGGCACTGGCGTTGTAGTCCTTCTCTTAACATCAACAACAAGAACTTCGCCACTATAACAACGGATAACTTTAACAAATTTTATGTGTTTTTTTTTTCGTTTATATTTTGTAACTAGAGAGTGTAGTATCACCCGCAGCGTAAATCTTTTGGATTAATCCAATTTAACACTTTATAGCAGCCATACATACACACGAAGGAAAAACATAAAATAACTACAAAAAGCCGCTCACCGCCCTGTTAAGCACACATACAAACACGTTACAGCCATGGATCTGTATAAATATGTTTATGTTTGTATGCAGATGTTTTTGAGCTGTTTTACTATATTTGGGTTTTTTTTTCGGTTTTTTACAAATTATTCCTCACTATCTCCCTCTCTGTCAGTCTTTTATTTGGTGCGGTCAGTAGGCTTTTTTACATAAATTCGGATTGATATAAATATTCATGGGGATTTGGTTGTTTATTTGTTAAGTAAATGTTGTTGTTGTCGGTTTTATACTTCATACACTTGTAAATATTCGCTGTTATTTATATTTTATTTATTTATTCAAAGTGTTAACGGTACAATAATTTTGTACAAAAAAAATTTAATTAATTTGTATCAGTCGTTTATATTTAAAAAGGTTCCACGGCCACTACTCTAAAAATATTAAAATATGAACGATTTTAAAGAAATAAAATTTTATACAAATACATTTAGTTTGTGCACGCAGAAAGCTGTTTCAAATAGGCTAAATCAGTTAAGATCCACGCCCACATTCGAAAAAAAACTATATATATGTCACAAAAATTGATCTATAAACTTGAATGATATGCATATCTACATAAATACCCTCTAACGATGTTCCAAAAGTGGGCATGATCGGATAACAGATAAATCGACTTGCGAGCTCATACGTACTACGAACACTAATATGGGGCGTAATCATATAAACCTGCCACGCCCACTTTGTACTTGTGAAGGGTATTTAAAATATAGTTTAAGCCAAATTTAGTTTTCTTACTTCTTTTCAATTACAACACATGCTGAACACCTACAATATCAAGCTTTGTGTTTTTATTCAGTGTAAAATTTTGCATAAATCATTAAATTAATTTTAATAAATTATTATTTATTATTTATGTGTAAAAGAAGTGATAAGGAAGAGCTATACTTAGATACTAAAGGTACCCTGCCTCCTATGTAAAATATCGATGGCCGATTAGAAAAATTTAGACTAGATTGGACTGAATGGAAATTGAATCGTTTTCCAACACAAATTATTCTTTTTCTAATAACAGCTGAGAGCTCTTGGCTACATTAAACGTTTATTGGCTAAATTAGGCGGAAATTCAGTCATAAATATTAGTGAAAATTCAATTTAATAAAATCAATAAATTCTTGTGAAGTGTATGTGAGTTTATATGCTTTATATGTATGCATCATAAAAGCGTGTGAGGCCTAATAAATATTCAATGAAGTCAACGTATGTGCAGAGGTAGTAGACGTAACAAACAGCCACATAGTAATATTTAGAAGTAGTACAACTGTGAATGCGACTGTGAGTGTGAGTGCGAGTGAGCGGGTATAGAGAAATAATAAGTGAGCTCATAAATTTTCCAAGAAACGCATTAGAATGACATTTTCGCTATATAATATGAGTTAATGCATGCATCTAAATATGTACGAATATGCGAAAGTTTACATACAACGCTTACTATATATGTACATATGTTGGGCCACCCAATGGATGCCGTTTTACATATATGGTTAGATATGCACTTATACAGAAAACGAGAAAACTGTCAAGACAAGATGGCACTTCAAAACACACAGGCCTAGAAAAAAAAAAACAAGTGAAAATTGTATAGTCGATTACATCTAACCATTTAATACCCTACACTAATTAAGTTGTATCAGTAAATGCTATATAAGTCACTATATGAAAATGGGTTCTAAAAATGATGCAATTGGGTGAAAATTCCTTACAGCCAGTAATTAAGCTAATTAAATTTTATTCAACAAGTTTTGTCAAAATATAATAAGAATTGCGATTTCTTCCCATATAAAATCTTTCTTTCTTTATAAAAAAAAAACCTTATATGGAGAGGGGTTCTAAAAATGGTTCAATTTGGTACATTTTCATATAATTTTTTTTTAGGTTAAAACATGTCTTTGTGCCAAATCTCAATCAATGCGTTAAGGTTTAGCTTAAGTTTACATAAAAGGGAGATGGATAGACGGAAAACGATTCAGATTTTGATTCTGGATCGATCGGAATAATTAAATTGGTTTTGTAATTTACCGTTTAGTGGTTACAAACATTATTAACAAACTTAATATATTCTTTGCCATCAGGGCTCGAGTTAAATATTTGAGTGCTTGAATTATGTTCCGAAAAAAGGAAAAAAAACGAAAAACTGCACATTTCTGGTTTATATAATAAAAAAATAAATATGAGTAATAAAATTTATGTTTTGCTGTTAACTTAATTTAACAGCATCCTACACATACACAAACACACGCGCGCACAGTCGCAGGCAAGCAGCCCATTGTATGTGTAGAAGAATGAGTTGTAAAATATTTAAAATAAATTGAGTCAAGTCATTAATATGCAGACAAGAGTATCAATTACATGAAAATTACTGATAGTGAAGTGAAATAATTTTTTTTTTCCATCACAATTCTGTAAACGTGGAATATTTTCACTTATACATACGTGTCGGTACATCCTTACGTTTAAATGGATATATGGCTGTAAGCGGTAGAACACCTTTTATTCATTACCTGCAGCAAACATCAGCCTACAGCTAGCTTTACACATTTACTTAATATTGCGTAACTTGTGGTTCAGTATGCATAAACGTGCACGCTTATATGTGTGCGTATTTATAAATTTTTTGAGCATGAGTGTATGCCTTTGAGTTTTGTTTGACTTTGTTGTTTCTGTTTTATATTTTTACTTAAGAACGCGTTGAAAAAATGTTGTAAAAGAAGTTTTTTTTTTGTGCACTATCCGATCTTTGTCGTGTACGCGCGTATATGAAAATTGCACGCTTAAGTACATACTTTAATGTTAAATAAGTGCGTGCATACGCAAAGTTGTGGCATAAGGGTTGTACCATGTACTAGAAGAAATTTATGTGAATGTATGTCATTTATGTCACAATTGTCAACATTAATTTTTATATCCACTACCTTGACTGCGGTGTCAAAAATACTTGGAACGCTTAGAAAGAACCATTCGAGACCTCACTAAGTACATATAGGCTTCAAGCAAGGTTTTGTGTGAAGTGTGGGCGTGCTTACGTTTATTTTTAACACATTGATAATAGCAAATTTCAACTTCATAGATACATTTTTGTATCTGGCAGAGAGATTGATGTCGTTCTTGATCAATATCTCAAAATTTACGACCCTAAGCGTTACAATAACAGACAAACTCAGATTTTGATGCTGGTTAAGAATATACATATTTTTAGTAATCTATGACATTTTCTAGGTGTTGTAAACGGAATAAAATATTTAGTACACTTTTTTCTTATGGGTACGGTATCACAAATGATTTTTTTTTTTTTTTTTCAAAAAAGTTTCTCTTATAAACCTCTTGGAATTTATATTATTTAATTAAAGCGACAAAAAATGAAGAATAAGTATATTTATCAAAAAAAAAAATACCGAAAAATATATACAGGCAAAAAAATATGAAAAATATGAAAGAGAATTAAAATATATTTTTATAAAAAATAATATAACTTATCACAAATATTACAAAAAAGCGATAGTATTACCATAATTTTTTACACCCTTCACACACGATGAAAGGTGTCAAGGTTTACTCTTACGTTTGCAATAGACAGAAGGAGAAGAATATGTAGGTTCCTATCGATTAAGAGACGCGACAAAAATCGAAAAAATCTATTGTTGGTCGTACATTTTTTGCTTTGTTATTACTGTTCCTTTTTTGGTGTAAGCTAAATTCAGTCTTCTTACTTGGAATTTTATTTATATTTATTTAATTAATACTGTTTCTAAAATCATTCAGACAAGCGGCTAATTTTTAGTTATTCAGATGCTAGTGAAAAAATCTATATGAACTTTAAACATAGAATACATAAAGAGACGCTAGAGGAAAATGAGTATTTTTATTGTTATAGTACTTCAATTACTAAAAAATTCTTATGCTTTGATGTCATTGGAAATGAAACGAACGAATGAGTTTTGTTTTGATTTCATTTTCTGTTTTTTCTTTCTTTCTGTCTTAAAACGATTTGATATGTTGTTGTTGTTATTATTGTAGCAATTGCTGATGGTTTGTTACTATATGTCTTCTTGAAATTGTAGGCATTCGTTTGTCAATTGGTTGAATATTGTCATCCTGCTGCGTTCTACTTTTTTTCATTCATTGTTATTCTTGTTGTTGTTGTTTTGAAATAGTTTTTGCACAAAGGTCTGGCATTTGTTATTTGTATAAGTGTGTGTATGTGTACAATGCTATTTTGCATTTTATGCAATTACAAACATATGCTCACTTATGTATGAGATGGGACGTACGTACAAAAGTAATTCTATGCGTGGTGTGTTATAGTTCACAGTATGTGGATAAGTAGAAATGAAAAAAATCTTTAACTAGAATGTCTCTGCAACACTTGTGAAAATACAAATAACATAGCAGCAGCAATAACAACAACAACAACAACTACTACTACTACAACTAAACAATAAACGTTTATAAAGGAAGAAGGGGATTGAAGAGAATGAAATATAAAACCTACAAAATGTTAACAAAACCATTTTTCGACCAGTCCAGGCAGCCATACAAAGAAGAAGCATTCAACACCCAGCATTCATATAATATGTACAAACAGTCACTCCCCAATGTTTTTCCACCTAACATTGCTATTGAACTTATTGCTTATAAATTTTGTATTTGTAACGCACATTTGAATAAATGCAAAAAAAACAGAGCGACAGAGAGAGAAAGAGGGAACTAGAAAAATACGAAAACAAAAACAAAAATGCAGTCAAAGCAATGAAGTGATTTGTGATCTTTTGAGTATCAAGACTAAATATCTGTAACTGACACACACACATATTCTTGTTTGTAAACCAATACATAAACGAGTCATTCGTTCCTTTTTGCTCTACATAGAATCTGCTCTACAATTGGTTTCATTTATGTTTTGCTGTGTGTATGTGTTTATATTTTTTGTTTTTTTTTTACGTTATTTGGTTCCATATGGAAATTGTAGAACTTCATAAGCTGTACGGATGCATGGAGAGTGTGTGTGTGCATAAAGAGTCATATGGGTGGTATGTAAACATTAAAATTGTCAAAATTTCCGACATTTGAAATGGATTTAGTGTCTGTAGTAATTAAAGACGTAGCTTGGGGTATAAATTTACTAATAGACACTGAAAAGAAAAATATACAAAAATAAACTAGATAGATGGTTTTGCAAACATAAGTGAACGAGTTTATTTGTGGAAAAATATGTTAAAAGGATAAAAAATGTTTTATAACATTCCCTTTAACAATGCCAAGCGAAACAAGTGAAAATATTTCAATCAATAGAGATCGATCACTTAATAATCCGTATAGGAAATGACATATAAAAATTTAAAAAATTACAAAAAATTACGAAAATTTTCATATAGAAGTTACCAGTTTCACTTTAGCTAAAGCACAGAGAATGATTTAATACCTAACTAATTCAATCTATATAAAGAAGGCCTTCCATTATGAGATGACCCTCGTATGGAAATCATTCCGCATAATTTTATGAAATCTTTGAACCCTTACATCTCGAAAACTGTAGCTCCTATCGATCTGAAAATTTTTGCGCCCCTTTTTCTAAATTTGATAAAGAATCGATTAATCGAGGTGACGAGGTTCTAACATGACCCATTTTCGAGAACAAGAATACTTTGTAAAATAGGTTATTATAATTAAGTGGGCCATTCCATGCCCATTAATTATATGTCAATATAAAGCTGGAGAATTTTCCAGGTACGGGTAATGGGTAGTGCCACGCCCACAGATTATATATCTTTCGAAAGCTGAATTAATTTTCAATTTTTCATAAAAAGTTTCAACAAAATCCGTTAGGCCGTTTCTTAGATATAACACTTTACAGAATATGTTAAATCAAGATTGTATTACTGAGCTATTCTGGATGCCTGGTATTTTACAAACATTTTAAAATTGAAATTATTTACTTGCTTAACTAAAAAAACTTCAATTCTGATCAAATATTTTGCGAAAAATATTTTGTTTTAATTATTTTTTTAAACTAAATTTAGTTATGAGTTACCCCTACTCCCCCTACACACTTTCCTTACAACAATATTGTGGAATATAAAAATCATTATAATAATTGCATAAACGCTTAATTAGTTAAATTATGTAAAATGCATGGTTGGCTGGAAATCAAAATATGACAGCGACAAATACAACGGTAACAATAACAACAACAACTATAAAATTAGTTCAATTCTAATATCAGCAATTACACGTAAATTTACAATACCATTAAAAATTGTATAAATATTAAAATAACGATAATTATTAAGTAGGAGAGTGTAGTTATTATTATTTTTGTTGTTGTTGTTATAATTATTGATAACGCATGAATGACTAAATATATACATAGAGTTTAAATAACCGCTTATATAACATATGTTGCACCTGAATACACATTGGAAATGAAGCTCTTCACACCACAAAATAATATAATTGTTGCTAATAGTGTTGCTATCTATCTATTTATAATTAAATTTGCAGAAAATTTGGTCAAACTGTGGTTACGATATATTCTATGCTGATAAATTAATTTGATGCTAATTTTTTGCTTAGGATTATAAACTAATGTAGTTGCAAGTATATATGTTAGGTTTGGCAATTTGTGTTAGGCAATAGAGAGGCATTTTTTCATATAATGTTTTATAATATATATAGAAAAAAAATAGGAGGGTATATTGGCACACTTTATATATACATATTTTTTATAAAAAATGGACAATTTTTCTTTTAAGTAATATTAATTTTTTGTATGACATATGATGCCTCACCTTTTCCTTTTTGTTTTTGATTAATGTTCTTCTAAGTGATGATAATTTTTTCATTTTTAAAATATCAACTTGCATTCACTGGTTCATTATTTACATTCATATGATAACACAGTCCAATTATAAAATATTCACTGTAATCTCATTATGTCATAAAATATTAATTAATATCCACTCATTTAAATAGTTTTACTAATTAGGAACATATTAATCAATTTTTTAAAATAAATTTACCTATAACTACAATACAATTACATTTAAAACAAACTACTCTTATATATATATATATATATATATATATATTCATATAAACTTATGAAAAATGTTTGTGAAAATTTCATTAAGTGTGAATAAAGAAAAAACAACAAAAAAATTTCATATTAATTTGTTTCATGGAAAGCCGCCTTTGTGGTCAAAATCAAAACTTCACATCAGACGAATAAAATAAAAATAAAATTGTTTGCTTTGATTTTGTTTTTGCGAATCAGAATTCATGCGGGAATACCACAACATATGATTTTTATGTGTTGGATTCTCATAAGCACACAACACATATGTATATACATACATACGTATGGAAATATACATTTCATGTGTATAATTATAATATAAATCTAATTAGTAAACTATCTGAAGCGTGAAATTGAAAAATATTTTGGCTTTTTCGCATTAATACCTAAAAATTATTAACAGCGTATATTATGGGGGTAAAAAAAAGAGCCTAAAAGAGATTTTTATATATAAAACTATAAATACATATATAAACCTACATATAATCTAAGCGTTATATACATAAACACAGAAACAATGGTCAGTTTGGCAGCAGTTATCATGATTGTTATTGTTATTTAATGTCATTTGAAATTTAAAAATAAATAAGTTAGCAGTCGGCAATCTGTGGCTCTTTGGGGCACTCAAATTTTTATACATATTTTAGAATTCAAGACATATTATAAGATGGTTGTGGACCCTTGGTTTAATTTTAACATTCAACAAAGGATTGTAGGCGTGGCGTGACTTTTAACTGAAAAAAAAAAGTTTTCCCAGTTTTTTTTATGCAAATAAAGGCTCGTGTTTAAACACACATAACGCTATTATTTAATTCGTTAGAAAAACTAGCAAAAACAACCTCAAAGAGCAAACCACAATAGTTGTTGCAATTGGTTTTTCCTTTTTTTTATTACCTCGAGGAATTTTATGAATTCAATATAATTCATTTTAATCACTTCATTATCAAAAACACAACAGCAAACAACAGCAAATCAGCCACTTTTTCTTTACATAATCAAGCGGAAAAGATCTTGGCACATTTCTTATATGCTTGTGCATAGTTGAACATATAAAAACTTGATGAAAACATGAATTCACAAAAAAAAAAATAGACCCTTAAGCGGTTGTGTGGTAGAGTTGAAAAAGAAAAAAAAATATATTTTTTCCACCAAAGATCATTTAAAAATCAACAGAGCGATCATTATAGGCAAACAATTGAACCAACAACAACAACAACAAATCAACCACGAATCAATAATACCGCCATCATTATCGTTGCTTAGGCTGAACATGATTTTGTTTTTTCATCATGAGCCACCATGAAAATCGATAATGTCAACGATTCATTAGCGAATAGTAATTGGAATTTTCCCATCATAATTTGAATGGAAATTTGGTGGGGCCACCACTATCGCACAGTTTTCAAACTCTGTTTGTCTGCTGTTACACATCTTCACAGCTATCGTTCTTTATTCTGGCATATGCGCAATATATCGCTAAACGATAAAGCTTTAATTTTATAACTAAAAATAATTTAAAGTGTAGTGTAGTGTAGTGAAGATGGCTTACAGAACAAAAACAACAACAACGCCAGTAAAGAAAGAACAATGTCAGACCCCAGCAGTTTTAGTTAAAAAAAAAAAAAAAGGAAAACTAAATTAGATTAACACCGAATCATAAATACCCTCTACTGCCATTTAACTAAAAAGACGAATTCCGAGCTAAATAAAGTTCCTTTTTTTGGAAATTGTGGGCGCCATTTTATAAAATTTAAATAGAAAACCTGAAACCTGAAATATAAAAATGATCATCAATATTGTAAAATTAAAACTGCTAAGCGTTTGAAAAACAGGGGGATCCACGGACCGACAAAGCTATACGAACTCAGATTTGCAATGTTGATCAATAATGTATGTATAACTCTCCTAATACAAGTGGAATCACAAAGAAGGAAAGAAATTGCATGAAAATCGAGTTATTGTTATTGTTATTGTTGTTGCTGTGCTTTGGGATTTGCATTTCAATCTAACAATCTGATTGCCTCCAAAGACTGATGATTTTCATTTTATTAACAATTCCAATGCATTTAAATTCCACTGATATGAGCTGATGATCACATGGCGAGCTAGCACTACTCCGATGACGATGATGCTGGTGCTGGTGTTGGTGCAATCTCACTGTGGTCTCCTCTAATATCATTCAACTGATTTTAAGCAAAAAGAAGAACGCACATACAAATCAAATATATAACTTAACAATCAATTTCAGTCACTATTTAAATTGAAAACATTGAAGGAAAAAAAAAAATACGACTAAAGAACAAGAAACATGAACTGCGTGCTTCATGATAAGAAAAAATAAAACCTTTATAATTTTACTTGTTCTAAGGTTTAGCTAAAATATTTAAAATCAACAATTTCTTCAAGAGTAAGTTCTAGATCCTAGGTAATAAATAAAAGTTGTATGTACGTTATGTACTTATTAGACATTAATTATGTTACCGCCACACTTCAACCGAGTCTCCCCTTTAAAGAAAGAAAAAAAAAATTAATTATTCACCCTTTTCTATAATCAGTAACCATTTTACCGGTAGATGTTATGCATCTTCTGCAGAGATAACAAAACGCTACAGAGAGTGCGTTAACAATAACAATTAAATGCAAGTTTTGTTTGACTGGAAAATGTATTTGTTTGCGTTGGGAGGGGGATGTGACAGAGATAACAAATAAATATCAGCTACCACGTAATGTGATGCAACTTGTTCAACAGTAGCTAGAAATGGAAATTACCACAAAAACGCACCAACCAGGAGATGGAGATAAATTGTACAGAAAAAAAAAGTAGAAACAAAAAAACAAAACAAAAATAAACGAACTAAACGCATTTTCACAACAACAACATTAACAACAACAAACCTAAACAACACCGTAGGTAGCAAATTGGAACAATTTTTTGCTTATAATTTGTTCACTATTCTCCCGACGTATACGTATGCTATGGGATGGTACGTGTGCATGTGTCATAGTGTTTATAAAATGCCACAGCGAAGCATTCACAGCAACTTTTGTTATGTTGAGCAACTTGAGCATGTGGGTTGAGAATACAACAACAAGAAGTTTCTTTTATACCTACACGCACACACACACACCTCCTGATGTGCTGACATGTCATTTCTAGCCTGCCTGTAGTGTTGTTTATAGACTCAGCACATAAACTGGGTGGGTAAACTAAGTTTGTCATTGCATTTGCAACACTTTGAGGGAGGCTTCTGAAATCCTACAAATTACAAATATTTTTGTCGATTTAAACATGTCTGTCCGTCTCTAATGGTCGTAAATTTGAATATATTAAGCAGAATTTTTGTGCTTTAGAGGGCTTAATCATGTACCTTCCACGCCCACTGTTTATCTTTATCTTTATAGTTGCAAAGGGTATTTAAGCTGTGGCCTAAGCCAAATTGTTTTTTTTTTCTCTGTTCAAAAAGCCTACATAGGCAGGCACAACAACAAGATAGACAAGACTTCGTTCGCTGTGTATGTGTGTTTGCCAAATATACATATTTCATCTTTTGAGTTTATCGTGCGTAGAAAACTTTAACAAAACAACAACAGCAATGTAGGAAATAGTGACAACATTAACAATTGTGCGGAGGAGATGACAAACATAAACTAGAGCTGATGAAAAAAAAATATGTTTGTTTGTTTCTTAGTGTTTAAACGTATGTAGAAACAAACAAGTGAGCAAAATGTTATATAAACGATAACGAATTACAGATACCCTCCATTACTTGTTGATGATAATTTTTATAATTTTCAAGGAAAATGCATTGAAAAGTTATTTAAGCTTTTAAATCATTGAATGTTGGTGTAATTTTTAAAGCGTTGAAGGGACTTTTTTGGGCTTTTTTCAATTTTGAATTTGTTTTATTCGGTAGTTTGTAGAATAGCATCATCGAACATCCGGTTGAACCGGGTTTTAATTTTATAATTCATATTTACATATTTTATAGGGTGCATATCTATAAGCATTATATAAATCCCTGTGTACCCTTGAACGTGCACATGCACTAAATAACCGGCTAAACTGAAAACTGAGGTGGGGTGAACAAGTGAATTAAAAATGTTATAAATAAAATTTAAAAAGTTGCATTGATACGTTCCGAATGATATGCTACTCAAGAATAACACGCACAACAATGACAACAACAACAATAGCAACAGCAACAAAAACAAGACGAATATGAACAAAAACCAAACAAAACAAAACCAACTGTGACAACAATTTTGCATATAGCATACAAATCAGCACTTGAAACTATGTAAAGTAACACACACACGCACATACACACACAATGAAACATATGTACTTGTACTTGTATGTTTGTATATTTAGGTATTTGCATATGCAAAACTAAAAACTTTGGCTAGAGAGTATAGTGCAGCAGCCTTTGTGGCGGCGTTCAATTTTACGTATAAGGCTCGCATGATTGCCCTCCCTCTCTAAACCAAAACTAACCAAACTAAACTAAACCAACCATTCAAGCAACAAAAATTGTATATTTTTGCATAGGCGTGCATTATGAGAATTATGCATGTATGTACAAGTATGTTTGTAGATATGTGAATGATGACTGCCAGTCGCTTGTCATCGTCATCATCATTGTGTTGCATTGCATTGCGTTGCCTATGCTAATTCTTACGTTCTCCACTAATCTTGCATACGCATGATCGTTAAGCTTACCGTGTAACACTCCTTGATTTCATTGACTGCATAATTTTTGTTTTTTGCAAAATTTCTTCTATAACCATGTCTCGTTAGCTTCTTGAAATCTATATAACGAAGATATTATAACTTTTTCACTACACTTGAAACACAGCAAATGTACTACATATGAAAAATATTAGTACTAAAATTTGTTTAAAAAAATTGTAAAAAATTTTGTACAAAAACACTACAGTAGACTAGTTCTACAATAATGTTTGAAAAGAAGCTACATCACAAAATCTGCCACAGTGTCCTGATCAAGCTCACACATGCGCCATTGAATTCCTATCAACAAATTTCTATCGATTGGCATCAAAATTTATTATAAAAATTTCTGCAAATCAAAAAAAATATATTCTCCAAATAAACTTTGACGAATCTTTTCTTACTTGTTTGAATGTTTGGCTTATTTCTATTTTAAAATATTTTCAAAAATGAAAATTTATGCATAGTTTAGTTCTTCTCCATACCATATAAATATATGACAAGTGATGCCGTTTGTGGTTATTTTCCGGTTAGTTAATGAATTAATATAAACCAACATATAAAAGTCTAAAGATCAGAATAAATTTATAAAAAAGAAAAATCTGTTAAAAGACCAATTCCAATCAGAAGAAATAAAAACAAGTAAGAAAACTAAATTTGGTTTAGGCCAGATTTTGAATACCCCCACATCTACAGGTATATGATTGTGCCCTCTATTAGTGCATATGTTACGTATAAGGTTGCGCCTCCTTCTGGATGTTGCAAACGGAATGACAAACCTTTGGATACCCCCATCTCCTGTGGTGGGTATAAAAATTGTGTTAAACTTAACATTGGAAATATTTTCCTGAAGCAATTTTTAGCAGATTTATAAATGTGTCGTTTAGTTTTCTTTAACTCTCTAAGCGGACAATTTTCCTTTTAGTTTATTTTTCTTTGTAACCTAAAAGAAATCATGACGATCACATTTTTATTGTTATTGGTTTGCTACCAAATACAAATTATCCCAAAGCTGAAAAACGAAATCGGCAGCACCCAACAACTATCATAATAATAATCATAACTATTAAAAAATAATAATAATAGAAAAGCATGCTATAAGTATGTATTTGTTTTTGTTTTGGATTTTCGGTTTTATCATAAATGAACTTCAAAAGAGTTCATGATCTTTTATATAACCCCCCTGGCTGGCTTTTGCCTAGAAATTATTGTAATAGAATATTTACATAAAATAGGAGAGATTTGTTTTTTGTTTTTGTTTTTGTTTTTGTTGTAAAACATTACTAAACATATAATAGAGAAATGTTGTAAAAATTTTGTAATGTTTTCTGGGAAAAAGAGGATATAACCAAAAATTGATTTTATCTTAAACAAATTGTTAGTAATAAAAAAAAAAGGAGAGAAGGAAGAAAGGGCAGAGAGTCAATAGAGTTTATAGGTAATTATAACATAAGGTGGGAAGATGTACCATTTAGATTAAAAACAACAACAAGAGAGAAAAATAATAATGATTTTATATTAACTTTAATATACAGGGTGTTCCAAAAAAAATTCTCAAGAATTTCTATTACTGGGAATCCACTTATTTCCTAATCTATGTTTATATAACATTTTTTTCTGCATTTCCGATCCCGAATCACATGCCGAATTAATTCGGCTAAATTTTCGGATACCCTGTGTAATGATATTATACATGAAACTGGCCCATGGTATTAAGATTACAAGACAAATATTTTAAGTTTACATTCTGGAATAAGAAAAAGGACCTGTATAAAAAACTGATAATTCCGTTTTATATGAAAATATGTCTTTACGCCATAATCAATTCGTTGTCTGCTAAATATAAGATTCTCTGTTGCTGTTGTTTTTTTTATTCCAATTTCTGCATATTTGGACGACGTATATTTAAAGACCTATAACAACAACAACAGATACAAATAATGTAGATCACGAATTCCTTGTCGTATGCAAATTAATCAAAAAGGCAAAAGAAAAACAAAAAAGAAAAAAAACGTCAAACTTTAATTTCATACTCTCATGGTACGTTGGTCGGATTCTATTTAAACGTGTTTGTATGTCAGGGTTTGTGTGTGCAATAAAATGAAAAAAAAAAAAACAGTTTTCAAAGTTAAAAAAAAATCTCATATCAATAAAAATGTCATTGCTAGTGTTATTATTGTTGTTGTACCAAATGCAACAACTTCTAAAACTGAATTTGCCAACAAAAGCGAAAATGCCCTCAAAGGCTGCAACTTTACAGTTTATCATGAGAATACAATAAAAGTTTGCTGAAGAAGAACAAGAAGAAGAGGAAATCATTGAAAAAGGAAATTAATGACCTGTTACTGCAAAAACAAAAATTATATAATTATTCATTTAACAATATTCACTTGATTAATTAAATTCAGTTCGGCTTACAATAGCGTTAGAGATCTTTAGTAAAGCATGAGTTAAGAGGATAATTATTGAAGAAGATTAAATAGGCCAAAAAAACTTCGTTCATCTTCATTAACGCCACATAAAAAAAAGTGTACATTGTAACTAGTGTGTATTCTAACTAGTGTGACTCAACATTTGTGTCACATGGCAATGAAGGTGTTAAATTTTATTTTACATCTTCTTTTCTTCCTCTTTTTTTATATAGGGCATTCTACATAGGTTTTCCATTTAATTAAAAGACACACACAAAGTGTCATTAATTAAAAAAACCAAGCAAGCATGATTTAGCCGTAACAAACCAATGAGAGAGATAATTAGAAAAACAAAATACTTCCGCAAACATAAAAAAGAGGCCAGAAAAAAACACACTCTTGAAAAAAGCTGTCAATTTTATTTAAAAACATGCCTACAGTAGAGCATTGCATTGTATTGCATTTCAAGCTGCCATTACTATTATTGTTGTTGTTATTATTATAGCTAATTTATGCCATTTCATTTCGTATTATGTTAAATGGTATGATAGAAAGAAAGAAAGAGAGAGAGAGAGAGAGCAGGTATTCATGTAAGAATGTGTAACTATTGCAACAACACAATAAACAGACATTACCGCATACAACAAGATATTAAACATTTTTGGTTTTGTTGTTGTTGTTTCCATTGTTGTTATTTTTATTATCGTTATTGTTGTTGTAATTGTTTTGTAAAATCGCATACGTTCGCCTAATTTCATGTCATTAGTTGGCTATATATGTGTAAATGGCTGTATGTGTGTATGTGTGTGTGATAACGAAGCAACATAATGTAACGATTTTGTAGCCATTTAAACCATTTACAATTTGCCATCATCACGACATTTTAAACTCTTTAAGATTGGGGCGCAACAACAATAACAACAATAAAAACAACAACAACAACTAACAATCATAAAACAACACTAAAGCACCTTTAAATATATTTATAAGCAACAGCAATAATAGACAGCCAACGAAGCAACAAAAAAAACAAGCAGCAAAAACAACAACAACTACTAATAGCGCAACGAAACGGTAAGCAATCAAACGTTTAAAAGGGTTACAGAGTACAATGAAGAGAAGCGAAAAAAATTGACTTAATAGTTTCACGTCTCTATAGTTAATCTATTGAAAGTCAAAACAACAACAACAACAACAATTCTAACAGCCAACAATAACTACAGAATAACTCTTGAATAAAAATATAGAAAAAAAAAGAAGAACAAGAAAACAATACAATAACAAAACACATTTGTTTTAAAATTTTACAAGAAAAACAACAACAACCAAAACCATAAAGACGAGTTGTTTAGCAAACTATTATTGTACACATGGGTGAGGAGGCAGTGTTTTGGATAGCGGAGGGAAAGAGAAAGGGAAATTGAAAGCTACGCTGAAATAGTTGGTATGTACAGAGCATGGTTGGCGTTTAAGAAAATAAGCCAAAAAAAAAAAAAAAACTGTATACACTTACAATGCAAGCACTAAGTACCCACTAATAACAACAATAGAAGCTTTAGCATGGAAGTACAAAACACAATGCGGGCAACAATGAAGGGGAAGACTAAGGAAGAAGAAGAAGAAGACAAAGTGTTTTAAGCATACAGTCAGCATATGACTTTTTGAATTGCTATAGATTTGCTGTTATTGTTGTTGTTTTTATTATTGTTTTTGTTGCTGTTGTATAAAATTCAAAAACAAAACAAATGGGGTCAAAGGTCATAATAGTGGTAAATTCAAAAGGTTTGCATTTTTTTCCATCTCTTCCAATAACTCTGACAGCTTGACTCTACTGACTTGCTGGCCAACTCTTTCCAATTCCAAAACACTACACTAAGCTACTAATCGCTTATGAGTAAATAACTAAAGATTGTTGGTAAGTAGAAAAAAAAAAGAAAACTAAGCTAAAGTTGACTTCGTTTAAGATTGATGGTGTTTGTTGGTAGTGTTGTTGTAAAGTGTTTAAAAAGCTGTTTAATATTAAATTGTTAGAACTTTGTATTCTTTCTTTCTTTGTTTGGTTTTTTTTTATTTATGGTGTTTACCACCCTTCACTTCGATGAAGGCAGTTAACTTAAGTGAGTCAATCTGTTTATAAACTATATATAAGAAGGAAGTTTTAAATATCTTAAGAGTTTTTATTTATACTTCAGCGCAGCTTCAAAAATGTTGTAAATAATAACAACTGGGCAAGTTAAGTTACCAAAGAGCATCACTCCGTATAATCCTTCCAATGTTATCCATAATTTTGAAAGTACTCCAGTGTAAGGAGCCTTGTTTGTATTGTAACGCTCTTAACGTCTAACATAACTTTCTTTGTTGTTTTTATATTTATTTTTGTTGTTGTTTTCAATTTAACGTAATGCTACATAATGATGAGCTATAGTGGATATCATTATCAAAACATAAATGTAAGCATAAGATGGAAAGAATAGAAAGCAATAATAACAACAATAACAACAATAACAATCTAATATCTTTAACCCAAATCATAAAATTTCATATTTAAGAATAAAAAAGAAACATATATTTTACGCTAAATATATAGCTAAAGTTGAAATAGTCAATAAATCTCTATAAACGGGCAAAAGAATCTATAATTTCTTCACCAATATATTTATTTATACCTTTCTTCAACTTTTTAGATAGATTAAGTTTGTTATTATGTGTGCATATATAAGAAGAAGATCGTAAAGGTCCTATAAAATATATATATTCTTAAACAAAATTGATCTGAAGATGTCCGCCTGTATGTCTGTTGTAGCCACTCCGTCTCTTTAGGAGTAAAGGCATTTTTATTTATGTAAGTACTTCAATACGATTTAATGCAATTGATTTATCCTTGAAAGTTCTAAAAAAAGTGGTTGGTGTTGTTAAACAGTTACACCTTACTTAGGTTAAAATCCGACTTGTAAGCTTAAATCTTTTCATAATAAAAATTTCACAGACTCTCACTTGGTGGTCTAATGGAAAAATTAAAACATTAAAAAAAAAAAGAAAATAATGTAAGGTTTAACAAACTACTAAACAAATCCTCTTAACGTTTTCTCTAAGCAAGTATTTTTCTCTATTTTTTCATATTGCATTCTGCTCGTTATCTCTTTAATCTTTAAGCTATTATTGTATAGCTTTAAACAAAAAGGGAGACACAATATAAACAAAACCACTAAATAAGAGATTTTGTGAAAAGGAAAAAAAAAACGTAAAATTTTTTCTAATTGGTATACATATGAATAACAAGACAACAACAACAGCAACAACAACAACAACAAAGCTTAAAGTCTCATGACTTTTAAGTACGAACGAAATCTACTGAATTAGTAAAACCACAGAAATGCAAACAAACAGAAAATCAGTTAGACAAAGCTGTAGCCAACCAAAGAGACAGTCAGTCTGTCTGTCCATATGTCTTTATGTCACAAACAAGGACAATAAAGAAGATTAGCTCATGAATCGCTTTAATTCTTTCTACTCCCTGGGTAGCCGCCGCAGCAGCAGTAGCTGATGATTACATTTCATTTTCTATTTCTAAATATTCTTTGTGATATAATATCAAATTTAATTGCTAAAAAGAACAACAATAACAACAACTTTTAACCAGAAATATAATCAATAGATAAATAAAAAAAATATGTTCACAAACATTCAATGTCATTGTCTATCATTCATTCATTGTAACATTGAACTCTGCACGAACGATTAAGTCAGTCAGTCAGTCTCCATTTCTAAATGACTGAAAACATATTCAAGGCATGTTTCTACTGTCACAGCTCTAAGTTTTGTTGTTGCTGCTCTGTTATGCTTTTGAACTTTTTTCATTTGTTTTTGTTTTCGTCTATTATTTGATCTCTTATCACAATAAATGCTGCTGCAATTTACCACAAAGTTGTTTGCTTTTATTGTCAAATATTATGCAAGGGGGATAATAAAAAAAAATATTTAAAAAAATAATTGATATATGAAAAAAAAAAAGAACAAAGATTGTTTAACTTCTTGGTAATTAAATAGTAAATTGTTCAATATTGCTTGTAAGTTGTCATTCAGATGTGTTTCGCTTTTGTAAAGGCGGCCGGCCACCAAAGATATGTTGTTAGATCACAAGATTTTCAAAGCATTTCTAAAGAAAAGTATGAAGGCAGGTTTTTTTATAGCAATTTTTATTTAAATTTTTTTAAATTTTTTCAATATTTCTTTTAAATGAATGATCATTTAACTCTATATACGAGATTCACTTGGATAATTTTGGGTAAAAGCATAACTCTTGAAAGGCATTTGAGGCCCCCTTGTAGGATATTTAGAAGAAGTGTTTTAAGAAAATTAACTGAGATGGGAAGAAAAACATTTAGAAAAAAAAAAACTAGTAGGTAGTAGTGTAGCTTGATATTGCAATTTACATAAAATGGCTGCCGCCATGAAATGAAGGTTGTTTAATTTGATATGGATATCAAATGAAAGAGCTTGACAAGGTAGAATGTCGTTAGTTAGAAAGAGACAAATAGATATATACAATAAAATTACAAATCGCATACAGGCAAGAAAAGAGTCACATTTTATGTGATTTTATAATAGATGCGACTTTTTTCTTTCCTCATTTCTTACGTGACCATATCTTAGCAGATGTGCTTCTTTTTTTACCTGTGTTCCATATGTTATATTATAAGCTGCCCTTTAGTGTTAAAAGTGTCCTTTTTAAAGCTTTAGAATCTTGCCTACATGTTTTGATTGAATTTTCCAAATTTTCAATTTCTGTTACTGTTACCGATATTCAAATAAGTTTCCTTCAAGTACTGTCCCTCATTTTATATTCTTATGTGTACATAAAACTGGAATAAATTTGAAAACCTTGCACATTTATTTGAATTGCTCAGAAACATAAAACACAATAATGTTGCCTTAAATCCTGTTGCAGTTTTGTGTAGAAGGATACAAATATAAAGACTTGATTAAACCTGAGAAACAATCAACTAACCACAATACAAGAGTTGTACTGTATATATGTTGTTTTTGTTATTATTATTGTTGTTGTTGATGATGATGATGTTACTATTCTACTATCTTGCATAAACTAACTATATATAGATATGTATGTGTGTGTTTTCTTCTTTCTTTCTCAATTTTTGCACGTATGTGACAACATCAATAAATAATCAAACCAACACATATACAAAATTACAATATAACAGAATTTTTCAAGTATACCTACATACATATATTCCCCAAACACATACACAAGCTATATATAAAATGGTGAAAATAAAATTATTGTTGTAGTGTCCTTCAGGTATCCACATATATAAAATACGGAAAGAACACTTCAATACAATTTTGAGTTATGTAAATGTATGGAGAATTTTAGAAAAAAAAAAAAAACAAAACAGTGGTTCTTAATGTATTTTTTAGTTGAAACACATTTAATTTTTTAAAATTTGAAATTAATAAATCACTGGCCTTGCAGGTAAGCAGTAAACTTAATATGAAGTTTTGGAAACACTTTGAATAACTGTAACAAAATAGCAGTTTTAAGAGAAAAATTTTATTCTGAAATAATTATTTATAACTTGACTCATTATTCTAACAATTGCAATCTCTATGTAGTTGTACGTATTTTGTCACTGCTTTCATATCTACAATTACACTTTCATTTTCTATTATACACCTTTGACCTAAACTACAGATTCATTTTGGTATGTTAGGATATGTTCTCTTTGAAAGGATATATTTAACTTATATTGTTGCTCTAGCAAAAGTAAAATGAATGCTTAAAATTTCTAAAGTGTTATAAACAGTTTTGTCCATACGTCCATTTTATTAATTTTGAAACACTTTTGAGTTTTTGCAAATGAAAATTTTAAATTGAGAGATAAAATTATGAACATAGATCGGTTGTAACCTATGTAGATCCCTAAAGGGATATCAGGTGAACCCTAACATGGTTCCATATGATCAATATAATCTAATCATCTATAGACCTTATTGTTACAGAAAGAACTGCCAAAATTATTACACAATTATCCTTTCAGGTCCTTATTTAAGAGAAAGATTGTTTAAGAAGAGTTTTGAAATTACTTTGATTCCTCCCTAATTAGTTTTACAAAAAATTGTAATGTTACTAAACTTCGACTTTAACTTTTTTTTTTACATATTTTTGATATTTTGTATTTTGTTCGAGTCTGTTTTAATCCTAAACATATAGAAACCAACAAAATAACAGCAATCATGTCATTGTTATTGTTGTTTTTATCATAGATTACCGAAAAATCCCATGAAAATGAAAATGTTTGTGGGTTTAATTTTTAGATGTACTTACGAATTGTAGTAGTTAAGCCAAGATTTAGTTTTTAAATCCTTAGAGATTTTCTGCTATCAAAATTTTTAGTCACACTTGGTCAAATGTTAAAATTCTGTTTCCTTCATTCTTTCTCTCTTTTTGTGATCTACAAATATAAAAAAAATATGTATATAAATAAAAAGCATACGAATGTTTAATTGCTCTAAATTCTGTTGGGAAGTAACACAAAGAGTATATAATCGTTGGAGACTAAATTTAATTAAAAATGTAAAAGAATTTTAAAGTTTATTTTGAAATTTATTCAAAAATAGTTTAAATTTTAAATTATGAAATGAAATAATTGAAATGTGCTTTAAAAGAAACTTGATCAGATTGAGCAGCAGCAAAGCAATAAGTAATAGATGGACGGAAGGACATATTTTGAAAAATATCAAAAAAACGATTCAGAAACGATAAGTATAAGAAAAAGAAAGTCCCTTCTAAGCTTTTTCGCTGTTATTTGACTCCAGTATTTTTACATAATTTTTTTTTAATAGTTTCAAAAAAGTATACAATGGATTGGTAAGAGTTGGGTTCTTTAAAACTACTACTGCAACTGATTTATCATAAATCAAAATATACATTTTTATTGTTGTTGTTGTTATCATTAACAATTGAAATTTTTTTTTTCGTATAATTTACATAAAAAGCAACAACAATAATAATAGATTACTAAATAATCATAACTAGAAAATGGAATCAATATAATTGAAATTTTCTGGTGACCCACTAAACCACATTTGATATCAGCGGTATTTTGGTTTGTTGTTGTTATTGTGTTTGTATTTTTCTCCATAAAATATTCAAATTATAAACATTTGTGTATAGACAACAAAAACAATAATAACATACAAAGAGCGAAGTAGAGAGAGAATGATAAAAACAATCAAATTGGTAGAGAAAACAATTTAAACTCTTGTTACACACTTGAATAGAAAATGACAGTATTCTGTGTTCAAAATCTAATAAAAAAAATAGAGAAAAAGCAACAACAACAATAACAGCAAAAAAAATTACTGTCATAATAACCGTAAAAGTAATCAATAAAACAACAGCAGCTATAACAACAACAACAAAACACGGTTGGAAACATGAACAATTATACGGACAGACGGACGTATGTAAAAAGAAAAAAACACAACGCAAATAATATTTGTGAACTGTAGCCCGTCAAATCAATGCAAAAGGAAATTATAGTTTAGAAAACAATCATTTATTTGTTGTTGTTGTTGTTGTCTTTGTCTCAAATGAAGAAATATAATATTAAAGCTATAATAATTACAACAACAACAATAAGACAAACGAATTGTAACAAGTTCATTATATACCACAGCCAAGGCTTTAAAAATGAGAAAATATTGTTTTTGTTACGTTGACCAATAGAAAAAATTGGCCTAAAATCTTTCTCTCTCTCTCTCTCTCTGCCTCTATATCTCTCATAACATACAACCACTTGGTTGGCTACTTGGTTGCGTATGCCTATCATAAGATTTCTTTTTCTTCTTCTTGTTCTCTACCTCTTGGTCATACTGTGTTATTTAGTTTGGGCAATAGTTACAAGTGTACACCACTTACAATACGTGACTAAGAAAATATTTATTCCAAATAAAGCAGCAAAGAGTGTGTGCATCCGTTTGTCCATTCAAATGGTAAGTGTGTGTATGTGTTTATAGTAGTGATTTGTAATAAGGTGTATTGCTTGCTTATGTATTTTTGTTGTTATTGTTTTTATTTTTATTTTTATAGTTGTTATGTGATGACCATGATTTGTGATGACTGATTCAATGTTAGTTTGGCTGTTTTGCTGGCCGGCTGCCTTACTGGCTACCTGGCTGACTGCCTAAATGGCAAACTGTCAAAGTTATAAACAAGACATTGGACATAAAATGTCAATAAATTGTAAGTATAAAGGCAGCTGTTTGCTGCCGTTACTATTCCTACAGCCGTTGTTTTATAAACTCTTCCCATGGCGCAGCATTGTTTGTTATAATATTTGTTGGTGGCTTTGCCAACTTCAACTTCAACTCCACCGCACCAATAGCATTATAATTACAAAAAGCCCAATAGCATCAACTTTACTATATTTTAACTTGTAAGAGTTTTCACTCTTTTTATAAGCGGAACGATACACCACCAGGCAGACTATATGAAGTTTTTAGAGTTAAGAGTGAAAGGCTGAAAGCATAGTTAGGTAGAAGGAGTGAAGTGGAGTTAAATAGGGAGAAAGAGAAAATTTATAATTTAGATTTATAAATCAAAACAGGTGAAAGGCTAAATTGTCAATTTTGTTGTTGTTGTTAAAGATCTTTTCACATTTAAAGAAAACCTTCCCCCAAGGGGAAAAAATAAATACAACTTTCATTGTGATCAACCAACCACCTGAAGTGTTTCTAACAAGATTGTTACAGACATTTATGGTTGATTAGCAAAAGTTACATGGTGGGTTTATATAAGTATTTTTATTTAAAGGTTTTTAGGCAATCGTTTAAAAACAAAAATATATCTTTTTTTTTTTTCATTATTAAAAATTAATAACAATAACATTATGAAGAAAGATTTCTTATTAGCCAGAAATGAATTTATAGAAAATTGAGAGAAGTTCGCTTGAGTAAAAGTTGGATTTATTTATTTGTTTACTTATAAATGTTATAAAAATTGATATTTATGTTTTATGTTTAATTAAACCTAATAAAAATTATTATAAATAAATATTATTTGCAATAAAGTTTAAGGCAAGTAAAAAAAGATTTATTTGTACTTGAGATTAAACTTAGATATCCTCCTCATAAATTCGTATAAAAAGGCGTGGCATATACATATACCTACAAATGTTATATAATGTTTCGCATTTTCCCTTAAAAGTTGAATTCTGCAATTTTTTCTATTTTCTATTCAAACCAGGTACCACGCCCAAAAATTGAAGAAAAAATTAGGCTAAAAATTCGAAACTTTGTATAAATTAGTTAGTCGTTCCTAGTGCAAGTCAGAGTACATTGCGATTCTTCGCTTCTAATAAGATACATATTAACTATAACGAAGACACCTACTTCGTTGGCTATCCTATAAAAGCAATAAATCACTTTAGGTCTGATAAACATAACTTTACTTTAGGCGTTAATCCTCCACTAAAACTTATGATGAAATGAAAGTAAACAATAAAAGGAAAGAAAAAAAGAAAACTCTTCTCTAACTCTTGTGATAAATATAACATCAATGTACCTTTCAACTGTTATACGTTTATTCACAGAAAAGAAAATTATCTGAAAAACGACTATTGTACAAAAATCGTTTTTGTTAACTCTTCTAACGTGTGCAAATTGTTTTTTTTTTATTGCTATGTGGCCACTGTGAATAATAAACTATAATTGAAATTTCTTTATATTCGCACATAAGCCTCAACATGGAAATTGAGAAAAAAAAAGCGCTATGGTTTTCTTTGCAATTAAAACTTCTATTCACTAAAACTTCAGTTAGTCAGTCAGTCAGTCCATCAAACAGTTTTAACCGTAGTTAAGTTATTTTTCATTAAACATCACAAAACAAAAAATGCAATACTTTGCTTTACGCGGTAGGACGTGGAAGCGTTGAAAAGACTTTACATTTTCTGTTTTTCTGTTAGTGCGGCTTAGAGTTATTGATTTTTATCTTGTTGTTGTTGTTGTAGCTATATAGACTTTGGTTGGCTTTTAAGTTAACTATAAATTTTCCAGGTATTTGTTTAAATGATTGTTGTGTGGGTTGTGAACGAAAAAAAAAACAACAAAAAGTTTTCCATCATTTTCTTGCCAACAACTCTGCCATGGACACACAAAGCATATATAGTTGCAACAAATTGCAAACAAACAATAATAATAGCAATAACAATAACAACAGCAGCAACATATGTGAAAGCGAAAAAAAGACAACAAAACTCAACAACATTTAAATAATGAAGAAGCCGCTTCAGCATGGGGCAACAGGTAATAAATAAAATGTGCCATTAAACACCTCAGGAAATATACATTTTTTTACGACACAACTACTGACAACAAAGTCACTCAGTCATCGCCCTCCGCCATAGCCACTAAAGTTGCGTGTGTTTTGTTGTGTTGTGTTGTACTTTATGACAGAAAGTTAGATGGTATTTGCAAAGAAGAAGAAGAAGAAGAAAAAAGGACAAGTTGTTGATGATGCTGGTAGAGTAGTGACAAATGAAATAAATCATATTAGGACATATGCGGTACAATATATCAAAAACGTAAAGAAGAAGAAGAAGAAGAAGAAAAGGCTGAAGAAAATATGTTGAAGATGATGATGATTTGGTGCGAAGCGTGAAAAATAATCTCAGATGTTACAATAAAGAAAATTTGTTGCACCAAATAGCAGACGTGCAAAATTTGGTGGACGTGAAAAAGATTACTTGGCTAAGCCAAATTTCGGCTCGATCGGATAATTTTTAGAACACCTTTACATATAATGATATTTCACGAAGAAACGTATGAGGCAATGGGGAGCTTAGTGGCGGAGGGTATTAAATGGTTAGGCTTGACCGAATATAAAAATTTCACTTGTTTTAAGTTAAAACCCTAAAAACTCATTAACGGATCAATCAAGCATTGAGCGACTTAACCTTAAGCTGGTGTTAAAAAACAACATTCTTGATCCTTTCGGTAACGTAAGGATTTGGAAACTTGATATTTTTTTCTTGTTAATGTTTTTAACAGTCCACTACACATTTTTTTCATTCTTACTTATGATTATGATTTTATGAAAGGTGCATCTTTAAATATCTCTAATATGAACAAGAATTTTTTTTGGATATTTTCTTTTCTACTTTACTTTTCTATACTCTTATTCTTGTTATACGATATGAGACGATAAAAGAAATTGTTGTGGGAAATAAACGATTAAATGTCAAATTATTTTGAAATGTTTAGACAGCTCTTTATATCTTTTTCTTATTCAATATCTCCCTCTCTCTCTCTCTCTCTCTATAACTCTCTCTATTACTCTATCATTCCTTCTTCTTGCATCACATGATTGAATTTGTTATAAATTGAAGGAATACTTAGGTATAGCATTGTTTACAAGTGTTATTGTTGTTGTTGTTGTTGTTGAATTTTATAACATGAGAGAATAGATGGTTAATATTGCATTACTTTGATTGACAGATTAAAGTGCCAAGTGGTAAAGGTAACATTAGACAGCATATCACTTATGTGGAATGTGTTTAATGAAATATTTTGCAAAACGAGTATATGAAAAATAAAGAATCGATAAAACGGAATAAATTTACAATGACCTCAAAGATATTTTGGATTTAAGAGGATACCTGAAAGCAGCATGTTGCAGTTTGTCTGACTCTTCTCTACTCTATCGTATAACTATTCTTACTTCCCTTCTGTTTTATGCTTCTTTTTTTCAACTTTTTTTACATTTTTTATACTTTTAACATAAGATGGGAAGTATACTAAGTTTGTTATTCTGTTTGCAATATCCAGAAGGAGGCGCCAAAGGCTCTATGAAGTATAAATATTTTTGAACAGCATAAAAAACTAAGCCGATCTAGACATGTGTATCTTTGTGTAAATTTAGAGATATTGAGCTGAAATTTTGTAAATATTTTGCACGCAGACCCGTGCTTAATACACGATGTCAGTTAAGAGCCACGCCCACAATCAACAATCAGCAAAAAATTGCCACAAAAATTGAACTATGAACTTGAAATTTGGTTATCCTATCCATCGACGATTTGATAACAGACGCGCCAACAATTTCCAAAAAAAACACACTCAGCGTACAAATGGACTTGTAAGATGATACACTATTACAGGGCATAAGCATACATCCGCCATGCCAACTATTGTAGATGTGAAGGGTATTTAAGATTTGTTCAAAGCCAAATTTAGTATTTTTACTTGTTAATTTTTTTTTGTTCACTCTATACCCATAAACATTTTAAATTGAGCGTTAAAACTCAACAAACCATTTCACGTCAAACTTGAGTTATTATTTCTTTTATTTTTCCATAAAATCCACTCAAATGAATTTTTATTGTTGTTATCCCAAGTATTACAATTTCGTTTAAAAGCTAAAGCATAGCATTCAGGTGGAGGTGGTGGTGGTGGTGGTGGTGTACACAGTTTTTGATAACTTTTCTTTATATTTCTGTTTAGATTTACTAAAATAGAATTTATGTTGGAGTAAGGTAAGTGAAAAGCAAACATGAACAAATTTATGATAGTTGCAAAGACCATAAAATTGATTTTATGATAATATTAAAATATTTTCCAAGCCAGGATAATAACTACTTTCTGCTTTCTATTTTTCCTTCCTTTTCTTATTCTTATTACATAGGTATACCTTTTTTTTTTTTTTTGTTTTACGATATAAAAAAAATTTAGTACAAAGTAAAATTTTTTTGTCATTTATAAGCAGAAATACGTAAAATTGTTATGGTGGGTTAAGACTGATTATATAATACCCTACACCACTTGACTTAACAAATTATACTATAAGTGGTAAAGTCATGGCCTTATCATTTAAGTCACTTTCCAAAAAAACGTTATATGAAAAAGGGTTCTAAAAATGGTGCTATTGAATTCAAATTTGGTTTAGCCAATTATTAAGCTAATTAATTATTTCTCACTAAATTTTGTTAAAAAATATTAAGAAAAACGACTTTTTGCCAAATAAAAGAGGTTTCAAAAATGTTTTAATTCCGTTCATCTTTAATAGTCTCCTTGTACCAAATTTCAATAAAATATTTCAAAAAATGCAATCAGTTGATTTCGATTCTGATGGATAACGAGTTACATTTATCTACAAAATCTCAATATACCCTTTGTCACATATGATGCAAGGTATAAAAATAATTCTATATACAAACAATATTGTCTCTAAGTGCCTCTACGTGCATGCATACAAAACATGTAGTAATAAAAAACAACGTACACATAATATTTCTGAGGCATTCGCGTAAAAAAGTGAAAAGAAGTGAATAAAAGTTGAAAAATGCTAGACAAAATGTAAAAAAAAATGTGTATGAAATATTGTCGGATAAAATATGTGCATTAAGCTTGACGTATATAACACTTGACTTTATGCAGCTACACAATGTTTACATCAACATGATTTGATTGAAAATCAGGTCAAGCGCATCATACTGCTTAGTTGGTCCAAAACAAATGGAAAGATTTATGGTAAGCAAAATGGAATCTTTTTATGGTCACGCAAAAATATGCGCAAATGTGACATTTTTTTTAAACATATAATCTTGTTATTATTAATTCAGTAACGATAACAATTTTGATTTTGTGTGAATTATTATGATGTGTATATAAAATAAAATAAAAGTAAATAAAAACTAAATTTGACTTAAATCAATATTTCAATCTATACTAATATTATAAAGAGGAAAGATTTGTATTTTTGTATGTAATGAGTAAACTCAAAAACAACTGGACCGATTTCAAAAATATTTTCGCTATTAGAAAGCTACATTATCACTGAGTAACATAGGCTATATTTATTGCCAAAAAATGTTGGGGATCCCTGGACATTTCTACTATTACTAACTCAAAGTAAAAAAAATTAGTCATAAAATATCTTTCATCGTATACGCTGAGGAAAGTATTGATGTTAAAACAAAAAAATGTCCGAACCTAGGGAAGGGCATAACCGAATTCCACGCGGATGAAGCCGCGGACAACAGTTAGTATATTATATATTTATTACTTATAAAATAATTTTTTATATATTGCAATGTTTAACTTTTTACAATTTATAATTTTTTTTTAATTTGTTTGATCAAGTGAACATATCTTTAGTTTTTGGAAAAAGAATACAAACCGTTCATACACCCAATGATGTCAGAGAATATAAAAGAAAATATACGCCAATTAGTATTTGACATTTTATGACAATTTGAGCATATTATAAGACTTACATGGCAACCGCTGCAACAGAGCAATTCCCAACTCACCAAACAACATATTAGAATCGTAAGTTAAACATAGCATTTGGAAATCATACTAGAAAGAAAATAATACAAAAGAAGAAGAAGAAATTAAGAACCCAAAGTAAATTATTTGGGGAGTCAAAGGGACCATACATGCCTAAAAAGTACAATACAAGTAAAATCCTCTAAAACACAGTCTAAGAGAAAACCTAATTCCAAATACAAAACGAAGAGGAAAAGTAAAAATCAAAATAGAGTACAATGGAAGCAAAGACATATCTTAAACTGTTATAAAAAGCTAACAAATTTCTCATTTAACTTTCAATTTTAGAGCAATACTGAAACTCTAGCAAGACGGAGGTAAGGACATTGTCTGTAAACATTTTGTGTAATGAATTCGAAATTCGTTTTTATTGCATGAAATATTATATAAAGTATCACATATATTATTTGCATATTATTATTATATTATTTTTATAGAAAAAACTTCTTCGTCTTCTTCTACATACGCGATTACAGTTCTATACAACACTTACTGCACTTTGCTGTAGTATTCATCATAAAAACTAAAGCAATTGAAAATAAGAACAAACGTCTATAATCTGACAAAGACGAAATTTGAAGTACCCTACATAAACAATGGCTGTAGCAGGTACCTAATTAGGCTGTTTAAAAGGAGAGTGTAGAACATGACTTACAAGTAGGATTGCGAGGCAATTAAGGTTTTTATAAATTAAGGGTTGTGTCTGTTGCCGCCCACTTTTGTATGGACTAAATGTGAATAGATGCATTTTGAAATTTTGTGACTAAAGGAGAGATTTTTTTTTTAAATTTATGGACAAAAGACGGATAGACAGACACCTGTACAGATTTCAACAAATAGATAAAATTTTTCAAATTTTTTGTTGTTGTTGAGTGTTGCAAACATATTGAAAATCTTAATATACTCTACACACTAGCATTAAGGGGGTATAAAAACCTAAAATTATGTAAATTCATAGTTATTTGTAACCACATGTGTGTTAGTTAGTTAGTTAATAAACTCTCAACTTTAACCATAAAAATCTTTTTAAAAAACCAAAGATAAAGAAGAAGAAGACTTTTGTTAAACATGGTTTACAATGAGCTTAGTTTTCCACAGTTTATGATTTTAGTTGGAGTTTGAATTTTTCATTATTCTCACAACGATAGGACCGAGATGACTACGTTATATATTTATGGGTGTGTCAAAAAAATAGTTGTAAAAATTGTTTTTGTTTAATTATAATTTTACGCAAGTAATGATTTAGTACAAACATAAGTAAGTAAATATGTCTTGCTTGAAGAAAATAAAGGACCAACCCAATCCAATCCAAACCAACCAACCAGTTTAAAGCCGTTGACGGTCGTTTTTCTTTATTGTATTGTTGTTGTTACAATAGCTTAACACATTTAAACTTATTCAAATTTTCTTTTAAGAAATTTCTTCTTCTCAGACTTTATCTTGGTTATAAGATATTAAAACATTTTATAGCAAAAAGTATCAAATGGAAATGAAAGAAAGGAAAAAAAAGAAAAAAAAGTTAAAGTCTATAAATGAAAGAAGACATTTTTTTATAACCAATATGAAGGCGTATGAATGACTTTATCTGTGAAGTTCACGTTCACGTTTATAGCTAAACGTTGGAGTGGGTTTTCTTTTTTTTTTCAATGCTATGGTACCATTTCCAGCATTAATTGCATCATTTTACTAAATTTGGTTTATGACAAACATTACCATAGGCTGTCATTGTTGTTGTTATTTTATTAACATAAAAAGTATGTCTGATATTAAATTTCTACTTAATATCTCTCTCTCTCTCTCACACACACTCCACACATCCTCTATCCACTTCCTAGAGATTTATATGACCATAAATTTTGTTAAATTTAGAGTGGTGTGCGTGTGTGTACATCTCACATATTATATGACATTATACTTATGGTTTAGTTTCATAGATTGGAACTAAGCAGTGACTATAAAAGTTTAATTGTGCGTAGTCATGAAAGCACTTTTCTTAAGTATAAATTAGTAAATAATCACTTTGCTAAGGATGATGAGGAGTTTTAGGGTCTTCCAATGACTACAAAATGGGCGAAATTTGTAAAAAAAAAAAAAAATTATTTATTTAGATTTTTTTCTTATTCTTTAGATCATAAGTTAAGCAGTCCATCAACTATTTTCTATTTCTCATATTATAAAACATATTCAATTATTCCTTATTTTTTACTTAATAAATAAAAAAGCTATTAGAGAAGAAAGCCTTTGAGATATTTAACCGTAGACACCTGCTTTTAATTGATATTTAAGTTTTTTTTTTTCTTACTTTACTATTTTCCTAATTTATTCCAAGAATAAATGCATGTAATGGCTGGTCTGCCTTCTTTTTAAACTCTCCACTTAAGTACACTAAGGTGTACTAAGTTTGTCATTCTATTTGCAACACTTAGAAGGAGACGTCAGAGACCCTTTAAAAAAATATATATTCTTTATCAACAGCATACAATTACTTATTCTAGATATAACAGTTACGATAACAGGTAGGATAAAATTTGATTTGCAACCTGATACATACAACATACAGTATTATAAGGAATAATCATATACCTGCCACGCCCTCTGTTTGTATGTACATGTTGAAGGTATTTAAGATTTGTCCTCACCCGCATTTAGTTTTCTAACTTATTCGTTATTATTAATTGATTTAGTTGCATAACTTAAACAAAAGTGGGCCAATAGCACTTGAACGGAACAAAAAAAAAAAAAAAACATTAACTCGGTCATAGAATGGTCGACACCGTAAATTACTGTGAATTTTATTGTCCACTGTCTCTAACCATTATACACATTTATTTTATCTGTTTCTTTTCAATTCCTGTTTATAGCTGGTGGCCTATGGTATTAAGAAATTGACAAATGGTATAATTATGCTCGCGGCGTAATGGTCGAGTATTAAGCAAAGGGTTTAATATCAAGAATATTTAATGTTATGGTTAGAGCTTTAAGCGTTTTCGCGTGCCAGCCACCACCATTACAACCATAAAATTGTCATAATTACAATATTTAAGACAAGAGATAATAAAAAATTGCAAAAAAAATATATTTAAAATAGCCAAAGTTTTAATGGAGCAAGTTGTGTGCTTTTGAGTTAAGAAAAGCTGACATTTATTTTATAAAAAAAGAAAAAAGAAAAATTTTGTTTAAAAATAAGTAAAAGAAGACAAATTTTAAATGTCATCTATATTTATACAGAAATAGTGGGCGTGGCAGGTAGTGAATCATGCTCTACATACTTATATGCCAACTAATAAGTAGGATTCTGCTTTAAAGAAGCATTTTCATATATTGTTGGCGTGTCTGTCTTATACGCCCCCTTCTATATTTCTCTCATTGTAAATAAGTGTCAAGTTTCAACAAAATTTTTGTATCTGATAAATACACTTTTTCGATTGTGACCATTTTTGCCCAATTTAAACGTAGCAAGAATGTATGTAAAAAATTTTAACTTAATATCTGAATTGCTGCAACCATGAGCGTTTCATGGACGTATAGATATTGTTAAATCCACTCAGTTTTAAATGCCCTTCAAAAATATATATATATTTCATTAACATCTCCTTCTTAAATGTAACAAACGAAACAATAAATTTAGTAAATCTTCCATTCCAAGTGAATGAATCGTTTTAAACTGTGCTTGCATGACTGCCTAGTTAAATGACTGAATAGTTGTTTTTTTTTTTTGTTCTAAACTAAATTATTATCTGCACACATCGTACAAATTTACAAATTTAAGAAGAAGAGATAATTATAATAAACATAAATTGTTGGTGAGTGCGTGATAAAACTATGCAAAATTATCATAACTAGAAGTATTAAATGTTTTTTTTTTCTTCTTATTTATTACGCTAACTGGCTTGTGGCTGTTTGGTTGCGCTATTATAATTTGAATGCGTAATATTTTCAATTTATCACATGTGCGGCCTGGCTTGATCAATTCTGTCATAAGCACGTGCATTGTATGTGTATTGCATTGTATTAGTTTGTTATTGTTATTATTATTATTATGTCCTGCATCACTTGGGTGATAAGGGTTTAAAATTAAATTTGTGCAGATTTTTGTAGCCTAGTAATCAGCAATTATGCCGTATCAGTGATTCCGAAACTATGGATCGACGATCGATATCACTCCTTCCCATATAACGACCTTTTATATATAAAGTCTTTATATAAAAAATGCAATCGTTAACATTTTTTGACAAATTTTTGTTTGCTTTACTAAACTTTTCAAAACCTCTCTTAAATGCATAATCTTTTAATAAAAATACCGACATACGTACAGACAAAGTTAATAGAATTTTAGCTTCTATCCCCAACCTTAATGCCAGAATATTATATGACAAATTTAAAAGAAAATTATAAAAAATAAAAATATAATTAATTGCCCAGACACTCGCTCTTCTTTTATTCTTTTTTCTTTCCAAACTGCGTTAAAAATCGCACTTAATTTATTGTACAATCTAAATATCTAAAAATCATGATAAAAAAAAAGTACTCTTAAGAACAGCAAGAGAGATAATATAATTTAACTAAAAACATTAATCAATTTGGCAGTTGCGATTAAGGCTGTGAGAAGTGAACCCATATGTACGTTGTATACAATCTTTTTAATAAAATTTGATACTTTGTAATTCAATATTAATGAATCATTAACACATGTGAAGAGGTAAAGTGAAATATGATGTCTTGCTGTGAGGTGAGGTGTCTTCTACCCATACTACTTTGGCCAAGTGCGAATATTTAACACAGTTTTGTGCATAAATGCGAACAGAAAAACCAAAAGGAAGGTAGAATAAATTTGGTGGTAATTTTCAAAGTGATTTAAGTCAAATTTTCAAACAAAATTTGAAATTCAAAAATTTAGGAAAAAATACGACTTCATAGGTAAAAACTAGTATACCATCGAATTCATTAAGGCTTTGATTTAAAAAAAAAAAACATTTATTTTATGAAAATTCATTCCGATAACTAGAAAATCTCTCCTTTTTCGTCTAGGATTACCATATTATTATTATGCTTCACTTGCTTGTCCAATTATATTCTTGTTTTGTTTTGATCATAAAATCAATAAAAATTAACCATAACTTTTATTACAATACATATTTTATTACCAGCCATGATTATGTAAGTGAATATATTATTGCCAATCAAGTTTTACCTTTTGATACCCTACAACTAGTTTAGTTTCAATATAAGCTAAATATTACATATATTAAATGGTAAGGGGTTCCAAATATGGTCCGATTGGGTTCAAATTTTGTGCAGCCATATATTATGACAATAAACTATTCTTCACCAAATTTTATCTAAAGTTATTAAGAATTGCCAACTTTCGCTTTATAAAGACTTATTTAAAATAAAAGCGTTATATGCTGAAGAGTTCTTTGTACCAAATTTCATCGAAATATCTTAAAAGTTGTGCCCAAAATCTTGCCAACAAATATACATGAAAATAAAGATGGACAGATGGACATTTGTAAATTATATTTTGATTCTAAAATGATCGATATGATAAAAGGTGAATCTATGTTTAGCCGTTTAGAAGTTACAAACATCTGCACAAACTTAATATACCCTTTGCCTTAAATAGTGCAGAGTATAAAAAATGAGAGAGTGTAGTTGTTGCTTATGCTTGTAAGTAAAAGAATTTATTCATAAATATTCATTAGGTGAGAATGCAGGCAGGTTTCACTTTATGGGCCTTATTTATATACATTTATGATGATTATGACGATAGAGCTGATGAGCAGTAGCCCTCAAATCTAAACTCTACATTTTTACTCAGTTGGTTTGCAACCATTTGGTGAATAGTATGTACGAGTAAATATGTATAATATGCATGAAATTGCTACGGAAAATACGGTTCGTAAGAATGATGATTATAATGATGATAATCATCATAATGATGATCATCACTGACTATGACGACGTTCGATTATAATGGTTTGAGTAATGAATTTTATTTAAATCTGGTTTTTTTTTTCTTTTAACCTCCACCTAAGATTGGGGTATATTAAGTTTGTTTTTTCGTTTGCAATAGATTAGAAAATCCTACAATAACAATTTACAAAAATCCATTGCCATCATAAAATTCGACTTACGTATAGTGTATGACGTATGTAGATGTGAAGGGTGTTATAGATTTGGACTAAGCCAAATTTAATTTTCTTACTTGTTTTTTATTATTATTATATATTTAAAGCAAAGGACAGAATACAACATCAACAGAAAATGTGTTGCTTATAATGGCTTTTATAACAGCCAAGAGTCCATGAAATTCTGTAACATAAAAAAAAAAAAAAAGAAAACTCCATTATTGGTTAACGTTACTCTGTTTAACCCTAAGGGTGCTTTGATTAATTTTCATGTTTTTTTTTTTTGTATATTTTTTTAACTACTACAACATTATTGCATTTATTAGTTATGGTTTGGGGAGGTTTTCTTTTGTTGTTGTTGTTGTTTTTTCTGTTGCTGTTTCTGTTTGCTTTTACCTTGTGAATTAAAAATTATGGTAATTGACGGAAATTTATTGGAAAGTATTGTAATAAAAATTCAATAAAAACATCACTTAGAAATGGATGAAAGTAAATTATTGGGGACGGAGTATAAAGTGTTATTAGTGAAATTATAAATATGTATATACATACACACCCTAGGCAATTAGTAAATATAGTTTATAGACGTTAAGGTTTAATATAAAAAGTTTGTAGCTATAAACTAGCAACAGCTCTACCTACTACATAAAAATATAATATATGTCATTATGCACCATAAGGCGATATTTTATTTTATATCCATCAAATATTAAAAAAAAATGTAACAAGTAGCGAATAAAATACTAAATAAGACTTGGGCTGAATTTTAAATGTGAGCGTGACTGTTATCCGATCAAGTCCATTTTTGGCACATCTATGGATGACGGACATACCTTCTAGATCGACACAGTTTTAAATACCGATCAAGATTATATATACAATGACAAACTAAGTATATCCTTCATCTTATGTGGAGGGTACAAAAATGCGACATGTATCCTAAGCACATATATATGGACAGATGGACGGATGTTAAGGCGATTTATGAATGAATCGTTGCTACCACAAGTTGTATAGCTTAGGCTTTCACTTATACAAGCGCGTATATTGCAGCATTTTATTTATACATATGCATTAAAAAATGATTGTATCAACAACAACAACAACAACATTTCCAAACTCTAATAAATTATGTTTATGGCACAAAAGTATGAATAAATTTTGTATAAAAATAAATGCACCAACTTTAGTGAATGTTCACGTGTATGTTGTGTGCGTATGCATTTATGTAAAAGCGGTAAAAAAAAAATTGAATAAATTTTAATAACACATTAACCTGTTTAAGTGTCTGTGATAGTGTCGGTTGAAATATATTTAAAAAATATTTACAACATCATCATGGTCACATCAGCAAAATCAACGGTATGGCATCACTGTTGAAATCATAATGGGTTATATAAATATTTATATATAGGCATATATGCATTGTATAGCAAGTGCAGGTCTTTAAAATGAAAATATATACATTGAACTTAAACTAAAAGTTAAAGAAGACAACAGAACGGAACTCAACTTTGAAATGAATTAAAAAAAAAAAAAACGCAAAATTATACAAAATTTTAACTGAATATAATAACTGCAACATTTTATGGAAAGAACAACAACAATGTACAACATTTATGTTTATTTTAAGTAATTCATGTCTGTCTCTTAAGGTCTCTTATCTGTCCACATACCCACTTTCTTACTTGCTTGCTTTTCATTCTGGTCTGATGAGTATTCATTTAGACAGTGACTGAATATTACGCAAAACTGAATTAAATTTTATAGGGAATGACACAATGAATTATAAAAAGAGGAGAGAGATAAAGAGAGAGAAAGTATAGTGTAAACTATTATTAGTATTTATAAAATATGCACACAGCAGTATTTACAAGTGTATGTGTCACAAGTTCATTTATTGTAAATAATATTCATTACACTGGAATGGACGTCCAAAACTTCATATACATGCAAACTTATGCATTCATATATAAAAGCAATGAAAAGAACGGAACGCTTGAGTGCATCCTGCTGCATTGGACGGATGGACACAGAACAGAACAGAAAGTTAAAAGATGTTAATGTACAGACACAGACATTATTATGAAAAGGGTTAGGGTCATTGTTATTGTGGTTGTGATAATAGTTGGTGTTGTTGTTGCTATTGTTTAATTTTATTTCGTTCGCTGCTGTTCTGGGTACATTTTTATGCACCTCTACATAAGGTGATGAGTACAAAAAAAATTTCATTCCATTTATAAAACCCAGACAGAGGTGTCAAACACCCTTAAAATTATTGATATTCTTGATCAAAATCTAAGACGATCTAGCCATGCATGTCCGTACTTCCATATGTCCGTATGTCTGTGTTTCTGTCTGTTGTTGACATTAAAAAGAAAAATTCATTTGTCAGATATAAATATTGACTTATGTGTAATTCGTTCATTTATTATTATACTAAAAATGGGCATGGTCAGATAAAAAAATCCACGCCTTCAATTTTCGAAAAACCATGTTTTGCGCAAAGTTCGACTTGCAAGTCTTACGTAATAAATTAAGAATAGGAAGCGTAATTAGGTACCTGTCATGCCCACGTTTTTTAAATATATAATATAAATGGAGGGTATTTGAGATTTTGGCTGAGGCGTAAAATAGGTTTACACTTGTTTGTTGTTATTGTTTTTGTAGTTGCTGTTGTTTGTTGTGATGTTATAATTTTAATTTTATTCATTTGTTTTTTGCCATTATTGTTGTTGTTGTTTATTTGAAAAAAAAAAAAAATTAATAAATAAAATATGAGACAAAAGGAAATGCCCATACGTACACACACGCTCATCCACTCTTGCTTATACATACATTCCCCAACACATTTGGTTACATGTTGCTTACGTTTTAATAATAAAGAGATTTTCTACTCGCATGCATGATGACACTAATGATGATGATGATAATATAGTAAAGTACGGTAAAAGTAAACGAATGATAAAATTATATTTTTATGATATGTACACACATACATACACACATACGCACATATATTTAATTTATGAACGAACACTTGTGTTTACACGCATACATTTTTACAAATACAATATCTGCCTGCTTACTTATGTATATGATGAAGATGTGGGGGCAAAGTTATTTGCAGGATCGAGCACTTTTGGGTAAATGTGTGCCAAAGCAATAGCGAAAGCATTGCTTACATTTTAATTTATTCAACAAAATATTACAGCAATTATTATCACATGTCAAGCATTTTTTCTTTCGGTTTTTATATTAAAGCGCGTCAATTTTGATGTTTAAGTTCATGTTTTTATAAAAACAAAAAAAGAAGTGAGAAAAAAAGCAATTATATTCATTTAAAGGGCCAGAAAGGCAACTTTTTACCTTTATATAACTTTAAATTAAAAAAGGGTTTTTTCTTTGTACGAGATATACATGTACGTCTGTACGTCCATGTATATCAAGTAACGTACAGGTCGCTATTTTGCATATTTTTTTTAATAAAATTTGGCACAAAGATGTGTTTTAGGTTAAAAATGATTGCTTTTGAAATTGGAATTGATTGGTTTCTTTTTAGAACCCCTCCACATACAGCATTCTATTTTAAAATAAGTCTTAATATGGCGAAAATGGGCAATTTTCGCAAAGAATAGTTCAGTAGCCTAATAAATGGCTGTAACATATTTGATCCCTATCGGACCATTTTTAGAAGCCCTATAATGATTTTTCATAATTTGTTTAACATAAAATTTTATTACATTTTAAATATGCTCAAAGTTTCATAGGTAAGGTGGCTTACAAAACACTTATAGAGGGACACCCGGACATAGATGAGTCAGCTGATAAATGAAACCATTTACTTATCAAGGTGTTTATGATTTTATTAAAATTTTTCTATATTAATGCATTTAAAAGTAATTATTAGAAATAACAATTTTTTATTACAGCCTATTAAGTATAAAATGATTGTTTTAAAATTTACGCATAAGTGATGATTCGTAATAACTTTAATGATCATTTCAATGCACTCTTATGTTTTATGACATCATTTTTATTAATAAATTATTCAATAATTTTCATTAATAAATAATATTACAAAATGAAACCGAATCGATTACGAAGTTTTTTTTTGTTTTGTCTTTTGTTTTTTAATCGCAAAGATAACGCCTAAAATTTATGACACGAAAATGGAAGGATTTCGTTAACTAATGAACCAATAAAATTATGAACACATTAAAAGCTGTAATAAATTTTAATATTGTAGCAGAAATAACAACAACAACAAAACAACGTAAAAATTACATTAAAACAAGTCATAATTCTAAAGACACACAATGACAGTAATACGAACAGCCAATAATATATACACATAAACAAACATGTATAAAATACACTCACTCATATAAGTAAAGGGTACGCATATGTTGGCTTAATAAAAAAAAAAAAAAAAAGAAAAATGCACTCAATTGTAGGCTGTGGTAAGCATCATGGCATCAGGCATTGTTAATGGTAATGGAATGTGGTATTGTTGTTGTTATTATTATTATTGCTGTTGTATATTCATATATAACAGTTATTTGTTCTGTTTTAAGGGAGCAAATGGACAGACAGACAGACAGTTATATACATACAAAATATCGTATTGCCATTGCATGCTTTTAAGTCGTGTTTTTGCTTTTATTCACTATCACAGCTTAACACCCTAAATAATGAACCAAATAAACCAACAAAAAAAAAGAGAAAAAATCTGCAATGATACCGCATACAAAATTTATGAGTTTAGTGATAATGGAAGGCGCCGCAAGGTGTAGACACAATACAAATTCATATAACAATAATAATATGTGAAAATAATTGCAACTCAATACGTTTGCTTTAAATTCTTAATTACGATATAAATTCAACATCAGCGGCCTGATCAAACCATTGGCCATTTTCTATCAAATGACAACAACATTTTTGTAAATTTTTATAAAGAAAAATTTTTTTCAAAAATTTCCTAATATCACCAAGAATAATCGAATACTTGACTAATTCTATCTATATAAAAAAGCCATTCAATTTAAACAACAATAACTAAAACCCAATCGGCAACAGTCGGCAAACAAAATAATTATTATCAGCGTCTTCATCATTTTCAACAACAACAACAAATAAGTAATGAATGAATCAATGAACAAACAACAATTGTAAAACTAGAAATATATTACAACAAAACCTTTTAAACAAAATTTATAATCAAATATGTTTTATTAAACAATAACAACAATATTGAATTATTATTTGTAATAAAAATGAATTTTTACAACACATTTGATATCCTTTCATTCGGTAATCATTTGTTACACACACGTTACGATATACTATTACATACATAACGAAGAGAAAAAATAAAAAACAAAAAACAAATATGTTATGTAAAAAATTCTTATATTGAAAGCAATCAAAAGGCATTTGAATGATAAATATCCTAACACACAACTCAGCTATAGTCCTAATATATTAGTAAAGTAAAAAAAACAACAACCAAAAATGGCTTAAGACAAATCTTAAATACCCTTCTTTTCTACATATAAAAGGTGGACGTGGCAGGTCTATGATTATGACCCGATATAAATTAGCGTAGTGTAGCCCTTGTCCTATTTTAAACAATTTTAATAGCAATCTGCTTGAAAAATCTAGATTTCTGTAAAATTTTCACCTTAATATCTTAAAATATAACAACAAGAGACAGACACACGGACATATATGTTTAGATTGACTTAGTTTATGATGCTGTTCAATAATATATATACTTTGTAGGGTCTCCTTTTGGGTGTTGCAACTAGGATGACAAACTTAATGTACCTTGTAAAGTGTAAAAAAACTGAACTGCAGCTCTAAGAGACAATAATATGGATAATAAACAAATAAATATAAATGAATGTTGGCATGTTGCATTCATGGAATGCATGATTGTATGACAACATGAGTATATATAAATATGTAATAAAGAAATATATATATATATATAAAATATATATGAATGTATGTGTTTATGAAATATTTACATATTTATATGTATAGGCAGGTTATATGCAAGCAAACAAAAAATTGCTCTGGTTTTGTTGTGTGTTAAACGGAACAGTTGAGGGAAACTGAGAACCCGAAGAAGAAGAAGAAGAAGCAGAAATAAAAGATTTTTCATTGAAGTTTATTACAAATGCCAACCGAATTGAATTTATAAGTTTTTTTGTTTGTTTTGTTTTTTCATATATTTTGCCTTCGTTGCCTACCCCTACCCCTAACATATATCATTCCTTCTCACTCTCTCTCTCCCCAACTAACCCTATATTTGTATATATCTTTCTGTCCTTGTTTCTTTTACAGATTTTGCATTTTCTATGTAAATTGTTGTTATTGTGTTACAATATTTATAGCTGCTGCATAAATTCACAAGAATTTAATATTCCACACACAGAACCAAAAAAAAAATTAAAATAGAATAACAACAACAGAGGAAAAAATGAAACAAAACAAACAACGAAATAAAAATAACAACTGTATAGCTTTAGTAACAAGGAAATAAGGTAAACGAAATATTTTAACCTGTGACCGGTATAATCCAAAGCACAGCCGACTACTGACTGCTAACGGACTGACTGACTAACTAAATCATACATTCAAACACAAACGTATTATAAATAGCTATAGCAACCCTAACAATTGCAACAACAATAACAATTTATTTTTTGTTTTATTTTTTAAATATATCATAGCAACAAAAACAAAAACAACATAGTTGCACAAATATGTTAATTTGTTGTTTGTGGTTTTTTTTTATGCCAGAGAGCATAAAAATTGTTGTCATTGTTTTGATTGATTGATTGCTATTGTGTTGTGTTGTATATGTGTGCGTTTGTGTATTTTGCTTCTATGCTTAAACTTTGTTGATTTTTTAAAGTTATTACTATTTTCATGCAAATTTTTGTATTTTTGTTTGTTTTTTATTTGTTTTTTTATTTCTTGTTTACGTTGGAAAAGAGTTATAACATAATTATTATGAAAAGAAAGCAAAGTGGTTGCCAGGAACACATAGAAGATATTTTATATCCCATAATAAATTGAATCTTTTGAAAAATTCAAAAAGAGTTTTATTGACGAAGGTATCCAATACAAATGCATTCCTTAGCTGTGCCAAAAACACATGGACATACGGACGGAGTAGTCTAAATTGCTTGATCTCCTACTTGCCTAAGCTACTTTACCAGGCATTTGAAAACAGCATGATATAGTTAATATACCCCCCACCCCCCCTCATCATCTTATATATTGCATAAAATGTTTTATTTTTTTTCTTTCTGAAAAATTCATTATTAACACTTCGTTTTTCTTTCCTTTTCTTGTCCTTATAAATATGTATAAAGCGCCAAATAAAGACACATATCATGCTCGCATCATATACTCGTACATTTTTCAAGATGCCATAAATTTTTTAACAACTTTTCAAGTATGTATGTGTGCATGGGTATGTGCATGGAATGTTAAACAGCAGGAAGCGAATTATGTATTTTGATTTTATCGCACATATAAACAATGAACCAACGCTGAAGACAATAATTAATATTGCACACACATACACACACATATATATATATATATATACATATCATGTTTAATAAAATTTTATTACTTAAAACACAGCTACACCTGAACACCTATATATATGTGTAAACAATGTTGGCATTAACTGTGTGAAAAAAAACTTTTGATCTTATTGATAATTGTCGTGTTGATGGCCATATAGACGACAACTGATACTGCTGACGTTAATAAAAATTATATATATAAATATACAAGTTGTGGCTGTTCTTGTTGTTATGATATCTTCTGACTGTTTTTTTTTTATTGTTATAATCAAATACAGCTAAATTGTGTTTAAAACAAACATAAAGCCTTACTGTCTTACAAAGACAAGAATAAACTGAATAAGAGTTAGTGGTTAAGTGGTTAAGTGTTTGTTTGGTTGATTGGACTTAATATTAATGTTGCTCCACATGGTGTTTTGGTTGTTATTTAAACTATCTCCATCTCTCTCTACATGCTCATCGCAACAAAGTATTCTCTGAATTATAATTAATCGTTATTGGAGTAGTTTAATTATGATACCCCACACATAAACACACACGAGTATAGAGCAAGTATATAGATATTCATAAATAACATGTTTACCATGCGATACCAGCTTATGGAATGTGTTGTAGGAAGCACAAAACATTATTAGAATCATGCTTCTCCCCCTTTATCAATCCTTCTCTTTCATTCACTTTAATGTTATAGCAACAAGTGAACAAGTTTATTGGTTCCTATAATGGCTTTTTGTTTGCTTGTTCTAATGCTTTTACGTGTGTGCGTATATATGAATGTTCACGTGCGTGTATTTTAATTAGATCTCTGCGTGTACATGTGGGTGTGTGTGTTTGAATGCAATGAAATGCCATATAATTCATGTACCACACATGGCGTTCAAAATAACATGGCATTTAGTGTGTAAACGTACACAACACACACACACACACACACGCAACATACATAAGTTTATAAGAAAATTGCTTAAGCTCTTGGGTACATTCTCTCACTCTATCTTTCTCTCTCTAGCAATTGTAAGTAATAAAAGTATGGAAGCTGTTCTTTTTTTACATTTTATCAAACGCCTTGGCTTTTCTATCTACAACTGTTATATGACTCTCACTTTCTGCCTTACTCTCCCTCTCTTTCACTCTCTTTTGATATTGGTTTGATATTGTTTCAAAAGTAATTTGTTGTTGTTGTTGTTGTTGTTGTTGTTGTTGGTACATTGAAACGACAATTAACAAGATGAATTATGAGCTTTGTCTACCTTACTAAAGCTTGTAATATCATTATTGTACGTTGTTGTTGTTGTTGTTGTTAAGTTAATAATGATCTTCTACTAATATTGCCCAAGCATTCATAGTTTATCAATTCTGTTCATGTAATTGTATTCATGAATTTATTGTTTTAATGAAAAATTTACAAATTTCAATTTTGACTTACACTGATCAACAACAAAAAAAGTATAAATTTTTTATTAAACATTCAGGGCTATAATATTCTATATATCTATTCTTATTTGTTCATTAAAGGTTTCTATCTAAAAATTGGGTAAAAAAGTTTGAGAGCCGTGCCGACTATTAAAAAAAAATTTATTTATTATTATGGGGCAAAAAAACTGAGTCATCCTTAAATGTGCAGATACAAATACGCCCACAATTTACAAAAAAACCGTACTCAGCGTAAAACTCGAGAATAGTAGTCAACGCAGTGCCAAAAACGACGAGTATAGTCGTTACAAGTAGAGGACAAGTAGTGTTAAGTTTTTAAAATTATTGCTTCTTTTATGTAATTAACTATTTTGTTTAAAATATCTATTATTTTGTTGCATAAATTAAAAAATACACCGCGTAACTCTTCACTACTTTGAAGTGGAGTGACGTGAAGTTACTGCATTATTATTTGACATATCAAATACTAACTAATTTCGTATTCCGCATAAATATTTATATATATATATATGCGACTATATGTGTTTATATGTGCCATATACTTGTTTATGCATTTATTTTGTGTTGACATTCCAATAAATCTTCAAAAAAAAAAAAAAAGGTGGGTTAGGTTGGTTGGATGGGTTTGGTTCGGTTCGGTTCTTTGTTTATTTTATGACGTTTAAGTAACTGAGTGTTTCATTTGGTTCACCACCACCACCACCATGCTCACTAATATTGAACTGAATTGTTAAAGTTTCCTATATATATGGTGTGTTCGTCTGTCTGTGTTTGTATATATGTATTGAATAAGAAGCATTCTTTATAAGCTTAAGAAGGTCAAATAAAGTATAAAACCACTGGCTGTTTGGTTTCCTTGTATATGTAATATATTGTTGTTGTTATTGTTTATATATTGTTTAATTTTTTCTTGTAGTACACAGGAAACATATGCAAATAATCGTACTTGTATATTGGAGGCTATTATGAAGTGCAACAATTTCTTTTTTATTTTCTTTTGGTCTTTTCCCCCCAGCTTATTTTCACAGTGTTGTTGTTGTTGTATTTTTTGTATTGTACAATATTATATTTTTGTTTATATTATGTATTGGTGTTGTGGTTACTTTTTCTGTTCTTAATAGTGTTACATAAACGGAGAGGGAGTAAGAGATATAGGGAGAAAACTTAAGCTAAATATTTCATTGGTTATATAGCATCTGAAACAAACCGTTATTGTTGTTGTTTATTAGCCTATTAATACTCATCCATGTATTTTCACTTATACATACAAATATGTGTGATTTTAAAAAATTTTAAATATTTATGTAATCATTGTTTTGTACTTTGCTTCTCTACAGTTGAAGTGTACTAGTTAGTCAGTCAGTCTATCTTTGGGTCAGTCAGTCGATTTCAAATCTTCTCTCTATTGTTTTCTAAATGCAATGAAAAATGTTTTGCTGTTTTATTTTATTGTTGTTGTTGTTTATCTTCTTCTTCTCCAGCAATGCGGTTCATTTTTTTGTAGCAATTTTTATTTTTTCATTGTTTTTTTTGGCCTTTTTTCTCTTCAAAGCCCTATGAACAATTGTTTTGTAAGCATAAGTATTGTTGTGTTGCTGTTGTTGTACCTGTTCATATTGTTGACATCGTTGCATACAATGTGATGTATTTCATGTAAATTTCAGTGAACGAATGGTCGGTTGGTTGCATAGTTGGTTGGTCGGTTCTCTACTTTTTTTACTTTTATAGAGACATTGAGTAACCAGTACACCAACGATATTAAACAATAACATAACAACAAAAAAACACCACAATATGAATACATTTTATAATGGTTAATAAAAAAAAAAAAAAAACAGACCAGGAAAGGTTTGTTTTTCATTTTTCTTCCTCGTGTTCTCCTCTTCTTGTTCTTTTTTTGGTTCTTTTGATAACGTTTTTACATGCAAAACATACAATTTTTTATATATGAATGTGTTGTATGTAAATCTAAATATAACAAAAGGTTTATGATACAATTTCTATATTTTTTTTTTTTTTCGGGTTTTTTCGATATTTGTGATGAGTACAGTTTTATACAAACTACCTACCACACTGGTAGTAGCAACGTAAACATGCCAGTTGTATTTCATGTTTACATAACTTCATTGATGACAACAATAACAACAACAAACAATAAGAATAATAGCAACAAAACTAAAACGCTATTAATAAAGTACACTAAGGCAACAACAACAACAACAAAACAATAAAAAACAATAAAAAAAAATGTAAACAGAGAATTTTAATGTGCTACATGTTACAGCCACCGAATGGCTGGTTGCCTAGAATGATAACAAATCAAACAGATGCTTTGCTGTTTTCTTCCCCGCCCCCACCATTCCATTTCATCTCGTACAAAAGGTAATAATAAATGATATTTTTACTGGTATGCAAAGATTTACAAAAAAAATCAAATATTGGATGAAGCCTCAGAACAACGAAACAAAACTATAACAGTTTTCTATATATGAAGATTTATGATTTAAAGTTGAAAGTTAAAGTTTGAGAAAAATAAAGGCTTGTCCTATAAATGTTTTTTTCAATTACAGAAAACAGCTGTGTTACATATGAGTAAAGAAATGGAGAATGTTTATCTATTAGTTTAGTCAATGGGAACAGATATGTTTTGGATTTTGAGAATAATGGAAATAGTTTACCTATTTGGTGGGTATCGTTTGCTTAGTTAGTGGGAACAGTTCGTTTTCTTTTTTTCTTTTTTTATAGCTTTTAAGGAAAATTGAATTTTTTACGAAAATCATTTCATCAGTTTCTGCTAATTTCAAATATTATAAAACAAATTACTCGCATATAATTTTAATGAGCTTACTTTTTTGTATCTATGTGTTACTTATAAGTTAACTCTTTTGGTTTGTAAATTATATTAAGTAATTAAAAAAAAACATATACTATCTAGCGAACCAATTAGAAAGTCAAAGATTTCCCATCTAATTTTTTCTTCTCTCATTTTAATAGAAAAATTTTTTTAACACAAACATATTTCTATTTATCACCATAGAATTTTCCATGCCAGCAATAAAGAAAACTAATCACTGTCATAATAATAATCTCAACGTGATTTTACCACAATCAAAATTCCCACTTTTAACAACATAATAATACAGCAAACAGCAGCAAATATAAATATACCAACAATAACAACAATATCAAGCATACATTACTGTCTCATTATAATGACATGTACACGCTATCTGGCTCTTATGTACGTACGTCTCTTTAGAAAAACTTAGTCTTTTGCTTGTTCCGTTCCACTAGTAGATTGAGATGCTTTTTACACATGACATCCACTTGGAATAAGAAAACAGAAAAAGAAATAAAACGAAAAAGACTTAGTTTGCTAACATACAAACGAGCACTTTACAAGGCTCTTCAATAATGCGTTAACATTATATTTGAAAAATGTCTGCAGTTTTGTTAAAATGCTATAATTGACTGAGCAAATGGTTGTGCTCTAGAGTTAGTTAGTGGTGGTGGTAGATAAGTGGATTAATAGATTTAAAAGTATGAAGACCTTGTATTGTATGGTGGCAATATTACAACAAAAATTAAATCATATTGCAATACATTTGAAGATTAACTGGTGTGTGTGTGTGTGTATCTTGTTAAAGCAAAGATTGCTTTAGTAATGATTTTTCTTTCTTTTTATGCAACTCTAATCTCTAAATGAACCAGCTTAACATTTATATATTTTATATATTATTATATCTACCACTTCTGGTTAGAAGGTACACATAATTTTCATAAAATTTATTCATTATTTAAAAGTTATTCAAGTTTTGGTCAATTTTTTAAAGCAATTTTTTGAATCTGCCTCCAGATCCCCCATGTAAAAACAAATTCACTTGTGATCCACGCCCACAATTATAAAAAAATATATCTAAAATTAAGTTATGAAATAGAAAATGAAATTTGGTTTAAACAAATGTGAAATTGGCAAAAAAAAGGGGGCAGGATTGGTAAAATATGCGCCCACAAATTATAAAAATTTTTATTTAATACAGATACGTAATATACGTAATATATGAACTATAAGAAGGTGTAATCAAAAACCTGCCACGCCCACAAAATATATTTGTATAAATATAAGCTAACATTCATGAAAGTGCTGCATTTGCAAAACCTTTTATGTCAAGTGTTCATATTATTTTGTCCATCCCCTGTATTCGCATGTATCTCATATATTTAATATTTTCGCTAAAATAAATTTAGCTTTTTTCTAGTTTCCTTGTTATTTATTATCATTATAAACATTAATGTACACCATGGCTAGTTATTGGGCATGGTTAGAGAAAAAAAAAAAAATAATAATAATAAAATAAAAACTCAATCTAAAGTCACAGTTAAGAATGTAATATATTGTCACATCATTAACATTCTCATTATTATCACTACAATGATGATGGTACGTGTTTGTTGTTGCTATTGCTGTTGTATTTGAAATTTGTTGGTTGATTAGTTAGTTTGTTTAATGCAGGTGAACATGGCGCGGCATGGCATCGAGGAATTTAAGTGGTGAGATTAAGTTATCAACATTTTTACAGTTGTCATAGTTGTGATAGCTACTATAATAATAATAATAACAACAACAGCATAACAACAACATTTTTGTTCATATTTACCCACTATTGTTGTTAATGTTTTTTCTCCTAACTAAACAACTTGTATGCATGTAAATAGTTGCCAATTTCAATCTACAGTTAACAACTGTAATCACTATGTTCATGTAATGCAAACATATATAGTATATAAATGGACAAACGTATGGTTGGTAAGACAACTGTGTAATTTGTTCACAAATACTTCCATAAAGAACAAGAAAATTTGATGTTCTAACAGTTTGAGCGAAACTGCTTTACGTCTGAATGTACGTGCGTCCGTCTTTTACCTTTCAACAATCATATGCTGTTAAGAACACAACATTCATTGTGCCAGCTTATATATATATATATATATATATACACATAACAGGTAGTCAGTTGGTCATTTAAAAATTATACCATGGTCTCACTTATCATATTGTTGTCGTCTGGTGAAGACTGTGGTAGTAGATATTCACACAACAAATACAAAAATTATTGCAAAGGCTTACTTACGTTTGCTTGTACCGGAGAGTGTGTACTGACTGGATGAAGCAACAGTGTCTGATGTGTTGACGCTGATGATGATGTGCATGTTTTTGGGTGAACAGCAGCCAAAAACTTTCGTCTGCAATGCATTTTCAGCAGAAGCTATCCCGTTAATGATCTAAAAAATAAACAAAACAAAAAGAAGAAAAAGAAATGTTAACGAAAATTAAAATTAAAAAAAACAGCAACAATTGCTTTATAACTCTACTTGTTAAAAACATGTTATACACACACATATATACTCGCACTAGTATACATGTGCATGTGTGAAGATACAAATGTAACATTTTAGTGTATTTCTTTTCATTTCATTTAATTTGTTCACGGTCATGTTGCTACTTATCGTTGCTAGTTATGTTTTTGTTGTTGTATTGTAGTTAATGCTGCTGTTGCTGTTGTTTGGTGTATTTTTGGCGTGTGTTTAGTTAAAATAAATATTATAACGGTAAACAAAATATACATTATCTTAAATTTTTTTCTTTTTTTTTTTTTTCATAAATTAACAAAAATTCTTAGTAATTTTTTTTTTAAATATATAGAATAGAGTACTTGGGGTTTTGTTTTAATTTTTTTCTTATTAAAATTAACTGTTCTCAGCTAATGTAGATATAATGATGATACATAAACTGTTCTCAACAAATTATTGTTGTTGTTGTTCTGCTTTAGATAAAAATCTTGTAGTAAGAAATGAATTGTTTTTAATTGTAAACTGTTCTCCCCAAAAACTGTTCACCCCATAAATTATTCTTGTTGTTCTTGTACTACATTATATAAAAATCATGAGACAAATTATGTTAAAATTAATTTAGTTGAGTCAGTAATCTCAGAGGAATTATAAGTCATTTTGTGAAATATCATTATAGGGAGAAAGGTTCTTAAACTTATAAAGACTTCCATATCAATAAAATCTTATATGGGGAGGGGTTCTAAAGTAGCCCAATTTGAACCATTTTCAATAAATTTTCTTCTTGGAAAAAATTAAGTCCTTGTACATTTCATTAAAATGTCTCAAAATATGTCATTTGTAAAGCTAGCTTACAAATGTACACGGACATACAGACGGATATGTCTTAATGGATTCAGATGGTTTATGAAAAATAACTTGAGGCAAGGATATGTGTTTGTTTCCATTTAAGATTTATTTAACACGAAAGCTTCTTTTACAAGACCATTTAACCACAGCTAAGAATAACAATTTAGGAGCAATGGTTGCTAAAACCACTTTTAGAAATCAATTGAAATCTAATAAGTTCACATGCCACTGAAAGTCACTTTTTTAGGTCAAGGGAAAATATTTAAGTATTTTCTTAATAAATTTCACTTAAACAAAAGGAAAAGTTTCCTTTTCTTTTTGGGATAATATCATTAAAAGAAATTATTGCTTTGGATTGAAGCAACAAATGCTCAGAAAATTGCAACTAAAAGGCATTAAATAAATTTCGCTTTCCTATAAAGACTGTAAATTAAGAGCCGTTGTTGTTGGTGTTATTGTAGTTTTTGTTATTATTATTTTTTTTTTTTGTTATTCAAGTAGTGCTGGGTTGGAAAGGTGTGTCCTTTTTGTTGTTGTTGTTTTTGTTGTTGATTTTCTTTTTGAAAAAAAATCATGATCGATATCGCAAATTTGCCGCCAAGTGATTATTATAATGATAATGAGTCAAGTGTGGCTTGGCAAGGTAATGAAAGCTACGCTAACCAAAGGCAAGGCAAGGCAAGGTAAGGTATGGTTTCATGTTAATGGTAAAGCCTAGAACACAAACATTGGAATGGTGGCGGCTGTGATGGTTGGCGATGGTGTTGTTAGTGCCTTGGCTGTAGACACGCTGCTGCTATGCCTTTTGAAACTGTTCACTGTTCGCTGTTCAATGAACTTCTACATAAGTTTTCTACGCTTCAATTACAAGGTGAACGGGTTTCAAATAAAATACCAAGTAATGCGGAAGAAGGTGCCGAGGGACACAAAATGTGGAGCGAAAACACACACACACACGACCACGACAACGGTTTGAATTTCTCATTTTGATTGTTGTTGCTGTTAATGTTAATGTTGTTGTTCGTGTTGGTGTTGATCGTAAAAGTGGTATTAAGTGATTTTCATCGCTGGCGTTAAAAAGTGTTTGAAACATGTGTCTTCAAGCATAATTACGAGCGGCTGCCAGCATATGTGTGGATGTAAGTATGCGTTGTGCACAAGGAGATACCAACCAACACCCAGCATCCCAAACAATATTATGCATACTAGGCAATGCATTTAAACGAGTTTGCGTTGTGTTATTCTTGTTCTTGTTCTTGTTTTTCTTTCTTTTTTTCTTTTAAGTTTAGCCATTACCATATCATAATGCCACACACACAGACACACCCATGCATACATATATACGCTAAGTGGAAAATTAAAGGAAGTAAAAGATTATGCCGAAGCTTAAAAACTAAATTAAAAAGCATCTCACATCTCACATATGTGTGGAGATGCTTACAAACACATTCAATAGATTGTTATACAATAGATTAGCCATATAATGCAATAATATATGACGTATACTAATATATAGGAAAGGAGAGTGGACACTGCCAATTGACTAGTCATAATATAGAATAACCCCAGCCAGCCAGCCAGGCAGCCAGCCAGCCAACCAGCGTAACAATGATGATGGTGATGATGTTTATGCTGATTTCAACAAGTGGGCAAAATTAATTTCTCAGGCCATTTCCTCAACAAAGAAACGCTTAAGGAAAAACTAATCAAAGAACAAGAAAAAAAAAACAAAGCCCAACAATTTTGAACAACGGTATTTATAATAAGAGCAGAATTCATCATAAGCACACACGTCATAGATATACATTTAATGATAAATCTGAGAGGAAAATAAAGGCCAACCATTAACTGAGTGGAAAGGCTTTGTTGAGCATATAAAATGTTTGTGTGTACAGTTGCAACTAATTTTGTATTTTTCCGGTTAATGTATTTTCATATGATATTCAAATCAATGATTTGTTAAGCGGTTGCAACCGGTAGGAAAAAGGTCCCATTTTTTAATTACTTCTTACATTTAATCAAGAAAAAGTTAAAGCCTAAAGCCAAATAATAAATACTCTGCATATTTATATAAAAATATAGGGCGTGGCATTATTTACGTCTTCTAATAGTAAATATATTACGTATCAACTTACATGTCAAGTTTCACGTTGAATTTCATTTTTTCTAAATTTTGAGCTTATATGTCAACCTTTTATGCTCATTTTGGTACATCGATGGATGGTTTAATTATATATATGTCCACCAAATTAAAACTTAATAGGTCAATATTTGTATCAGATATATAGATTTTTGTTGAATTGTATATTAATCCACCATGCCCATTTTTAGCACATCGATGGATAGGGTAATCGTATATAAGCGTACCAAATTTCAAGTTTGTAATAAAATATTTATCCCAGCTGAATAGAATTTTGTTGATTGTGGGCGTGATTCTTAACCGATATTGGTCAAGTTAAACAGGAGTACAGAAACTATTTGTATAAAATTTCATTTAAATATCTGAAATATAATGAGAGACGGACATACGGACATTCGTAACTAGATCGCCTCAGCTTTTGTTGCTAATCAAGAATACATATACTTTGTAAGGTATCTAATGTCTCCCACTGGGTGTTTAAATGACAAACTTATTATACATTCTATTTTATAAAAATCGTTTTCCTACTTTACATTTTCATTATATAACGTTGAAACTTGTGTCAATTCCTAAGTTCCAATTTTATTAAAACTGCATTAAGTAATTATTACTTATATTACAGAGAACCTTCAATTAATTTTACTAATCTATAACTTTATGTTGTTAACTTTCGTGCATAAAAAAAAACATTTTATATTATAACCACCTCTTGCTTCTAACTTTTTTTACTCCCCCATAACTACAATATAATGACTATGACTATATTTACCTTAAAAAAACCAATATGTAAAAATATGTATGAGTGTGTGTACGTGTGTGTACGTGTGTGTATGTGTTTTTACTTTATGAATGCCACACATTAAATGAAACATTATTGTTAGCAATATTGTGCTGCTCTATTGAAATTAAGGACGGACGTATGGACGTAATGTTAACGAAACACCCCTGAGAAGAGGTTTCTTTCTATTTTTTTTTTCTTTCTTCTTTTCAGAAGTCAAAATTGTTTATGCCACATAAAAGAAACAAGCAACAAGTGTATGTTTATGTCGGTGATTGTTTTTTTTTTTTTTCTTATTTTCTTATATTTATGTTTATGGTTGTTGTTACACTACTTGCTACAATGAAAGCGGTGTATATTTAGAAGCTGTAATGGAGGGAAGGAAAGATTTTTTTTTTGTTATCCTAGAATTTTTCACTAATATGAGACAAAGTAAAACTGCTTTGTTGTTGACTTTAAATATGATAATATTAGTTTTGAATATAATAATTAATTTTTAGATTATTAGAAAAATTAATTCAAAAAATTAAATTAATTTTTATATGTAAAGAAATATTTAATTAATCTTTAAATTTTAAAAAATTATGAATTTTTAATTTAAAAAAATTCTATATAAATTTTTTTAATTATTATTGTTTTCAAAAACAACAACAAAGAAGTTTTACACCTTTGTAATTTGAATTAATTTTTATATAAAAAAAAAATTTAAAATTTTTTATTAATTTTCTCTAAGCGCTCTTTCTAAGGCTTCTTGGGTGTTTACAAGTCGACTTGAATAATTCTTTAACGATTTTTGTATGCTACTGCTTGCGATGTTTTTCCTGCCTTTTTCGTCTTCTTCTTCTCGTTTTTCTGAGCTGTTCATTAACGTAAAACAGGCGCCCGGTTCAGTTCAGTGTTTAACATACATGATGATCTTGGTGATGTTGATAATGATGATGACGTTGTTAATGCTAAGTTACTTGCCATGCATATATTTTTTTCCTACATTATTTGTAGTTATGTATTTAGACCCACAGCACACAGTGTATTGTACAACTCAGAAGAAATTAAAAAAAAAAAAACCTCACATGTATGAAAAATGAAAAAAATAAAAAAATCAGAGAATGCAAAAAAGTTGTTATACAAACATACATGTGCATAGGGAAATAAAATAAACAAAAGATGAGTTCATAAAAATGTAAACAAATGCATACATTTGTATGTATACGCGTGTAAGTTTTGTACATATTTACTACTCATTTATACGGATAGTATAGCGGCAGTATACGCAGTGAATGAATGATATTAAATAAGAAGTTTTTCTGTTATTTGTGTTTCATATAAACTGAAATGTGCCTGCCACACAGAACATGAATGTTTTTGTGTAAAAAAAAAACTTTGCAAAAAACTATACCCATACAGATGCTATTGCTATAACTGGTGATGGCGTTTAGTGAAGCAATTAAAGTCAATACAATAGACACAAATTGTTTTACATTGTAAGACGATCTTACTCTTCCTCTCTCTTTCTCGGTCTATATGTAAATATAGACATATGTATGACATAGATGAACTTTTTTAAGCATTTTTAAACCTTGTTATCATACGAGAAGTTTTTATAAAGCATTCTTAGGCTGGTCTATTTGTTTTTAATTAAAGAAGAAATATTTAGCTAAGGCTAAATCTTTAATACCCACCATCGTTGCACGAAAATTTATTTAAAAAATATTAAAATAATTCATTTTTTCTTACATTTGGGACGTGTCGCTGAACCAATTTTTCCTCATTTTCAATACAAAGGAAGGGCTGCCAAGTTTGGTATCGATATGTTAATTTTTGTGACCAGAACACACAGAACAGTATTAAAATTTGAATCAATCAAAACATGTATGTCCGTATGTCCGAGTATTTTTCGGTGGTTGGTACTGCTGCAGTCATAAATTTAAATCTATTTAGGTGAATTTTTCTAATTTTTAGTTTTAAAATGAAGGTGATCGCATAACAGATACAAAAACCTCTCATTGATAAATAAAATTCCGAAAGCTTAATCGGGTATCTCTTACGCCTACACCTAATAACCCTTTATTGGCAATTGTTAATTTTAAATTAAATTTATCAAATTATTGTAAATTTTCTCATATGTAATAAAAAAAATATTTTTTGAAGCTCAAATTCTTTTTCCATTAATTCTTTTTATTTTGTACAATTTTATTGGATACCTTTAAAGTGCTTGCCATACAGCTGTCCATCTTTATTATATATTCATCTTCCTTTCAAGGACAACAAAGTATTCAAAGTATATTGTGTGTAAATATGTATATGTATACTTTGTAGGTCATTTTATGACTTAATTATAACTTTTATTTCAAAAGGCTCAAAAGTTCTTTTGTATCTCATTGCATCACACTGGTCAATGATAATGGTCGGTGCCGACTTATAACCTATATATGTATATTGCTTTATGACTGATGTTGTATACGATTCATAAATATACTGTTCTGCTGCCTCTGTTGTTCTGCTGATACATTGTAACATTCTGACAGTGCGAAATAGAATGAGAGGGAGCGAGAGAATGAGGGATTGTTATCACATAAATCATAAAAAATTCATTACATTTCAAAGTTTATGAAAATAACATCCGGCCAATAAGTAGGCTCACATCTACTTAACTACACATCGGTACATACATACCAGTATATAGATTTTCTATTTTTTTTATTGTTTTATAGATATTGAAGGTAGCTAGAAATGATTATAAAAAGACATGAAGGTGAAAAAATCCTGTATAAGAAACAGTGGGCGGGGCGAAAATCAGCTTTTTAATGCTACTTAACTTACAAGTGGGATGCTGGACTTATGTGTAGGGTATAAAAATATTAAATCACTGAGAAAATTTGTATAATTTTTTACCCAACTCAAGTATTATTTTGATGATATTTCCAAATCAACTGCTCATTTAAAATTCTATCACTATTCAGTCACATTTTTCATTCAAATTATACTTTACACTAACATGACCGCCAACAATAACGTACATCCACATTTGCCATTGGCTTTGTGTTGATATATTAAGACATATACACACACACGCACACGCTCAAACACCCAGGAAATATTAACATTTTAAATATATTTCAAGTTCTTCTGCTCATCAGTCTTACAACACATTGCAATTAGCCGTGATACATGTAAAAGTCTTGCACAACATAGAATGCAAACATGTATACAGGCAATCATGCATACATGCATATGTATATTAGTAGTCAACAACCACTTAGCCAACTGTCAAAGTCACCCTAGAGCGTTGATAGAAAATACAACCAATATAAACCAAACATTTAACGAACTAACGCATCCACACACTCCACTCCACCCAACTCAACTCAACTCAATCATGTCTGAGATGGAAGAGAAATTGTATACAAAATGATGCATAACATACAACGTTACTATAACGCTTAGTTGATGGATAGATAGTAGAGGGATAGACGGAGGCACGGACAATATTATGAAGTTGACAGCATTTTCATCATTATCAGCAGCACAGCAGTGTGTGATGGTATGCAAAACCGTACATAGAGTGTGAGTTATAAATATCTTCATCATTCAATATATCACCTATACACGAAAGTAACAGCAATTTAACACAAAAACCGTCATCAGTCTCCTTCATATATAACTGAGAACTGCACTGAACAGAACTGAACAACGTCACCTAACAATCTGCATAAAATGTGAGATATTCATGCATCAAAAACAAAAAAAAAAAAAAGAAAAAAAGGAAAATTGGAAAAAAACGTGTTGATTACGTTGACATATGTAACACTTTTGAATCATAAATTTTAAGATTGTATGCATACAACAGAAAAGTTTTGAAAAGACGGACGGAATGACAAAACACACACAACAGACAGGTAGACTGTATAGTGTATAGGTTGCGTAAGCATTGTGAATATCCACCAACTATGGATTTTATTTTTGGGTAAATATTTTAACACTTTGTATATATTTTTTGTAATAACGCGACCACAACAGAGGGTTATAAGGAGGACAGACAGACAGACAGACAGACAAGATATTCAAAATAAATAATATAAAAAAAGTTAAACAATACCCCAATACTTAAAAGGCATGCATAAAAATATATTGTTATTGTTGTTGTTGTTATATTTTTTAAAAACAAAACTGTCATTTCTTATCATTTCACCCGGAATTTATGTATTCATTCAAATCGCTACAAAATGGTCCACTTATGAATGTGTAAGAAGACAGACAGACTTATGGACATTATTAAGATAAGTTGTTGTTGTGTGTTGTTTTTGTTTATATAAAAACGAGGAATATTATTTTCAGCACATAAAGGTTGGCGGTATTTATATTTTGTATATATTTGTAAAATGTACGCAATATCGACCAAAAATATTTTAAATGTTGTTGTCATTGTTGTTGTTTGTATTGTTGTAATTATATGTTTCCTAACAAAGCTTATAATCAACAATTTCAACGTTGGTACGTTAAGCTGTTATTACTCATACAATATGCATACAGTCCCCTCCCACCTGATAACAATTCATAGTATTTTTAACAGAATCGTAACAAAAGCATATTGTGTGTTTGCTTTGCTGGACTATATAAGAGAAAGTCAACTATATTTTTCGTTTGTTAAACTTCCACTATTATGATCTTGGTTGATTTTAAACCTTACACATATATTTCAACATTCATTTTATGAAAAAAAAAACCCTACTTCTTGATTGATAATAATTTTTATTATAAATCCATTATTATTTTTCACTTTCCATTCCATTTTCATAAATCATTAAAATTTAAGCATACGATGCTTATAAGAGACAGTTGGATAAGGAATAGTGTGTGCGTGTGTTAAATGTAAATTGTTATTAATGAAACAATGTTTGTTTGTATATGTACATTATACTCGTGCATACTTGTATACATTAAGTGCTTAATGGTTTGGTTTCGAATTTAGTATCATTGGCTTTGGTGTTTAAATACATATGCATGTGTTTACGTATATGTTTTAATTATTATTGTATAAATTTATGATAATTTTGAACTTTTGCTCTCATTTGAAAGGTAATTATAATGAAACTGTATATAGCACAAGGCAAATGCATTAACTGCAAAAATAACAAGAGCAAAAACAACACAAATTAAATTAAGAAAATTATCAAGAAGAAGAACTATATAGAAAAGAAGAAGAATTAGAGAAAAGGAAGTACTAGAAGCATAAAAGAAGAAGAACTATGTAGGATAAGGAGATTAAGACAAAGGAAAAGAAAAAAATGAAGAACTCAAAATAGATGTCTGTACATCCAAACAAACAAATCACCGCCTACTAACTTAACAACTTAAAGATATTGAACTTCTGTTTACTGAAATTAGTTATGTATTCATTATATTCATTACTTACACGTGTAGTGCAAATATTTTTTCTTAAAAATCAGTTTTAAATGCATGATAAAATGCATTTAAAATCCTTGACTTTTAACTTGCTTTCCATTATAAACAAAAAATGTATTTGCAGTGTTTGTAGGTAAATCTTCTATTTTATGAATAGTTGCTTTCTTTTTCTCTCTATCTACTTTTATCTATCTATCTTGACTGAACAATAAACCGCAAAATTGTAAACGTTTTTAAATCAACATTAATTTGTTGGCGGGGGGTGGAGGCCCCAGGTTAACTTCTTTTCAACAAACCAAATAAAATATAGATTTAATAGAAACTAAATATAAACACACGCTCACATACATGCATGTATACATGCACGATAATAAAATATCTAATAAAACAGTAAAAAAGACTAAATTTGTCTTGGGTTAAATCTGAAATACCCTACACACATATATTATAAAAAATGGGCGTGACAGGTAGATGATTACGCTTTATAATAGTGTCTGCATTTCCGGTCAGCTTTCAATTTAACTAACGATTAACTAACGGACATATGTACACATGATCACACGAACATAAGGACATTTATCTTCAGATCGACTTGGTTTTTAATAACAATTAAGAATATATACTTCTGTGTGTTACAAATAATTTAAAAAACTTAATATACCCACAGTTTTATAAGGAGGGTATCAAAACTAAATGAAATTCTTAACATACAGCTTCAAGCTGTTATTAGTTAAGCAAAAAAAAAGAAAAAAAGTAATATATGAATATAACCATTAAATTATAAATATGTAAATATATACAGAAGTATGTACCACCCACCTGTACCCACAAACAGAAGCTGTTGTGCTGTGTATTGCAACTAAGATTGCAAGCAGCAAGTAACGAGCGGCAGATAACCACAAAAAAAAAAAAAAACTTTATATGTATAAATTTACTGGCAGCTTATGGTTTTTACACATGAAAATGACTTGACTTCCTTAAACAACTACAACACACGTACGTACATGCATTCCAAACAACCCACTTTCTTCTCATAAACTTACTCTTACACTGTGTGACTGTGTAACAGATATAGAGCAACTCAACTATATAATAATAAATACTTGTAAGGAATCTAAATAAAAGGCTAACCACAAAATTGCGTGTGTTCCGGAGTTTATACATACACACACTCGCACACATCTTACTTGGTTTTTAAGTTAAACAGTTGGTAAACCATAAATAGGATTAGAAAGTATGCCTAACTAAAGTCATGTTTATTATAAATTAACAATGTATACAAATTTTGCGTAAATGTATGCGTATACATGTATATACACATATGTATGCATATTGTTTATTTTATTAGTAAAAGCAATCAAAGGCCAAGCAGGCCATATATGCTTACAATGATATTGTACGTAATAACAGAAGACAGACAGACAGACACTCGGGACTGGTAGAATCATAGACATATAAACTTAATAAACATATAGACACTTGGGTGGGTGGTTAACAGCAATTTTAAAGTGGTTAGTGTTGAAATTTTGTTATTATGTTATTGAATATAATAATATATGAAAATTGTTACATGTTATGATTCTAAAACAATAATAAATAGATGTGTGTTAGTATGGAGGCATGTTTCTTTGTACAACAAAGATAAATTGTTTATATGCTTAAGTGGTAATATAATGTAGATATTTCAAGTTCCTTTATAGGTTTGTAACTTTTTATCATTTTTGTCCATCAGTCCTTCCTTCGATCGGTTTTGTATTTAAAATAAAACCTAAAGTTTTGAAAATAATATCGCTTTTATAAGTATTTTCTGTAGATAAATATCTAACAGATTTTAAAAAAGCTGTAAAATTATTTTTAGAAGCATTTGTCCGTCAATTCGGTAATGCAATCAAAGTAAAAGTTTTTAACTTTTAAAAAAATATTACTTATGGACATGAAAAATATGTCAAAATAGAATTTAAACAAAATAAAACCTTCACCGAATTGAAATTACACAATTTAAGTATATTTGTCTGTCAGTCCATCATCATTTACATTACCGGCCGGTTACAACTTAGTTAGACCTTTGGCCTGTATTAAGAGCCACGCACTGAAGGTCTTCTGCGCCTCTACTTCTCCCTTTTTGTACACCAAGTGTTTGCATAAAAAATTTTCTTTTCAGTTTTCATGAAAATATGATCAGATTTAAGTGTTTTTGTGAGTTCTGACAAATTTATGATGATTTAATTTCTAAAATGGGGCAACTCTTTCAAAATTAAAATTTATTATGTTTATGTTCTTTTGAAAGATTTTTTTTTTTTTTTCTTATAGATATAATGACTATTGTTATATCAATAAAATTATTGTTTTTAATTTTTTTCTTTTCAATCAACAATTTTTTATTAATATTTGGCTCTAAACTCCTAAAAGAGGAAGTGAAAATCAGTGGCGGTTATGTTGATGGTAAATGGGGCAAATATGCGGCATCAATTCGTAATATTCATAAAGATATTAAAGAATTCGGTTCGGGACATTTTTGTGGTGGTACAATTATTTCAAAACAAATCATATTATCTGCAGCGCATTGCTTTGAACGGGTAAAGGATATGAATAATCCCCAATTACAGGTGATGGTTGGTAGCAAGTATCGCATAAAAAGGGAACGTTCAACGCAAGTTATAAAAGTGTTAAAAGTAATTGTTCACTCACAATACGATCCCGTTATAATTGTCCACGATATTGCTCTGCTGCAATTAATGTATAATATAATGATAGATGGGCGGACGACAGATATTATGGCTTTACCGAAGAAGCCTGCCTATACCGGAATGCGTTGTACGGTATGTGGCTGGGGTCATATGTACTATTCGGGACCCAAACCCGATGAACTACTCTTTGCCGATTTACAAATAATCTCACAAGAAGAATGTAACTCAGATCCACCCGTAAAAGGTTTCCAGATATGTGCAACAGATCCTCATGATATAACAAAGGACACATGTCAAGCGGATTCAGGAGGGCCGTTATTTTGCATAAATGCCGTTTACGGAGTGACGTCGTACGGGGGACCGTGCGGACTGCTCAATCAGAGTGGTGTGTACACCAACGTCTATCATTATTTGAATTGGATTAATAAGAACAGCAGTCCCAATTATAAGGCGTGTCCAAAAGTTTTAATAATCTACATTCTATATATTTTAGAAATTTTTTAAGTTTTTTAAGCAAAACTAATTGATGTAAGTGAGTAAAATTTTGAATGAAATTGGGCTTAAGTGGAAAACTAAGAAGTAAAAAAAAAAACAACTAAATTTACCGTAAATACTCCCTAAATATATAAAAAGGGTGGGCGTGGCTGATATATGATTACGCCCTTTAATAGTGAATTTGTTAAGTATCAGCTTGCACGTCGAGTTTTAAGCTTTATAAGGTTTTTGGTAAATTGCGGATGTGTCGGCTACCCAACTGCGCCCAATTTTTGCCAAATCCATGAATAAACTTTAGAGGTCAATTTTTATGACAGATATATAGATTTTTGTTAATAGTGGGCGTGGCTTTTAAACGATTTAGCCCGATCTAAATACGTATGCAAAAATTGCCTCAACTGCTCAATATCTCAAAATTTATAACAATGAGATAATAATGGGTATACAAATAGTCGACCTTGCTCGTCTTTATAAGTTGTTGACTTTTGTTGAATTTATGTTTTTAGTAAAATTAGCAAAAAGCTTAACTTGCATATTATATGTCGTAGATGAGTTATGGTCGGTTAGTTCCTTTTGCAGTTGTTATCACTCCTGCTACATTTCGTTTAATAATTAAATACAAGAAACCAACACGCACACACAAAAACACCAACACACACGCCTATACGCATATTGATCTAATTTTCACATATACATATGTTGGCTATAAATTAATTTTCTTCTATTGAAATGTATTTTCATTTGTGTTTCATCTGTACGAGTATATCTGGTATATAGGATTGTGTGCTTTAAGGAATCTATGTTCATTAATTTCTGTGGGACATGTTGCCGACCACAATGTATTATATGTAATTAAAAATAGAAATTTTAATTAAGTTGCTTAAGAAGTACATGTTCAACACAGTTTTCTTATATTGTCAAAAAAAGAAAAGGGGAGAAAAAGAACTTATTCACCAGACAGGGGATACATTTGTCGGCACAGTTGGCATAAATTTTTTAAGAATTCCATTTTGCAGATTTTTGAATAAAATTTAAAATTATTTTTAAGACCCATAAAACACTCTATTTGAAACAAAAAACATGAGATTTGGCTTTAGCCAAATTTAATTTTCTTTTACTTATATTTATATAAATTTGACTGATTTTCTGCTTAAAATTTTTCTTGTAAATGGAAGAGGCTTTGGAGCATATATTTAAGCCTCACATTGTGTATATATATGTATTGTTCTTTCATATATTTTTGTTATAATAAATTGTTTGAAATTAGTTGGTCATAAAGAAAGTACAGTTATGTAATTTCCATTAAAACAAAACATGAATTTTTTCATTTTTCCACCATTATGATCAGTTTTCGTGTTTAGTACAAAACTGTGATGCAAGCTTTAAACAACTAAATGAAGTTTTAAACATTATTTAAGCTTAAATCGAAATAGTGATACTCTTTGCTTTTATGCATGTACGACTGGGCGTGGCAAAAATACAAAAAAGGCCACTAAGAACTATTTGAAAAATGTCCTTAATAAAAAAAATTAAAGAAAAGAACATTAAAAGTCCAAATTTATGTAGATTTAACAGTGTCCGTGCAAGTGTCCTTTAATGAAAAACTCACCGGGGCAAAAAGTTGAAATTTCAATTTCAAACAAAATGGCCAGAATGAGTAGATATATATGGATATCTTGTAAGGTCCTTGCAGTTTCATTTTCACAGTTTCAAACCGAAGGACAAATTTAGTAAAGCCGCAGCCATAAGAAAAAAGTAAAATCGACGAAATTAAATAAGGCCAAATCTTAATTACCCTCCACATCTAAGAAACCCGGTCGGACACACATATCTAGACTTAGATCGATCCTGTTTTTAATGCTGATCAAGAATATATATATACTTTGTAGAGTCTGGGTGTTGCATATAGAATGACAATCTTAGCATACCGTCCCATCTTATGTGGTGGGTATAAAAAGCAAGATATGCACATCATGTGGTAAGTGGTAGGTAAGTGGCTTCATTATAACTTATCTGTGTTTACAGTTTACAGTTTATGACGCTTTTAACGCAACACTTAACTGCAGTAAATTTATTAATATTCAATTTAAAATTTATTTGTTTTTATTTGAAAGCTTAGGAATTGGAAGAAGCGAGATGGAAAGCATAGAGAATTATGGTTCCTAGTTACATAAACTTTTCAACATCATCGTCTATGTCATAAAATTCATGTGTATGTTTATGTGTATGTGTGGTTGTTGTTTTTTTTTTTTTTTTTGAAATTTTATTAAACCGCTTAACTCCATTTTTTAAACTTAGAAGTTTAAAGTTTTTTTTTGTTGGTGTTGGTGTGATTTTATAAGTAGTCTTAGATAAGTGGTTTTGTTTTTGTAGGCGTTTACCATTTCTTGAAATTTTTGCAGTTTTTTACCTTAATGCGGTTATTTTAGTGATAAGGCGCTTACTGCTTGTTCTTATTTTTGGAATGTTTTGCCACTTTTCCCATTCTTTTCATCAACTCTGCAGAACATCACTCTACTGATCATAAGCATTCACTTTATTTTTTATTTTTTTAAAGTTCTCAATAATGGTCTTAACTGAAATCTTAAAAAACATAGCTTGAAGCTTATGCAAGTGTGTAAAGTATATAAACATACATATAGTACAAATATTGTTGTTGTTATTGCTGCTGTTGTTATTCATCTTCTTATTATTATTGTCTTTATTCTCTTTATTCATTTTTGAGCAAATACCTGAGCAATACATTTCATTTCCAACTCACTGGCTTAACGATAAATGTCAGCAACAACAGCAGCCATAGCAACAATCATCATCATCATCATCATCAGCAGCAGCAGCACCAGCTTTAACAGCTTTAGCATTATTGTTGCCCTTAGAATGCTTACATCAGCTTCTGCTGGCTTCTATCTTCATACACACAAACACATACACATACGTACACACTCTCTCATCACACTTACTCACTTTGCAGTACTTTTGTCTCGCTAGCAACCATTGACTGTGCCCTTATGTTGCGGTCATTAAATTTTCCTGCTGAACCATTGTTGAACTAACAAATGCATACAAAACAACAAAAACAAAAACAACAGCATCATATTAAAATCTTTGATAAAAAGAAGAAGAAGAGAAAGAAGCTCTCAAAAACTATACTTTTCTTATCAGTTGCTTCGCATCTGGTTACCTTTAGGCATCTTGTTCTTCTCTTTCTTTACCTTATTTTCGTATTATTATGATTGTTGTTGTTCTTCTTTTTGTTATTGCTACATGTCGTTCATGCATTAAAGGCGCTTAAAACATTTTCATCTTTAAATCAGCTTTTATTGCACTTCGTCTGCGGCTTCCCTTTTCATTCTCGCTAGACTTACTAAAGGTAAACTATCCCTCTTTCTCTCTTTCTCTTTTTCACAGTCCTGTACCTTTCGTTTCTTATCTGGTTGTATGTTTTGTATTATTATTATATATTGGTTGGGGGGTTATAAGTTGATGGTGGTGAATTGTTATGGTTTAATGTGGCCTGCTAACTAGTTCAATGCGGTATAGATTACATTTAGCACTCAGAGAAAGATTTCTGTCGCTTTAGCGAGTTTGACTAGAAGAATAGCATAAAATAAATTACATCATTCTAAATCCAATATGGCGACCATAGGAAAATGGTGTACCACCATAGTATTAAAGAAAAGGAGTTGACGAGTAGAATAAAATGTCGTCCTAGGAAATTCAAAATAACGGCCACAAGATAACGGGACTACGGGACTAACGATTTTTCCACATTGTAAACGACGTGGATATGATATAAAAGAACTAGACGATCTAGATGAGAATTCAATCTTTTTTTTTTTTGTCCTTTTGTTTTTGAAATATTTTTTTATTTTATTTTATTACGATTTGTTTAAGAGTTTCTTATTTTGCTCTCGCCTATATTTGATTTGTGGTTCATTTCGAAATTATATTATTTTTTACAGTGTACTTTAAGCACACGGTGTGTTCTTATTATTATAATTTTCCATAAAGTTTTTGTTTAGTAAATGGTGCACTGTGTGTGTGCAAAGCTAAACTAAAGTGTTACTTACGAACAACACTTTATACTAAAAGAATTTCTTATTGTTTAGTTTTGTTTTGTTATGACTAACCTAAAACAACAACAAAAACAACAATATGTAAAACGTAAAAAAAGAAAAATATACAAGAGGAAAACATTTTTATAGCCATCATGCACTAGTATTTTGCTTACATTAACGGATGTGGGCAACTGGTTATTATTGCATAAAATGGTATATTTTATATATGAAAACGATGAAAACTGCTTACCACTCTGATTTATTGTCTTTATCTGCAAATAAAAGAAAAAAAATAAATAAAAATTATGTGACCATTGTTACAAATACAACAAAAACAAAATGTTCAACTATAACAAATATGCTAAAATACTTATTACTTAACAATATATACAACATACAAAAACCACAACAATGATCGATTTTGTAGATTTTGTACAAAAATTGCATAACACAAAATCTTTCATAAAATAGATTTTATGATCAATCGATTATATGCATATAAACACAAGGAAGGATATCCTATTCCAATTATCAACATACACATACATACATAAACACATACTCTTACTCATACATACAAAAAATAAAAACAATGACTTGTAGCCCAATTGCTGGGTAGGTTAGTTGGTTGGGTGCTTATTTGGTTTGGGTGAATTGATTGTTGATCCAAAGAGTGAAAATAATTACCTGATAAAAATAATAATAACAACAGCAACAACAACGTGTTAAATATGCATATAAACACATATCGTGCAAGAGAATGCACAATAAATTGCTGGGATATACAGTGAATTGAATTATTTACATACTACACGAACGTACGTGTGTGTATGTTTATGTGCAATTGTCGTGGTAAGAGAAATGACTGTTTATCCTGGTTGAATAGCTAAAGACAGAGAGAGAGAGAAAGGGAGATAGAGTGAAACCTTATTCATTAGGTTGGTTAAATTGCCTGTTGTTGCGAAATGATGACATTTTCATATAATATGTTTACATAGCAATGTTGTTCTTGTTCTTGTTCATGTTATTGTTGTTGTTGCTGGTGCTGCTGTTGCATTTTCATGCATAATTATGTTGATATAAAAGCATTTTATTTGCATATGTTTAACACACGCTCACACACACACAAACGATTACAACTGAAAATTGATATCAGAGAGCAAACAATCATCAACATCAGACAACACAATAAAACGCAAACAACCAATCAACTGACCAACAACAACCCATCAACAATATCATCGTCAGCAGTATCATCATCATCATCATCATCATCGTCATCGGCATAACGATGCACACCAACACACACATAAGGACAGAAAGAATATACTATTCATTCAACATTTTCCTTTGCAAATACAAATAAATACTGAACACAAAGAAAAAAAAAAAAACAAAAAACAACAAAAATATTGTTGGCCAAACTAGATAAACTATGTAAACATATCATGGATACTGTAATGATGATGACAACGTGCTGGCCTGACCATACGCTCATTAGTAGTAATGCAGTTACAATATTTAAAAAGTGTATTATTCTATATTTACTATACCACTACTAGTGTATTACAGTATATTAAATTTTATAAAATGTATGCAACATTTTAAAATTTTTTTCTATTTAAATATGAAATTACTGAAAATGAACTTTTACTATTCTAGATTTACAGTTATAATGATTTTTTGTAAGTGGGCGTGTTTTTCGTTTTAATATTAATAATCTTAAATAATACAAAAAGGTACGGCCATAAGGACAAAAGGACGCACATAAGAACAAAATTCAAAATATCGTAAATAAAAAATTAAAAACAAAATAAAAAATATACGACAATATCTCCTAAAGCTTGACCAATACACATTGGGTACAGGTGTGGATTTGAATGATCGACCTTATCTGACTAATTTTGATAATTTTTAAACTAAAGTGTTCACCCTTTCTAATTATCTACCTTACAACTTTAAGGTCGAAGCATGATAAAGACGTTAATGACGATTCTCTATATATATACACTGTCGTTGTATTGGCATTTACATATCTACCCTTTTTTGCCAAAAGGGGCCTTTCATCGATAACCTTCGTATATATTTACATAAAAAGAAAAAACCACTTGTGTGCAAATATCTCATGCTACAGTTGGTACAAATGTAAATGATTCATTCGATACTTAAATTAGACTTAATTACTGTGCATCCCTAAGCTGAATAGCTACTAAGTAACATGTATTAATAGAACATTAAGAACATTAAACTAAAGGTCAATAAAGTAGATTTTATATTGTAAATTAAAATACAATAAAATAAGAGGCTATTGAATTAATACATGTAATAAAAATACATTAAAATTAAGAGAAAAAATTCCATAAAAAAGTGAAAAGGGAAAAAATTTTAATTTTCATTATCTCAACAGCGGATGTTGATGATGAGAGGGTGTTTGTAACAACTAAGCGGCAAAATCCACACCAACATTTATATATAACAATCGATTCAGGATCAAAATTTGAATGTCCGTCTGTATGTCCGTTTAAATTTTTGTGCTTCATGTCGAATTTTTTTGAAATATTTCAATAAAATTTGTTACAAAGATTTCTTTTTACTTAAAAAAGAACTCTATGGGTGGAACTAGACCATTTTTAGAACCATTTTCCATATAACCATTCTACTTTATATTTAAAAAAATCGCTATTCTTAATATTTTTAGATAAAAAATAAGTAGCTGTAACAAATTTGGCCTATATCGAACCATTTTTCCATATGAGATATTTCTCGAAGTGACTTATATGGCAAAGCCTCTCCTTTACTTATTAAATGATCAGGATTGACCAAGAATAACATTTTCTTTTGTATTAATATATATTTGTTACCATAAAACGGCCTTGACTTTAACACAACCTTCATTAAAACCACCCAGTAAAGGGATTGTACGACCAAACTGCATAAAAACAAAAAGAAAAAAAGCAAACCAGCAATAATTTACTAGTATATGCAAATTATAAAAATTATACAAGAAGAAGAAGAAGAATGAGTACTATCGTCATGTACTCATATACATATAACATAACAATAACCTTCACCTGGAAACATTGTGAAAGGAACACAACAGTTGCAATAATAACAAAAACAACAACAACAGCATGACATTTACCATAAAACTCATCAGGAAGAAATACATGAAGAAGAACTTAAACATGTAAACGCATGTGTACGTGTATGTGTGTGTAAGTGTGAATAGAGAAGATAACATAAAAAACGAAAAACAACAAAACGTCTTACAACAACTTAATTACGAAAATATTGTAACCTAGCAGCAGCAAAGTAAAGAAACGAAAAAGAAGAAAAAAAAAAAAGAATTCAAAAATAAAAGTTTTAGCAAAAGTTACAGGCAACATGTTCTGTTCTGTTCCAGGCGGTATGTAACATAACACAAAACATCCTCCAACAACAACAACAACAGCATGTTCATCTTTACCATCATCGTCACAATACTGTTCATACCCAGTGAGAGAATGTCGCTGTCGTTGCTTTGTATGACAAAAATTTTTGTATTGTTGTGTTGTTGTGTGTGTTGGTATGTAGGGGCGTGTATGTTGTATTGCCTCAAATCAAAACGTGCCGAAAATATCACTTAATTAACATTTTTACGCTTGAAGCTTAAAAGGTAATTAACGCGTCCACTTAATATATGTATAAAAACACTATTGAACACTATCCTAGTAATTGGATAACACGACCATGTTCATACCAATACTAATACCTTACCAACCAACAGCCATTAAAGTAAAGTTAAACATTTTAGATTTTACAATGCATCCCTAAACGAGTATGTGTGTGGTTTACGCGATAACAATAACAATAACAACAATAGCAATTTACTATGTGTAGTACCAGCCATACCTGGGTCTAGATGAGTGTTTATTTTTCTCCCTTTATATACCCTACACATAAAATGGCAGGAATATTAAGTTTGCCATTCCATTTAAAACAACCAGAAGGAAGTGGCAAAAACCCTACAAAGTATATATATATATATATGTTATTGATTAGCACCACAAACTGAGTTGCTCTAGATATGTCCTTTTGTCTGTCTTTAGTTTATACCATAATGGTAAATTTTGATATATTTAGGTGAAATTTTATTAAAATTGGGCACAATCGGTTAAGAGCCACACCCACAACCGACAAAAATCTTTTTATCTTGTAAAAAAATTAACTCTAAAGCTGAAATTTGTGTGTATATGTGCCCCAAAAATTTACCTCTTAAGTTGGAATTTTCCTACCAACTTATAATTGGGATCATCGATGAGTCAAAAATAGGCGTGGTCGAAAATCAGATACGCCCACAATCGACTAAATCCTATTTATTAGATATACAATTGTCCTCTGAAGTTAAAATATTTATATAGCTCTCACGCCCACCGTTTGTAAAAACGTGTGGAGAGTATTTAAGATTTGGCTTAAATCAAATTTCCTAATTTCACTTGTTAAACTCCAGCATATATTCGTGTGCGTTCGATTGGAGTTGTTCGATTTTTGTATGATTTTTATACCTGGCTGGGTGGCCGGCCTATGTTAGTTAAGCAATCTGTCGTTTTTTTTTTTTTTTGGCCAAAAGACAAACAACATTTTCCAATCACCAAAACATACCAATTACCATCAAAGGTCACTCGCACTTTCACCCTCACTCTTCTCTCAATACAACGCCCTCATTCTCTCTTTCTTTCACTCATCAGTCAACGCCTTCGATAAGCGGCTGCTTTTTATACTTTAAAAATTTATACATAGACCCACATACACACCAACCCATATACGGTACAAACAGCATTGCTCGGGAATGCATTTGCCACACCATCATCATGATGATGATGATGATCGTCATTATAATGATTATCATGCCGAGCAGAGGGAAGATACAACAAATATACCTTTGAAGGAAAAATTATGTGACACCATTGAATAAAATTTTGTAGCTCGAAAATGAAAATGTGTATAGAGGAGCTACCTTGAACCATGTTTACACACACATATTTACGCGCATACCTTGCCTGTGTCAGTTGTGTTTGTTTGTTTGTTTGCTTGTGTACGTACGCTCTTAAATGCAATTTAATTAATTTATTCACATTATTCAATGAAGCGCAATTCTGAATGCGTAATTACCAAGCACAACAAACGCCTCGTTGTTGTTGTTATTATTATTTTTATTGATATTGTTGTTGTTGTTTTCTTTGGTCCTCTTCCTTCATAGCTTACTTTTCACTTAAGTTTCCACCTTTGCTTAAATTGTCTTGTCTTCTGGTGCGTATGTTTATATAGGTATTCATGGCAATGCTATGGTTGTTCGTTCAGTTTGTTTTACGTTGGGTTGGTTGGTGCCATTTAGTGAATGCTTTTATAAAATGCATTACTTTTATAATGCAGGTATACTCTGTTTAACCATGCAATAGGTAACAAACCATTGCACAAGCAAAGCCTCAGAGAGAGTATATGTTTGTTTAGTAAACTTTGTCCTTACGTCCTTTAACTCTTTTTATATTTAACGATGTTAGTTATTAAATAAAGTACAATTATTGTAAATAGTTTCTTTTTTCATTAAAATTAAATATTTAAGATTATTGAAATTTAAAAACTAAACACGCCCACTAAAAAAAATCTTTCATAACTAAAAAGCTGGAGTTGTGGAAGCAGGAGCTCATATTCCGTAAATTTATATATAAAAAATAATAATAATATTGACACGCCCCTATTTTTTAAAACGCCGAATATTACAAAATTTGTTACACTTGACTTAAAATTCATTAAACTATGGTAATATATAAGTGCCACGCCCATAATTTTTTATAAAAACATCCCTAATAACCTTTAGAAATCAGTCTGCAATGTAGCTGCTTTTGCTACATCTGTTGTACCGAATGTTTTTTTATTTGATTAATGCTCTTATATCGCCATTGCTCCCTTTGCTGCTACCACCACCAACCACCACCAACTTTATTGCACTTAGCGGGCAATAAAACTTTTTAAGGTAATACTAAAGCTTTATTATTTTTTATCATTCATTTATTTTTGCTTTTTCTTACTTTTATTTTTTCTTAATTTAAGCATTCCGTGTCCATACGTCCGTAGATTACTTGAGCTGTTAGCACGCGCATTCACTATTGCACTAAATATCTACATATATATACTCTGTATATACTCTTATATATATATGTATTCTGGTGCTAATATTTCGCAGGTTTTTAATTGAATTAAAAAGCTTTATAATGGAATTGTTTTTGATCATTTATGGACATTTTTAAAATATTTTCCATCTTGTTAGCAATATTTTATTGGTAACTATCATTGTTATTGTTGTAGTTTTTTTTTTTTAATTATTTTCTTTTTATCTCTTTAAAATTGTTGTAATAGAATGCCGATTTTTGGAATTTTCACACATTAACATTTTGTTCAGTTTTTTGTTGCTTTAGCTTACGTTGAAGTACTATAATTACATGAATTCAACAACCACCAAATTGGAAAAAAAAATTATTCAGCTAAAGTTAAATCTTGAACACTCACCGTGCCTCATGCACGCAAGCTACTCAATGAGAATTTATGTCAATATAAATGGTTTTTCAATAAGAACATAACAATGTTGTATTTATATAAAATACAGAATAATTTATATATTGAAATTAAATTTATTCTAGATACAAAACATATCAAAATAAAGTATTAAACTATAGAATTCAATCTCATACATACATATATCCTTCTCGTTTGCAGCAATCTTCAACATCAAAAAATATTGAACATAATTTTTTCAATAAGAACATAACAAAAATTTTTATTTAAATAAAATGTTTTTTTAAAAATCTCTCCTAATTACCTTCTATATAATTACGTAGAATATACATAATGATGCTTGGATCCCTAAAAAAATTAAAATTATTATAACCTAACTTTCATTCTCAATGGACATCAGGTTAAAAACACAACAATAAATACCAGAGAGAAGGCAAGATAGGACAACAAATTTTGCCATGGAGTACAAAACAACTTGTATATTGCGTGCCAACAAGCAATCGTCAATGGTATGAAAATGGTGATAATGTGATGCAGCTTAAAGTGATATGTTTACGGTGATGAGGGATTTGCAGTGGTTGAGATTTGGGAAACGTGATTTGTGGCACAAATACACACGTGCACACTTTAAGCAAGAGACTGACACAAAGCACTTAACATAAGGAAACAACAGCAATCATAACGTACAGAAGACATATTGCAATAACCGAGAGAAAGGAAATCATAAAATTTACATACAAACAGTATGCTAATGGGGTAAATGTTAAACGTAAGTAGCAAGAAAATGTTACACAGCCTAAACAGTATCACAATCACAAACACACCAAGGAGATGAAATTCTATTTTAAGTAGTTATTGCACTTACAGCAGCACACACAGTCAAGTCAATGCTAAGTTCCGAGTTATTGGAAAGTAAACTGTTTAAGGAGAAGTGTTCACTTAAGGCCAATAAAATATTTCTCCACCATTCTCTTCTTACCTGATCAATAAATAAACTTTAAAAATGATCAGTTAGCAAGAAATAAATTTAATTTTCATTTATCATTCACGTAGATATCGAAAGTGATAACAACACTGCAAAGATCTAATAACTGCACCAGTGTTGTAGTAGAAATGCTCCACATGAATCAATAGCAGTACAAAATAAACTTGATACTCCAAACAGAACGAAAACAAAAAACAAAAAAACGAAAAAAAAAATGATTTGTAGGAATACAAAAGTTATAAAAAAACATAGTGAAAATGTTATAGTTGGTCCAGACCGACCCTTTATTACCCTACACCACTTAGTAACGCAAGGTTTTGCTATATAAGTCTCTACGTGAAATTTCAGGTCCTTTTTTAACAGGGTTCCTCTTTGGTCCTCTTTGTACCAAATTTCATAGAAATATCTCGAAATCGATGCAAGGCGTTTAGTTGCTACAAATATCCGCGCAAACTTAATATGCTCATATTTGCCACAAGTGGTGCAGGGTGTAAAAACAATATAAACAAAAAAAAACCTTATAAACTTGAGTAAAGAAAATTGAGAAGAACATCATCAGGAAACCGAAGAAGAATGTTGTGGTAAAATTGAATTTAAACAACTTTAAATCATGTACGATAAGAGCTAAAAGCAGTTCTAGAAGGCTTGCATAGATTCCTTCTTAAATAAAGTTATACGTAAAGACCTTACATTAGCATACTTGTACTAAGGTGTCTGCTTCCATAGCTTGTGCACAAAGGGTTATTTTCGCCTAAAGCATACAAACAGCTGAAGCTACGCATATATTTTAAGCGTTCTTTATATGTGTATGTGCGAATGGGCATTGAAGCTCTGTGTTTATGCAGTTGCTTAAATCTTGGCGTTTAAATGTTCTTCCGGCTAACCAGCAACACTGGCGCGCTCGGTTACCAAAGATTGCATGCCTGGCAGCTATCTGCCTGGAAAAGCTAAAAGTCTATGTTAACTGTGATAAATTGTTGCTTTTGAATCACATAACACACCTTTGCTTTAGCGGTGGTAAGTAAGCAGATTAAGACGGAGAGGGAAAGTGATACTTAAGCAAAGTTTTAACTTTAACACAGCTTAACTCCTCTTCAACAAGTATGAAAGTAGCATTTGGCTTAGCTCAAATCCTAAATATCCTACATATCTACATATAAACAGTGGGCGTGGCACATACTTAATTGCGGCCTCTAAAGTGTATACCTTATGTATCAGCTTGCAAATCGAGATTAACACTGAATCCAGTTTTTTCTAAATTGTGGGCGTGTCTGTTATCTAACCACGCCTATTTTAAACACATCAATAAATGAAGTAACTATAATTATGTCCCAAGTTCAAGTTCATAGGTCAATTTTTGTGGCAGATATATAGATTTTTGTTGATTGTAGGCGTGGCTCTTGATCGATTATGACAAATTTTCAATAAAAGTATGTGTGAAATATGTCTCAAATATATCTCAAAACTTAAGATCGTGAGAATGCCAACAAAAGACGGACACACGGACATGTCTGGATGGACTCAGTTTCTGATGCTGATCAAGGATTTACATACTTTGTAAAGTTTCTGGCTTATGCTTCTGTGTGTTTTAAATGGAATGACAAACTTTATATACCTCCCAATCTTATGTGGAGGGTAAAAAAAAAAAAAAATTTAAAAAACGATCCCATCTAGTTTAAAATCTCATCTTTTAAGGCTACTTTAACAACAACAACAGCAATAGCGTACAGTGTTAAATAATTTAAAAAATGGAAAAAAAAAGGAAGCTTTCTAGATTGCGTGAATAAAAAGGCTGATGTTGTTAGGTTTGGGTTTATCCCGCACATAAGGTAAAGCGACGGACAAATGCTGATTAGTTAACTGATATGCAACATAATTTCAGCAGCTACAACACCAACAATAACAACATTAACTAGATTACATCCCTTAGTCAATAGCCAATGATATCATTCTGTCTGGCTATCATCTACAAAACCATTCCCCAACAACTTCGTTTCACTCCTTGGGTATGGCAGTATTTTAGCTTAGAGGCTTAAAGTTTATGTTAAAAGAAAGAAATTCACAATTTACGTTTTAACATAAAATTGTACTTAAAAAAATTTTTTCTGAATATAAATCACCCTCTCGTCTGAGAACGTTGAAGTTCCCTTTCCTAAGCTTTTAAAACTATTTGCGTGTTAAGTAGCCACCGTGGTAGCTATCAAATGTCGATTTGGTTGTCTTTCCGCTTGTTTGTAAAAGTGTTTTTTTAATACTTTTTTTGGGTTGCTGGCCATACTCCGTTTTAGTTTGTAGTTTGTATGGATTGTAAAATGTTTGTTGTTGGTTGGTGTGCGTTATCTAGCACCTTAACCTTGTAAGTGTTCTTTATTTGCGCAAATATTGCGTTAATTAAAATATATTTTTTTTCTTTTCTTTTTAAGAGTTTTTCTTCTTCTTCTATGCTGATAATAGTGCTACTACTTTAAAATCTTACTACGATTAATTGCAGTTAATGGTTGGTGCTGGTATGTAATACGGCCTCCAGGTAACAAGTGTCCTACAGTTGGGTAACCATTATGATTAATGCAATAATACAGAAAAGTATGCATAACCAATCTTTGAATTACCCTATACCGCTGACTAAAACTCAAGCTTTCCAACCTTTCACACATAAAATGACAATAAAAAGAACTCACACACATATGTATACATGTAAAAATTCAAATAATTTTTTTATTTTGTATTATTTATTTAATTATCTATAGTTTTCCACTACTTATCTAAAGAATTTGTAAACAAGAAATAAAGAAGGTAAGTAAGTAAAGGGGGAAATAAACTAAAACCACAGAAAACTTTTATTTTGAATCAACCAACTGAATGATATAAAATTCCGCCGAAGTTCTAAAAATAAAGGAGAACCTTTTCATATGTAGGCACATGCACATCCATAAAAAATTATTCAAATGCATGCATGATGATGATGATGATGATGATCGTGGTGGTGTAATCCATACGGTTATGCATGAGAGATAATAGACGATACGGTCACAACATACACGTACGGTAAGCATTTAAACATACAAGTGTATACAGGTGTATATCTTACGATTAATAAATGATTGAGATGATTGTTATTGTTGTTTTTGTTTAGTTAGCGATTTAATCTTTTAAGAGCTTTATAGAAATTTTCATATAAAATTAACAAGACTAAGAATTTTATGTAAACTGATTGCTAAGCAGAACTATAAAAATTTAATGAGATGTTTTTGCTTTAAATTACAACAATCTATAGAAAAAACTGAGCAATAACATAAACTTAAAGACAAACTGATATTGAAAGTAATTAGTGAACAAAGGAAAAACCCAAACTTGTCACTATTAAACACTAATGAGGTTTCTTATATTATAACTTAAGCCTTGTGGGCGTGTCCGACTTAGCCCACTTTTCACCACATATTAAAAAAAAGGCATTTTAATGGGTCGTGGGCTAATTCCGCTCAACAGAAACTAAAAGTTTTTGTTCAAAATTAAAAATTTCCGACAAAAACAACAACTACTCAATATTTTAACAACAATCGGATAGTTTAATATGATAAAAAACACACACATCTCATAACTTCAAATTATGATCAACAATTATTTCATGATCTTTAAACTGTTATAACAAAAAAAAATTCCACCTCATACTGTGATGTACTGTACTTAAAAATGAAAAAAAAAAACCTTAATAAAATTGTGCCATTATACCCTACTATAATTTTTTTTCTTGCTCCTTTTTCACATCTTATGTGCGTATATTTAAGTTAAGTAAGTTTTTATATAAAACGAATCAATTATAGATTTATGACCGCAAATATGGTATAAGTTACTTAAAAAGACAAAAAAAACACTTGAATTGAAATTTTTTTTTTTGTAGTAAAAATTTTTTCTTTAGCAAACTAAATCATCAGCGCAACATCAAAGCAACAAGAAGCAGATCATAAAAACAAAAACAGATTCCATGTGTTTCAACAAATATATCACATTATGAGATGCCAGACAAATTGAGTTTAAACAAGGAAAAGAAAAGAAAAATGTTTTTTATGGTTTAAGTCAAATAAAAAGTACTCTTCATAAAAATATGGGGACATACTGTGTACCTAAAATTGTGTTAAAGTTTATATTTTAACTTTAAAAGGGTATTAATTGTACATGGTACCCATTTAAAGTATCACCGATGGCCGCACTATGTAATTTTTTTAAATGAGATTTGAAAACTTTTGATTTTATGGGTTACTAATTTGAACTTCGGTCCTGCCAATTATATTATACTTATATGGTTATTAAGACTCAGATTTTGCTACTAATCAAGAATATATGGTTTTAAGAAGATCATTGGAGCCTCCTTTTTATTCAAGTAATTGTTTTTTCTTCAGAATATTTGTTGATTTTTATTATTGTATAATACACTTACATATAAAACGCATGGCTCATTCACATTAAAAAGCATTTACACCACACACAAGGCAAGCAGTAGCAACAAAGTATTTATGGACCGACCGACCGACCGACAGAAGATACTGTTGCGGATGATTGAGTCAGTATCAAATGCGTTATTTTTTAATGTTGCTTCCCTCTCTCTCCCTCTCTCTGTATCTGTCTGCTTCGTTATACAATACAAGCTACTGACAATTATTATATGCGGCTGATGATGATTTATACGTTACGGGGTCAATTAAGATTTATGTGAATGGAGAGGAGTGTAAGAAGTTTATATAAATATATTTTCGTATTTTTTATGCAAGATTTATTTAAAAGATTGGATTTTTTCCTTCTTTTTTTTTTTATTAATTCAACAACAACAAGAACTATAAAATATATTGAAGCATTTAGTTTTTTTTTTTTTTTTTTTTGTAAATGTACTTAAAAAGGAGTTTTTTAAGAAACTAGCCAGACATACAATACTTGAAGTTTGGAATTTTAAAATCAATTGACTGTTAAAGGGCACAATAAAATATTAAGTAAATGAAATTTTTTTCACAAAAATTTTCTTAATTTGTGAAAAAAGTCTCAGCAACACCTACAACAACAATAACAAAATAATCTTCTTTTTTTTTTTCATTTTAAATGTTTGCTAGTAAGACCTTTGTACTGTCATACCTTAAGTCAGACATATATTACCTCAATTTCCTGGCTTACAGGGTTTTAAAGGGAAACCAAGAAACTTACATGTAATTCAAAATGAAGGGATTAATAAATAGTGCAAAAGAATGGAAGATTTGTAATAACAAAAATTGTATACGAGTATTTGTATTTGTTATTAATCTTCCAAGTATTCAGTTTCTTCACATTGCAAACAACAATACGTGCAACAGGGATATAAGAAGAATTTCAAAAATTGTTTTGTTTAACGTTAATTTTTATTTTCTTTGCTCTTCCAATACAAAGCAAGGCAGTGCGTGAAATAAAAGGGGTACAAAATACACGAATACGCTACATGCTGGTGTAATAAACGTCAAAATGTGGCCCATCGCTGTCCATTTCATCAACGTGTGAAATAAATCACTCAAAGTGCTGAAGATCCATTAAACACAACGCCAGCCAACCCAATAATAATAATACAAACATACTGGGTTAACAAAAAGGCACAGAGAGCCAGTCAAGCAGGCAGGCAGGCTGCCATAAATACCTACAAGTAGGTTGTTGTAGTGGTTTTAGAGTAAAAAACTTGGGGGTCTACTATTGTTACTAAAAAAGAAAACAAAAAGAAACCAAAAAGAGAAAAAAACCCAATAAACTTTAGATTGCTGTGTACACGTGTTTGTGTGTATTCGTACCTTTAATAGTGTTTTCTTAAAAGTATTTTGTCTGGCGATACCTTTGGGTGTTGAGTAACTAACTATAAAATGTGCAACAACAACAACAACAATTACTACAAAACAGCGAAAATCAAGGTTTTATTTTAAGTATGCATTAAGTAGCAAAATTGCCATGAAGCACACACAAAACTTATGCTTCACAATATATGGCATAGAAACTTTTGTATACACATACAAATAAACAGAAAAAAAATGAGAGTGAGTGAGTGCATATAAGGGGAATGAAGGGTGTTCCACATAATATGTGAATGTGACTGCGAATGGGAAAAGTAAAAGGGAAGAAGAACTTGTGTTGAAATATGTAAATGCAACAAGTTGATGTACAATAAATAAATGCAATAGTTGATATTGAGTGAGTGTGTGTGCATACACTGCACATAATATATAAAAAGCAGAAGGCAACTAATTCAACTAATGGATTGAAAATGAGAATTCCTCCTAGACAGAAAAATTGCAAAGAGGTTTTTTTTTTGGGTAAACTGCTCATAAGCTGACGGGTATACTAAGTTGGTCATTTCATTTGCAACATTCGAAGAAGAAATCAGGAACTGCACAAGGTATATATATTCTTGATCAGCATCAAAAACTATGTCGGTCTAGACATAAACATTCCGGGTGTACATATGTCCATATGACCGTGTCTATCCGCGGTTGGCTCTCTCACGATTATAAATTATGAGATAGTAAAATTTTCTACATAACCTTTTAGATTCCGAATGTTGATATCTGCTAAAAATTGGTCGAAATCGATCAAAAGCCACGCCCACAATTTACAAAATGGAATAAATTTGAAGATATTATAGTTTCGGGAAGCAGATTATTATAATAATTAAGCAAAATAAACCACTAAGCCACGCCCACAATCGTAATAAATCTAAAGTTTGATGCACATTTTTATAAGTAAGTTCATTCATAGACTTGTTAAAAAGGGTGAAACTGAGGAAAGGGAACGCCTGCACATTTTGTGTAATTTTGAAAGTATTTAACATTAAAACCTAAGTCAAATTTGATTTTTTTTTATGTAGATGATTTTATTTATTATATTGTCATACAAAAAAAAAAATAAATAAAAAATTGTGCTAAAAATGTGAAAAAATATAAAAAACTTTTTGCTAAGCATATGTTTTCATACTAAGAAACAGAGAGCAAAGAATTTTGCTCCATTAGTTAAAAAATTTATTGGTATGAATTTCGTGGCAATGCATGCACTACTTAAAGCCTGAGAATCATTGAACTCTTTTAGTTATTACTTGGGTAGGTTACCCATGTTACTGTACGCATATACATATATACATGCATTAAAATGTATTAACATACATTTAAAATAACACCGTGACAACAAACACATGTAGCTCAGATGTAAACTTTTTTTTTTTTAATTTAATTTTTTTATTTTTTCACTGCATAACTACATTGTAACAATTTGCAATTTAAGCTCATTTATCAAAGTAACAACAAAAAAAGAAAAATAAAGAAAAAAACAGAAATTTTTATATATGAAACTCGTTTTCAATGTTTTACTTTAGATGCCGTCTTCATTTCTTTGCCCTGGCAAGCGTACATGACGACAGCGACAACAATAACAACAACAACAACAACAATGCACAACAATTATCTTTAAAAAATAAAAAAATAAAAAGGACTTTGCCAAAGGGCAAATGAGGCATTTGACGCCATACAGAAACGCCAATTGAGATGAAGAAGGATGAAACCGAAAATTCCAAAAAGAAAAAAAGGAAAAAAACATACAATATATGAGTTATAAATAAGTGAATATGGTATAGACGATCAAACCTGAATATTTATTATCCTCCATACTGCCTACTCCTGCCATGAAGGCTTAATTCGACGTTTTTTTTTTTGGGGTTTTTTATGCGTCCCGAGCGTGCCACATAAATAGATTTTTATTGATTGTGGAAGCGGCTTTTCATTGATTTTGACCCATTTAAATAACCAGAAGTATCTGTAAAAATTTCAGCTTAATATGTCAAAATTTGCGACCTTGAATGTGCCAACAACAGATGGACACCCGGACACACGTCTAGATCAATTTAGTTTTTGATATTCATCAAAAATATATAAACTACTACACCTTCTTCGGCATATAAATTGACAAAGTTATTATATCCTCCATGTTATTCGGAGATTATAAAAAAGGTAAGGTTTAAAAAAAGAAGAAGAAAAAAGAAATGATGAGAAGAACTCTGCCTTAAAAATTTCACAATAAAAAAATGTATACGTGGGTTGATGAATTTGCAATAAAATGATGCCATCCCGGTAAGTGAGTTAATTTTTAGATCTTTTACACCCAACAACAACAAAAACATTAACTACACCCACGTCCCTACACCTATCATAACATCACACAATATCATTGTGTGCAGATATTGTTGATAAAAGACCTTTAACGTTATTATTAATTTGTTTTCAATAAAATCAATTAAATTTCTTTTATGTGAAATTTGTTACACACACACGCACACACAGAGAAAAAAGTAAAAAAAAACCCATAAAGGTGAAAAACTTGACTTGACTCGACTTGACTTGCATTGACTTTGTCTTGCTTGCTAGCTTGGTTGGTTGGTTGGTTGTGCTTCTAAAACATAATCAAAGCAAAACGCAAGAAACGTTTGCCTTTATTGGCCAACATTAATGCCGGTATTATGTTATTCACTTTATTATTATTATACTTTTCGTTATTTTCTTTGATTTCATATCGATTTTTGTTGCCTGAAGATGGTCGCCGCCACCACCACCACCACCATCACCGCCTCATATTACAACCGGCCAATCATTACTAACATTTATGGTATCATTTGTTAAATGTCATCTTCGTATTATGTGTATGGTGCAGCTAGCATACCAAATTGATGATAACAATAGCAACAGCAACAATAATAACAATAATAACACCAACAACAAGACCAATACCAATCATGGCCAACGTCCATACAAAGAATGTTGCATTGAATAGAATGAACACACATTTCAATGGTAGACATATGTGTCTATATAGCAACAACAATAACAATAACCTCGAAGCACACAACGATCAAGAATATTTCTGTTGGGTTGCTTGTTTGTTTGTTTGTTTGTTTGTTTGTTTATTTGTGTAAAATTGTTGATCATGGTCATGGCTTTGGCTTATGGCCAACTAGCCCAAACCAATAACAACACCAACAACAACAACAACAACAATCAAATTTAAACATATAGCAGTTTACAAAATCATTTTCGCGCTTTTCAAAACATTTCCTGCAACATTAATCGTTGATCGGCATAACAATGCGGGTATTAAGAGGACTTGCAAGTCGAAATATTTTCATTATTTTTCCTGTACATACATATCATACATACGTACATGTATACAATATATAAACATTCTTATGTAGCATTTAGAAAATCATCAACACCGTAAACTCACACGCACACACGTAAACACATAATCAATTCTTTACTCAGTGTGTGTTTACATTATAAAAAGTTCTCTTTTGTTCTGTATTGTTTATGTTATTGAAGAAAAACAAAATGAAATAAAAATTGCTGGAAAAAAATTTAATTTTTTGAAAAATTGTTTTTATTAGATATCTATAGAAATGAAGAAGAATGTATTTTGTTATCATTACAAAGCATACAATTGTCTACGAGTAGATGGATATATTGGCATCCACAGAAAAAGAGAGTGTACACATACCCACATACACACGAAATGTATATGTACGAGTACAATAGTAAACAATTGGTTTGTTTGGATTAGTTGATTGTTATAAATGAAGTTCGATTTAAGATGTAGCCAATAGTACTTTTATGTTACAAATAATATCAAAACTCGATGGGAAGAGACTGATAACAAAAAATAAGAAAAGAAAAAGTTGAAGTAGTAAAGGGGTAAAGGCAATGCTGAGGTGGCGAAAGAAATGTAAGGGAAGAGAAAAAAAGAAAACCAAAAATAAACAAAATAATAGTTAATGCGGAATAAGAAGCAGAGAAACAACAATATAAAATAAATTTATTGAGCAACAATTACGACGACAGCAATTGTAATAATAATAACAACAACAAAAACAATGACAACAATTAAAAAAAATGAGGAAGAAGAAGAAGAAGCAAATGGAAAAAGAAGCCTGTGGAGCACAAGAAGATGCTTCTCCACATACGGAGAAGAAGAAACATATGGAACAGAAGAACCATTTTCTAATTTTGTAGCTAAATTTTAACCGTTTAATATGATAATTTTCTTTCATTTTAGATTAAAAAAAATAATAATTTTTTTTCATTTTTTACGATATATTTTATTAATAGTAAAATATAAGATAATGAAATATAAAACAAAAGACTTTAAAAAAAAAAGAACTTTTCTCCGTTGGAATAAAAGCGATTATATTGTAGAACTGAAAAGTACCTGCCAAAAAATTACCATTATCCCTGCTGTTGGTGGTATAATAACAATAAGAGTAAATGATGCGACAACAACTATAACAACAACAGCAACAATGCATGCATGTTTCAATTCGTTGGAGGCCAAAATTTTATAATTTTTGTTTTTGTGTTTTACTTTCCTTTCCCCGTTTGGTATTGGCACAAGGCGTTGTGGTATTCAAGCTTTATTATCACACACACACCGCTTAAATATTATATGGATTCTTACCGCACAACAGCAGTAAAACAAAATCAAAACAAGTGAAAATGTTAAAGTTGGTTATAAGCGGCCTTTTAAAAGCCTACTACTGTTCACTTGGTTAATTTACTTCTATCAGAAAACTCGCAGCATTAAAGGTCACTCTCTGAAATATCTGAAATTTCATTAAAATATCTTCAAAAATTCTGTCTGCAATTTGCTTACAAATTTACATGAACAGACAGACTTACAGACGGATATGATTAAATTGATTCAGAAAGTGTTTCAGTATCAATCTATTTACAGTTTAACAGTTACAAACATTCGCACAAACTTAATATACTCATGAAGTGGTGCAATGGATAAAAACAACAACAACAACAACGAGAACAATATCATAAACGCCAACGAGCATATAAAAAATCTCAATAATTACCAAACAAAAGCCTTAAGTACTTGTTAACAAGTTGGAATATCTGTACGATTTACATGCTGTAATTTAAATTTCGCGCACGCCTTAAAACTTTTTCTGCTTTTTCTTCCCTCTCTCTCTCACTCTTTCTCTTGCTCTATATCCGTCTTTGTGTGTTTTTTGTTTTTCATTGTTGTTTTCATAAAACTCTCTACTTTCATTATAAGAATTTAAAAAAAAAAAGTTTAAAACGAATTAAAATTACTAACAGGTAGGAATAGATTTCCCGTTTGGTTTTTTTTTAATAATATGAATAGTTTGCAAAATTTTGAATTAATTAGAATAAACCATCATCTAGCACCTTGTACAACTTCAAAGTATTTATACGAACTAAATCAATAAGTTTGATTATGTCCGTCAGTCCTTTCGTTTATTTATTGTAATCAACCTTACCGATCGTAATTTTTGATATTTAATGATGAAATTTAGCACAGGCTTGGGGTAAGAACTGCCGCAATTGAAAATGAATCTAATCGAGTTATTTTTAAGACCCCATTATTAAGTTTTCTATAATTGTCTCATTTTCAGTAGTTCGGTAACCAAATTTTGTAAAAAACTTAATAGACTTTTAATTTACCGCTTAGTGTTCTTATATAAAAAAAATTTGTGATGGATACATTTTTTGCGGTTGCCAAAAAATAAAAATAAGAAGAGACAAAAAATATGTATTCTTACTACTGTACTGTTGTATTGGATTACGGATGGAACCCATAACTTAACTAAAACTAACCATTCTACCAACCACCACCAACAATTCCAATAAAACGTTTTACTAACTGTTTTAAGTTTAGCCGCTAACTATACAAATTCACGTAACAATGTACAAAATGAAATTTCAAAAGAATACAACAACAACAACAACAACAACAACAACAACAATAATATAACAGTAATAACAACAACTGCAAAAATATTCATTTCGCGTAATTTCTTTTAGAGTTTTAAATCAAAAACCGAAGAAAGTTAATATTTTTTTTTTTTTTGTTTTTGTTTTTTCTTTTGGAGTTTATTACCTCAAGGTAGCAAGCGCGCTTGGTTAAAAGATGGGGAGAGGGAAATGTTTCAAAGTTCAGTTCAGTTCAGTTCAGTTCAGCTTTATGTTTTATATGGTTTTGAGCTGAATGCCCAATAATGGCATGATTTCGAGGTGTAGATAATGAGCCGGCCATACGTATTAAGCATAATGAGTTTAATGCTTTGTTTTTATTTTTTTAGCTCATTTTCTTTTGTAGGCTGCTTAATCAAATGAACATGAATTTCTCACTAAGTAAAGGCCGGCAGTTATTGCGGTTACTGATGTTGACGAACGCGATGATGACGATGATGATGATGATAGCTTCTCTGCTTACAACTCATTTTAATTTAACTTTTTAATACACTTAAGTATGTTCTCCCATGTACAAGCGAAGAAAGAAAAAAAACCAAAAATGTTTCATTTTTCGTCTTTCAACATCTTTTTTGTTATGGCATGTGTTTGGCATATGATTGAAGAGATTATTAAAAAAATTGAGAGCACAAACAATACTTAAAAGTTAATTCTGACGAAAGGTCATAACCCACAGCAAATCGATAGTGAAGGAATGCCATGCTAAATTGTCCAGTTTACTATTTACAACCTTCATAAATAATCAAAAATCTTTACATCTATGATATACATACATGTATATGGAAATATGTAAAAAAAGGTAAAAAAAGAAAATTTTGGCTTATGTCACATTATAAATACCCTCTACACCTACATACAAAAAGTGGACTCTTTCTGGGTATTGCGAATGGAATGACAAACTAAGCATATCCTCATTTTATGTAGAGGGCATAACAAAATTTATGAAAATTATTTTAACATTCCTAAACACAGTTATAACATCTAAAGAATGTTCGTAATAATCTAACGTTTTTTTGAATTCAAAGCTATGCCTTCAGAATCTTATTGCGTGAGTGTAACCATTTAACAATTAATTAAGGAAGAAATTTAACCTAAAGATTAAAAAACAAAACAAAAATAAATAATAAAAATCAAAATATTCATTAATTTCTTTTGATCATCATACGCACATACACACGCCATATATAAATATATTTAAAGGTAGACTTTATACCCACTTAATCTTTACTTATCGATAGCGATGATCTTTTGAAATGCTTATCATTCATATGAAAATGACAACAACAGCAACGAATTTCACAATTTTATCTTTTTCAAGACAGACAGACAGACCGATTACAACGCCCAATGAATATTTTTTTTTTATTGACTTTTCATTGCTTTCATTATTCATTGAGAATGCAATTCAATGAATGAATAAATAATAAAATAAAATAAAATCATAAAATTTTATAAAAAAAAAAATCTGAACGAATTTGGCACACCCAACGGTTTTTTTTTTTGTATTTTATTTGTGACTTTTTCTTACTTAGCTTGATTTGATTATTCCGTTTTTCATTTATTTCGCTCTCCATGACATCACTCATGTAATTATGCATTCCACCTAAGATTAAGGGGTAAAGTAAATTTAGTAATTTCTTATGCAACTATAAAAAGGAGGCTTTAGGCATTCTACACCCTTGAAAATCTGAATATACCCAAGTATGCTAATCCGTCCAAATGTCTGTCTTTTGTTGATAGTTGAACGATCGTTTCGGAGATGTTAAGCTAAATTAACGGCATTTTAAGTTTCAGCGAGCAGGTTTTTTGTTTAAATTGGAAAAAAATAATCAATTGCCACGCCCACATTTTGTAAATAAAAGACTTACTTTTTTCTTTTGAAGATTTTTTAAACCATTAAGTTTCAAAGACTTTTCACTTAATTTTTTAATTGTTTCGCACACTTCACTTAATTCGTATAACTTTTGCGCTAATGTTAAAAAACCATAAATAAGACTTTGAAGCAATTTAATACCAAGCTAAAGATTTTCGAATTTTTTTTTTTTTTTTTAAATCATTAACGTTTAACTTTAGTGCGCTATAGCAAAGTTGGAAAGTTTTACATAAAACTTTTTTACTTAGCATTAAATTTATCTATAAATATTTAAAACTGACATTTGATCGTCTTATATAACAAATACTTTGACACAAACAATATATCCTTCTGATGGTTGTGGTGTAATGTTCACCAAACCAAAATGATCAACAACAAGGCTGCTGCTGAACATTGAAACAGAAGATGTTGTAAAAAGAAGTAATTAACAGCTTACAATAACAATAACAACAGTAATAATAATAATAATAATAATAACAAATTTCAGCTTCTTTTCAACACGATTGCATATTGAGCACGCACAAAGTGTGAGTGTGTGCGTGTGTCTGTATATACGTTAATATCGAAAGCCGGAGATAATAATTTTTAATGTTCTTTATGTTGAAGCTTCTTCATAATTCTACTTGAATATTTTTCGGTTTTTATACATGAGGCTTGTTAAGAAGACGTCTACTGATTAAATTTATTTTTTTTTGCTTTTTTTTGAAAATGACTGACTGACTGTCTTAGGCTTACTCTAAGTAACTGCATGAGTAACTGAGTAATTGCTGCTGTTGCTTTAAGTAAATATTACAAAACGTTATATTCAGCAGTTTTTTCTTTTTTCTTTTTTTATGGTTCACCGTTTCCCCACGTGATATGGCATGTGATAACGAATGAATGAATTTTTGGGTTTGGGTTGTTGTGGTTTTATTCTTATACGTGGCTTTGAAGCATCTCTTCCTTCTCTTTAAAGCCACATTCGCAGCTACAGAGTACATGTGTGCATAAATTTTAATTCATTTCAAAAAAATTAAGATAACGTTTTAGTATTTTTGGCCACTTGTTGTGTTGTTACTTTAATCATATACAGACAGTTAACTTTGATTAAAGACACAGTACTAAGATGAAAACCGACTACTTAATACTCTACATAAGGTGGGTAAGGTTTTTTTTGGAGCGAGTAAAGATCCTGAGAACCTTTGGACTTATTCTATTTTTAACAAAAACTATACACGAACAAAATCTTCCAAAAACAAGTATAAACTTCCATAAAAGTATTTCAAAAATGTTCATTATCTCAATCAATAAGGTATAGATTTATATAAGACGGAATGACGGACGTATTAAAATCAACTAGAACATTGGATATAATAAAAGTTGATGGGTCAACCTCAGATGACTCTATATACTATATAAACCTTATATAACATTGATTGGTGTATAACTCATAAAAACTTCCAAAATGTAATATTTATCGGTATCGTTTAAAGAAGAAAATGCTTAAGAAACTTTATTATCTTAAAAAAAAAATTACTGATATCTTTAGATTTCACTTAAAATTAAAGAAACAGTCTGCACTTTAAATTTCATCAAAACTTTTGTATACTTTTTATACTCTATACATAAGATAACGGTATATTAAGTTTATCATTCTATTTGCAATATTGAGAATGAGGCACACAAAGTATACAATCGGAATTAAAAACTATGTCGATCTAAATATAACGGTCCGTGTTTCCGTCTATTGATGGCATTCTCACATTCATCAAATTTAAGCGGTTAAGATGAAATTTTTTACAGACATTTCTAGTTTATAAATGCATATTAAAATTGTAAAAAATCAGTAAAGAGCCACGCCCACAATGGAAAAAAATTTATATATCTAACACAAAAAATTAAGCCACGGAGTTGAAATTTGGTACACATATTTATAATTGTCTCATACATCTTTGAATGTATTTATGTGCCAAAAATGGGCGTGGTAAATTGTAGATTGTATCATATTTCACAAAGTAACTTTATATGACACAATGATTCACGTTTACTGATACTATTAAATGGGTCTGGATTATATACTATTAGTCCTCATCATCATTATTATTTCATTATACCTTAGCGATAATAACTTGGAGATTATTAAGCAGGAGGCTGCATCTTCTGCAACATCAACCTTAAAAAAGCTTATAAGTAGAATTTAACATTTTAAAACTTTACATAGCGTTCAATTGTTAAAAAAAAATCTTAAAAATATTAAACATAAATTTATCTACCAATCACAGCAATCTTTCTAACATAAGATGAGAAAAAAAGACTATCCTTAGAATTCCCATAACTATGAATTTATTTATTCTCTGACTTTTATAATTGCCCTCACTAGATAGATTTTCATCTCTCACTAGAAACCAAATTATAAAAATGTCTGAACTTTAACGACTTATTGACTTTACCTTCTACCTCTAGAAAACTGTTTAGTTTGTTTGTTATGGCAAACATAGCAACAAGCAACATATAGAATTAATATATGGCAACATCCTTATTAGTGCATTAAAATGTCAAGGCAACTATAAAGTCAAAGCTTTCAGCACAATCTTATACATACACATACACTAACACCAAAAAACCAGGAAAGGAGTAGAGAAAAAAGTTGTCCCATGAAATAGTTTTGTATGTGAATAGAAAGAAAATTGACGCACCCTCAATGAAAAAATGTTCAACAACATAATATCTTCTTCTTATATATGTATATATGTATTTAAACAATATGTGGTAGTGGTACTTACGTAAGTATCTAAACTTTAATATGCAACATAAGCTTAACTTAGTTGCCACTAGCTATAAAATACTAAAAAATACAATAATAATAGACAAACATAAAAAAGAAGAAGAATCTATGTTTAATACGTAAGTATGTATGTTTAAAAATGATAGCAAATGTAAGATAACGCATTACACGTTTATTACTTACCAAACGTCTGCAGGCATTGTATCAATAGAGTTTTAGTTTTGGTTGTAAGGTTATGCAGCAAGTGAGGATGTAAGAGCATTATCTAAAAAAAAGAAAAAATTATTGTCATACAGTATGAAAACACAATAATATTAACAACAACAACAATAATAATAAAAGCAATTTTACATGGACCCACATGTACAACACATGCATGCATACATCGTCATGTACATGTAATATGTGCCAACATAAAACTTAAGCCTAAGGATGTAGAAAAATTTACCAAAAAGCAAGTCTATCTCTCTTTGGAAGAACATGTGTAATAACAAGCTGGCTTACATACATATACATACATACGCAAGCTGCTTAGAAACACAACACAAACAATCATGTCTATAAACAACAACAATCATAAAACATTTTGTAATACTGATATAAAGGCACCATTATATGTATTGTATACCAACCTGTGACAAAATAGATGAGAATCAACAGAAACAATAACAATTGAGAAAGCACCAACAAAAAAACGAAACAATGTTGTTGTTGTAAAACAAAACTCAGAACACTTGCAAACAGTCGAGTAATTTTGTCCGTACGTCCGTCAATTGAAATACTTTTACGAATCTTACATATGGATATATCAAAAGTGGGCGTGGCAAATTTTAAGCCCATCCAAGCAGGTAGTCTTAATTTTAAAATGAAAGAAGAATATTTGATTTATTTTGTCTGTACGTCCATTGTCAAGGCTTTCATTGTTGAAGCAATTTTGTCCATACGTCCGTCAATTGAAATACTTTTATCTTTCTTCTAGATGAGTATACTAGAAGAGAGCGTAAGGGAATTTTGACCCCATTTGATCATACTTTTTTAGCTAGGTCTATTTTTAATTGACAATAAAGATTTCGGCAAATTTTATCCGTACGTCCAATGTTTAAGTAATTTTGCAAATGTTTGAGTAATTTTGTCCGTTAATGCGACAATTGTAAAACTCTGATCTATCTTCTAAATGCATATACGAGAAATTAATGTACCTAGTTTTGAACTGTCCTGACCATATTTTGCCGGCTAACCTCACTTTTAAATTGACGGACGTATAGACAATAAACAAAGGATAAAATATTTTCATATTTTCTCTATCATATACATATAAAGTAGGGTGTAAACAAGTCTCAAATGCTATTCTCAATAAAAATTTATAAATAAGTACTGTCACGTTTCTTATCACATATATAATTATTTTCAAATTTTTCAATCATTCAACAAATTCTTTAATGAAAAAAAAAATATATATATATTCTTTAACAACATCAATTTAACGGTAAAAAGGTCACACGTTGAATGTCTTTATAATAGAATAGATAATACTAACGTACAAGTATACTCATAAAGTTGAAACAGACAGAGAGAGGGGAACATCGTAAAGCATGTCATTGACATTTAATGTTCATGGAGAAGAATGAAAAACAAAACAAAACAAATGTTATAATAAACAATATTGACACTTAAACTCCATAATAAATACATACAAATGTATCGTGTGCGTGTGTGTATGCGTGTGTGTGTGTGTGTACAAATGTGTATATTTATAACAAATCATTATCTAAGGTTCTAACATGTATTTGTTGGTAAGTGGAAAAGCTAAATTTGGCTTAGGTCAAATCTTATCTACCCTTCGCTTATTCATACAAAAAGTTGGCGTGGCAGGAACATGATAAAATATGCACGATGTGTCAAGTTTTATGCTAAGTACGGTTTTTTATAAATTGTGGGCGTGTCTATTATCTGACCACACCCTAATTTAATATATATAAAACAATATGTAAAACAATTTTCAAGTTTTTAGCTTACTTTTTGTGGCAGATAAATAGATTTTTATAAATTGTGGGTGTGATTCTTCACCGATCTCCTTAGTTTTTAATGCTGATTAAGAATGTATAAGAATGTATATACTTTGGAGGGTCTTTAATTTCTCCTTCTGGGTGTTGCAAATGGAATAAAAAAGTATAAAAACAACCAAGCCCCCAGTTAGTCGTCATTATATAATATGACTTTGGCATACTAAATATACTTATATGAATAAAGAAACCTGAAGTTAGTTTAATGATGATGATGATGTTGGTGTTGCTTGGTAATATTTGACGTCGATGATGGTGATGATGAACATACTGATATTACGGCATTGACATCATCTAACCAACCAGATAGTCAGTGAGCCTGTCAGCCAGCCAGCCAGCATGCCAAATACAATAATACGGTTTGAAATATTGGGTATAAACAGTAATGACAACAACAGTAATATCAAAAAACAAAACTAACAACAACAACACCAACAACAACCACATTCAATATACATATTTATTAAGCCTAAGCTTTGGCGAATATACTGAAAGCAGAATTATAAATCAAAAAGCACATAAAACACAATAATAGTATGAAATAATAACAACAACAACAATCACAAAAAGGAAGACAACATTTATGGTGGAAAGCAACACGAAGAAGTAAAAATGAAAGAAAAAAAACTGGCCACAAATTTTGCTTATTAATGATGATCATTGTCAAGGTTTAAATGACGACCATGGCGACAACCACTACACACAAGGCAAGCTAAGCAATCGCACAGCTATTCTCTAACGTATATGTTTAGCATGTGATTTTTTGTTTTGTTTCGTTTTGTTAAACTTGAAAGTCTCACACATATGTTTGGAGTTTGGTCTCATATTGCAGTTATGATGCATGCGTTGGCGTTAAACACCCAGTCAGTCAGCCAGCCAGCCAACCAACCAGCCAAACATCCATAAGCATAAAATGAAAATGGTATTGAAGTAAAATATATTTTATTTTTGTATTTTTGTTATGCACACTATCGCCTGTTAATGTTTAGTTTCCGCCCGCTGAGTTTAACAGCAAGTAACCGAAACATCAGCACACGTTAGTTATGTGTATTTAGATTTTTATTGTTTTTGCTTCTTTTTTTTTTTTGTTGTTTTTGTTTTGTATTTGGAAACCTTTGCATGATTGCAATGAACTTGTTTCCACCAAAAACCAAACCATTCATATACATATGCACGTATTCGATGTCATCGTGTGTGTGTGTGTGCGTATGTGTATGCTATTCACTAAGATGTGAATAGTTTGTGTTATTGAGTGATTGTTTTGCACATATAAGTCGTATATGTTGTTACATGAATTTCCAAGCGATCGTTAAACAACGATAGAGTATAAAATCAAAAGTAGTCATATAACACACAACTATACAAATATACTATTGGTACACTTCTGCCAAAGTATGAAGTTGGGAAACTGGCTAGATTAAGTGGAGGCCAAGGAAAAGGAATATATTTCCATACAATATAATCATTTTTGGGCGTGGCAATATTAGTATTTATTCTCCCCAAGTACAGAATTCAGAACGCCCATTTTTGGCCGTTGTACGTCATTTCGTACAAAAGGAGACAATGCTCTAAATCTAAATTTCAAAATATTCATTAGATCACTTACGTATAAGTTATAGCTTAAGACCCCAAATTCTTTCACAAAAGTGCCGCAGATCAGAAAGGAACAAATTCTTTTCTTATATTTTTATTTTATTTTTTTTCAAATAAACTAACGCTCCACGCTGATTATCATTATGAAACTATTAAAAATATGAAATGATGTATAACATCATGGATGATGCAGAACAGAGAAATAATTGAAGGCATACCATATGATTAAAAGTTAATTACCAAGGATTACATTATGTCGTCGATCATTGCATAAGCAATTAGTAGTAGTAGCGCGAGTAGCAGTACAACATGGTAATGCAACAACTATTTTAAAAAGCAAAGTGCTTTAATTTCTGTTATGTTGATTAAATGAACACATTCCTGCATAATAACGTAACACATATAAAACAGCAACAGCAACAGCTCCAGCTCCAGCAGCACTGGCAGCAATAACACAACATCGATCAAATATTTCTTTAGCGGAAAAAAAGAGGAGGCATACCATTAAACATTAAAATGGACCTCTCTGCGTAGAGAAGTAAATAGCTAATGGATGCTGTTTGTTGTTTGCCCAGCTTTCACAATGAATTTAATTTTAATTTTTTTTTTCTTTTTTTCAACTCGAAAGATGACGCGAATCACGACGCAGTAGAAGAGGTTGGAAGATGGTGTAGCGGAGGGTTTGAGGAGTGAATGTATAAAGCATTAAATCATTAAAAGACACATTTGCAAACTACTTTGTCCAACTTGACAACTTAAACTTCTAAGACGGGAAGAGGGCAGGCAGAAGGCCAAGAGAGTTGTGAAGATGGCACTAAAGTGAGCAGTGGTTTATATATATATATGTATATATATACAAACAACAACAATAATAAGCTTAAACTAGCAATAGATAAAGATGAAGAGATAGGCCTCTACAAAAAGAAAAAAACTTGTAAATAGTAAAAGAACTCTACTCTGCGCACACACACAGTGAATGTTATAGAGAAAGAAAAATCATCGCCACTAAAAACTTAATGGAAGCAAATGCATTAAAATGGTTAATTGAAACTGGAACATGAAATGACGTATAAAACACTTAAAGAAAATAAGAAGACAACAACAATAACAAAAAGAAGAAAAAGAAGAATAAGAAGAATAAGAAAAAATTTCGCTAAAATCTGCAACAAAAATTCAGTTAATGTAGAAGACGAAAGGATATAAGCCGGCAAATACAACTATTACCACAGAAAGGAGAGACAAACAGAGAGAGAGAGAGAGAGAGAGAGAGAGAGAGAGAGAAGAAAAGAAAAGAGAAGAGAAGCTGTTAGTGTATGAATTAAGGATTGAAATGTTGCTCATGTTGTTTTTGTTGTTGTTGTTACTGATACAATAAATGTGTATGTCGGTTGGCGAAACACGCGTCTTGACATAATGATGAACACCCTTTTTCCAAGGTAAAGCAAGTGCAGCACAAATGCCAGCCAGCCAGCCAGCCAGCCATTCAGCCAACGCACTTATGGCATAGCCGGTTATCGTTTGGCATCGCATCGTATTAAATACACACACACACACACCCATGCATACATACACAAAATATTTGCATTGTAATATAAAAGATATATGGCAGATGAGGCGACAGGCAGGCATTGGTCAAGTAGTTTATAAGTACATTATTTTGCAGTAAGGTGCTGACGGTTTATATACAGTCTGTCTTTCAAATAACCACCACCACAGCTACCAAAGATACGAATTTAAGATATGAAGATATATTTATAAACAAAACTAAGAGTAAGGAATACAGTAGAGAGCAAAACTTTAAAGATATAAAATGGTATGGATTTGCATGAAAAGGAAACTTCTACTTAATCACTAAGGCAATGAAAAGCTTTTAATATCTCACATCACCACAAATTATGCTACAAAACTTAGAGTCATTGCCCTACAAGTCAGTTTGTGAAATATCATTATTTGAAAAAGGGTTCTAAAGATGGTTCAATTCACCCATTTTTAAAAGGGATCCTCCCTGAGCCAATTCAAGTTCAAGTTCTTGTACCAAATTTGATCAAAATATCTTCAAAAACGCGACCGTTAGGTTGTGCACGACCATGTCCATTTTTGGCACATTGATAAAATATGTATTTTTTCGATTGAAGGCATATATGTAAACGCTCTTTATCTACAATTATAAAGTAATTGAGAATTTTACACCCACAATAAATGAAAATCACAATTTTTACTATTATATGAAGGCTTAACTTTTGTAAGATCCATAAATGTCACATGGCATCATATTGAACAATTTTCTTGTAAGGATTATTAAGGTGAAAGGGTTAATCTGATAATCTTTTATAAAATTATTATTGTTGTTATTGTTGTTCTTGTCTTTCTTAATTTTAACTTGTAATTTGTGTTCTAATAGCTACTTTTCTACCAACGCCAGTACAACATAATCAACGTTTTAGCAAAGTAGTAATTTTCACAGAAATTTATTCGCTCCTTAATAGTGCTTCAATGTTAGAACATTTACAACAAAATTCAAAAATATGTTGTAATGTTGGAAGCTATCATAAAACATAGGAATGTAATATTTTGTAAAATTGTCAGAATCTAATTTAAAGACAGAAAATGAAAAGTTAAGTTGAGTGAATGGAATGGAATGGGAGGAGAAGAAATAACAACAACAACGACCATCTAAAAGTTAAAATGTACAATATATCCATTAGTTGTGCTAATGATTAAGAAATAAAAACAAGGCAACATATAGTACGCAGAGGATACAAGATCACTTCCGTCCGTCTTTAATTTAAATCAACAGAATGAAGAAATGCAGAGTTGATGCTGCACAGATGACGTTATTATTATTGTAGTTGTTTTTTATGAAGATAATAATGATGATGGGCATGGTTTTCTAGCATACTTTCTATAGTTCTTTTTAGCTATTTCTTTTTTTCTACCCTACTTATAAAGGGGAGTGTATACTAAGTTTGTCATGTCTGTTGGTTGGCACTCTCACGATCGTAAATTTTAAGATATTAACGTAAAATTTTTTGTACATACACTTTCAGTTTTTGCATGCACATCGTTTTTTAAAACGGACAAAATTGGTAAAAATCCCCGCCCCTGAATCTTCATAAATCAATTTGTGTTCCACAAAAAATTGAACTTTAACGTTGAAATTTGCTTCACCGACTTATTATTACCCAAAATCAGTCCAGAGCCACACCCACAATCGACAAAAATCTAAAAATCTGTCACAGATATTAATCTGAAATTTGATACATCTATCGATGTGAATGAGTTACGATTGAAGAAATATCCAAAATTTACAAAATCGTATTAAATGTAGAAATCGACTTGAAAACTGATGTGTAATAGAAGCTGTAATCATGTACCTGCCACGCCCACCATTTGTATAAAGATGTGAAGAGTATTTAAGAGTTAGTTTCAGCTAAATTTAGATCCACACATTTCAACTCAATTTACTGTGACTGAATGACTGACGTACTGACAGACTCAACTCTTTGCCAAGCATTTTCTTTGATGTTTCATCATTATTACTGTTGTTGTTCTTGTTATTGGTGTTGTACTTTAGTACTGCATTTACAATGCACTGCAGCCAGATTGTCTTGCGTTGTCGAGCAATTACCTTAACCTAGTCGACAGCTAGAGCAGACGTGCTAATGGCTTCTGTGTATATGCGTCCGTTTTATGTTTTATATATTGTATGTTGAGGAGGATATCTGCTGTTAGTTCACTGCTGTATACGCGTTTGCGTTGCCATTGCTGCTTGGCCCTACAATTACATTTTCAATACAACAAAACGTTGGCTCTAACTGTCTATCAAGACTCTCTGATGTTATTGCGGCTGTTGCTCTCCTCTTAGTTTGGTTTTTTTTTTTTTTTTGTTTTTGTTATTTCATTATAATATAATTTTTGTTGCAGTTTTTATTCTTATTACTTTATTTGCTTGCTATTTTCTTTTTTTTTTTTGGAAGAAACGTGATCTCTAAAGGAGAGCATTTTTTTTTTGTTTTGTTATTTCAAGCACTTCACAGTCGTTCTTCATTATATACTTAGTTGCGTTTTAAAATCATAATTTAAATGTTGTTGTTGTTTTTGTTGTTGTAATGACTTATTTAATCAAATTAAATTTCTTTTAGTTTTCTACCCTACCCTGGCAATGGTACTGTAGTAGAAAACAAGGGAAATGTGCGGGATTTTACTTGGTCCTCTTTTTACGCTTCTAAGGATAAACAAAATGTGATTGAGAAATCGAGTCCCAATCTATCGGTATAGTTGCTTTAATTCTATATCCAGGGGTAGATAAATGTGGTAACATTTGGCTATGCTTAGCCTAATTCTTCTTCTTATTATAATCGCACATTTAGATTGATATACTTCCCGTGGATGACCTCTTGGGCTTATTGTAATACCGGTAATAAGTGTTGAAAACTATGTTCGGGAAGAAAACCATTCAGAAGATCTTAAAAAGCGTTTTTTCTGTAGATAGTATGACATAAAGTGGGACCGTCGGATTTCATGATGACAGCCACACATAAGTTCTTCAACTTTTTTTGTAGATATCAAAGTTTATTGTAATAGACAGCTGTATGAAAATTTGAACTTAAACGTTTAGAATAACAATTTTTTTTTTCAAATCATATTAAGTCTCATTTGAAGACCTTTTGCGGCTTTTCTTGTACGCTTTGTTGTTTTTATTCAATGTTGTTGTTGTTATTGTTATTGTTTTTGTATGTTATATAAATTAACTTTGACTAACCATATGCCTCCATATTCCTTCTCGTGCATAACTCTATAACCAATTAAAAAAGCTATCCTTATAATCCTTGGTTGGCTGAGATGGCAAACTGACTGGCGGCTGCTTACTAGTGCTCCATTAAATTATTTGCCATTTACATTCAAGTCACTTGAGCCGTTAAACCATTTAAACGCTTTAAATCATTCGCTTCCCCATCTACCAACTACCGCAATGGCCTGCTGCTAAAAGTATATCTGTCTGTCTCTCTGTCTGTCCATCTAGCCCTATGTATGATTGTGATCATATTTTCCACTTTTTTGTTATATTATAAACAACTTAAATATATTTTTGTAAGATGATTAAAAAATAAAATCTACATCACAAACATACACAAACAAACACAAATATATTATAAAACCACACAAAAGTACTGGGAAGAGAAGGGGAGAGAAGGTCATACCACACTATAGCGTTCGCGATGAGCTTGTTCTACACAATAAACATAAATTCTAACTAAAGCTTAAATAACACACAAATTGCATTAAAAAAAAAAACATACAAACACATAACAACAAAAAAAAAAAAAAGAAAAACAAAGAAAAAACTTGAAATGAAATGAAAGAAAACCTTAACCTTCAGTTGAGATCCTCTTACACACTAGCCACCACCACCACCACCATCATCATGTATTGTATTGTAAGCATAGTCCGAATAGCAAGATCGTCATCGCAAGATCACTACATAGTGATGTTGAAGTTTTGCTAGCAGCGCGTTGATGGCAGCAAGACTATTAAACATTAGTGCGCCAACATGATCATGATTTTATTTTTATTTTTGTTGTTATTGTTGTTATTATTTCAACTCTATCATAAGTACTAATTTTTTTTACTAGAATTTCAGTAGTTTTGAGTTTGAGATCTGAAAACATTATTGCTCTGGTTGTTCATGGTTACTGCTGCTGTTGTTGTTAATTGTGCAGTTGTTCGCTTGTCATGTTGCAGTTTGAAATTACAACAAGCCTTTATATTTATTAAAAGAATCTTCTTCTTTTCCTACTGATTTGTAAAACATTTGAAAGAAATCATATTCAGTTTAAGAAGTCTTTTGTTACCAAGTTAACTATAAAGTTTAGTTGGATAGTTAAACCGGTTTGAACTCTATTTGTTGATGTAACCATATGCATGCAATTATCTCCGAAGAAAGTTCTTCCTTGGGTTTAAACTTCTGTATCCTTTGCTTTACACCAAGTGGTTGAATTAATGATCAGATACCCTAGTAAGATGACTTCTTAACAGCTCACGTATTTCCTTTGTTAATAATTTCAAAATTCCTCCTTAGTTAGATGAGTTCCTTTAGTCTCAGGTGAAACAATCTGCAGTCTACTTAACATACTTAGCAGTCTCATCAATTGAAATGTAATTAAAAAGTAGTCTTCCTAGAAAATATCATCGAAACTAAATGGTTAAGAAAGTTCATAAACAGTGTTCTTCAGTTCCTATAATTCTAATTCTTCCTTGTTTCCTTTTATGGTTCTTTTTATAACTATTCTTCTTCTTCTTTTTCTTTTCCTTCTTCTTTCTTTTATTGCTTTTTTCTTCTTCGTTAGCTTTTATAAATTGTGTGATAGGAAGCTCTTCAATCCATCAATGGTTCACAAAACTCTAATCGTAGCATTAATTTATGTTCGATTCGAACTTAAACAGTTTCCTTTTTCACTTGTTGCGATTATTTCTGGTTTTGTTGTCGTTATAAGCTTTTGGTTAAATGGTTTTATTTTTACAGTGGCCCCGCTTTGATTTACACAATGTTCGTTTTGATTTTGACAAATGTTAAACACACCGACAGTGACTTCCATATGTACGAACGATGAAGTAATAGCTTGTCTTTATGTCTACTTCAAATCTTTCATAGATCTATACAACAGCAGCAATAACAACAACAATAATATAGCCATTTACATATATAAAAATATATGTAATGAAGAAGCAAAAAGAAAAAAAGTGAAATTTTTATGTTCCACGCGTATTTAATAATGTTTGGTGGTGGTGGCTGGGCTCTTCTTGCTAGTTGGTTGCTGGTGTTGCTGGTGCATGATAAATTACTAAATATTTAGCAGAGATGTTGTTAATTTGAATGAAAATTAATATTAAACAAACTGCCTACTCAAGAAAACGACTTAAACAACTGAAAGGTAGAGAAGCCAAAGCGTGTAATTGAAAGCAAAAAGGTCATTAAATTTATTGATGGGCTGGTCAATGTATTATGTAAAGTCATTTGGTGAAATATTAATTGAAACAAAAACGAAAAGCGAAAATAGAATACATAGTTAAGCGGGGCATAATAAGTTGTATGGAAATCCTAGCAGGTGTTTTAATGTTTTAAAGTTGTGAACAAGAAAATGGTTCCTTTAATGAAACATGGTAAAAAAAATTGGGTGAAAATAGATAAAGTTTCAATGGTAAGATTGTTCGCTATAATTAAGATTATTAAGGAACTCTTCATAGAAGACTTTCTATAGAAGACATTCTGTGGAAGGTTTTCTATAGAACACTTTCTAGAGAACACTTTTTATAGAAGGCATTCTTTAAAAGACTTTCTAGGGAACCCTTTCTAGAAAGCACATTTTATAAAAGACTTTCCCAAGAAGACTTTCTCTGTAAATTTGTATACCATGCACTACACGTAATAAATTAATTTGTATACCAAGCTTGATGTTTGTAACTCCTAAATGGTCTCAATCAATTTAATCATGTCTATCTAGGTAAATCTTTGCTTAAGCTACAGTCGCATATATTTTGACAAAATTTTAGTAAAAAAACATTTTTTAACTCAAATTGAAAATGGTTTAAATTAAATCATTTTTGGAACCCCTTCCCATATAATAACATTTTACGAAAATACTTATATGGCAATACTACGTTTACTAATCTAACTCAACTAATTGGAAGCACAATTTAAGGTGTTATTGATCGGGCTTGACCACCTATAACATTTTCATTTGTTTATAGAAAGCTATCTATAAAAGACTTGCTAGACATTTTCTAGATTTTGCAAATGGCATAACAAACTTAAAGTACCCTCCGCGTTATCTTAAAAGAATCAAAAAGTAAAAAATAATTCTTTTGTGTTGTATCAGTTTTAGCAGTAAGTGCAGGTAGTAAGCATTGCGTGCATATAAAAGCTTCTGAATTTTATCTGTTTTCACCCATCAAAGTAAGTTTGAATACAAAATTGAATTTTTTATTTTTTTTCAAGATTTATTGCTTTTTTAATCGTTTCATTTCGTGAAATCAACACAAATCAAATTGAACTAAATCAAACTGAAGTATGCACAAAATATAAGAAAAAAATGAAAAAAATGAAAAAAAAAACGTTTATTTAAATTGCTGCGACCAAGGTTTCATTTGCAGACACAATGAATATCAAAGCAAAAGTTAAATGCGTAACGAAATCTTTATGCATAGTTTTGTTCTCACTACAAACTTGGCAAATAACTGAAATACTGAGACCGACCGAACGACCAACCTACAAAATTTTTCAATACGATTTCTTTAAAAGCATTAAAAAAAATTTTATTGCCGGAATGTTTTGTGCAAGGAATACAAAATTTATGTTGATTGTATTTCTTTTGCAGCAGTTTCTCATACATGTATGTATGTACGTATGTGCGGGGAGTGTGAGGTTTTTGTATTATTTAAATAGTGAATGGAAGGATGAGGAGGCGAGGTTTTCGGATTTCGGAGTTCATGAAGAGGTGTTCAGAATTCATCATAAATTGTATTAATTAAGAATTATTGCTTTGCCATGCAAATTGTATGTTTTCTTAACCATAAATACAATGTATAACGGTTGTGTTTACAGTCCGCACTATGGAGCCCCTATAACAACAATAACTAATATTCTGAGCAAAAAAAAAAAAAAAAAACTTTAATGATTTTTAATGATATGAACAAAGTAAGCAAACGTACAAATAAACAAATAAATCAATTTTACGATTTATTTAAATGATAATATTAAATGGATAAAAAAAAGACTCAAGAATGCTAAGTAATCATAAACAATCTTACACTTGTTTGAGCAAGCCCACAGAATAATCATTTCAAGCTTTTTATTTTTCTTCTCTTAAGTAAAACGAGGTAAAATGTAAAGGTTTTCTTTGAAAAGTAAACAAGTAAACACACACACACACAATCTCACGCAAAGCAATTACATTCTAGTCTTAATTAATTCTTGTTAAGAGTTATCAAAAGTTACACATAGGAAAGCAAATACACATAAAATGAAAGGAACGATAACCGACACTAAGTACACGGCACTTATTCCACAAATGCCCGCCTTCATATTATATATATATATGTGGAGTTATTTAAATGCTAGCTGCATATAATATTTACATAACAAAGACTGAAAGGTAGGAAAAAAACTAAATAAATAACTTGTTGTAAATATCAACAATAGCGTACAGAGTTGCTTTTACAGAATATGATTAAAAAAGTTGTTGAGGATTTAAATAGAAAAAGAAAAAAAAGAAAACAAGTAACAAAAAGTAAATGTAGCTTAGAACATATCTTAAATACCCTCCACATGTATTTAAAAAAAAGAGGGCGTGTCAGCTACATAATTAAGTCTTCTAATCGTATATGTATTAGGTATCACCTTAAAAGTTGAGCTTAACGCTATATAAAAATTCCATTTTTCACATATCGTTGTTTGGGATATTTATAGATATGCAAAACAAATTTAAAGTTCATAGGTCAAAGGAAAGATTAATGTATTTTTGTCAATTTAACCGATTTTTTGCCTTTAAAGACAACATATATGGTGTAGGAGTAAACCTTAACAAGTCAGATTTAGCACCCGGTACCACGTTTACTTTTTACCGCCCCTAATAGGTTGAGGCATACAACAACACTTAGCTCTAATGTGAAGGGTCGTTCGATTCGACATCTAAAACAGTCGAATTTTTAAAATGTTTCTTAATTGAGGGGTAAGATCAACCGATTCCCATATAGTACACAACACACTAGCCTATTAATTCTCCTTTAGATCTCTACGATATAAAAGAAAAAGAAAAACCTAAACTTTTCAAACAGATTAAAGAATAAAATCAAGTCTTTGAAGAAACTGGTAGAAAACTAACAACAACAATAAGAACAAAAACAACAAATATCATAATAATAAAAACAACAACAACAGTAATGTCTAAATAGAAAAAGAAAACCACAAAGTTTTCACTTTTTATCTGTGGTCTGGAGCACACACTAACGTAAACAAATCATGTACATACAAACATATACGTGTACATACATATATATATATATATATATATTTATAAGTGAATATACATAATTAAGCTTTGTGAACAATTCACTCCCAGCTATGCATTCATTTCTTTGGTATAAGTTTTTTTTTTTTTTTTGTTGTAGTGTAAGCAACATATTTGTTATACCAATCAACTGGTATAACGTGTAAGTGAATTTTTCAAATGCTAACAATAATGGCAACAACAACAACTCCTACATATGTTGTTTATTGTATTAATATGAATTTCTCACATGCCATCAACAGCCAGCAGCCAACAACAGCCATCAACCATCAAACAACAACCAACAACCATTACCTTGCTATTGTTATTGTAATCCACACATAATTATAACTTAATATTACCTACACACACGTACACTAATGCAATTGATATTTGATACAGATATGTGACAGCTGGTGAACGGACGGACAAACGGACACACTATACAAATCAAATCAAAACTTGATTAATCTGATGGCTGAGGATGGTGAAAGGGAAGAAGGAGGAGAAGAAGATAGGCGGCAATGGAAAGTGTTGAATTAATATGAAGCTGAAATGCTTAAGACAACAATAACAACTACTACCAATTATAATGAGCGGGAATGAGTGCACAAAGAACGGGTAATTATTAAGCTTCCGGTTACATTGTGTGCGGTGCGTTGCATATATATATATGTGTGTGAGTGTGCTTATGTTAAAACTTATCTGACGGCATCATGTCTTACTGTAGTTAGAGTTTGTTGATGTGAAGGTGAGTTCATGTATAATCAAACAGACATTCATGCACAGGCACACAATAGTCACATTTCAAGTGAAATTTTCAATTGTATGTAGATTTTCATTTCATTTGAATGTAATTGAAAGCTAATTTACTGCACTGCACCTCATTTGAATTGTACACACAAAGCATAACTCCACTCACACTCACACACACAACTAATCTAATCTAATTTAATCGTAATCTGACTTAAGGATATGAAAGTTTTTCTTGACTTTTCTTCTTTCTTTTCTTCTCTTTTTTTTTTTTTTTTTTTTTATATAATCATGTGAAATACGAGATTTTCATTAGATTGTGAGAAAACATCACAGCCTGAGTTGTGAATAGTGAATGGGGAAATGATTAATAATAATTTATATAACATATGATAATGTGTGAGATTGATAGAAAAAACTATTGTTTTTCTTTTTCAGGAAATTGAAAAAAAAAAAAGAAAACAATTAAATTTTATCGCAAATTTTAATTGATGTTTGAAATGAAGATGCAAAAAAGAGATTTTCATCATTATTGTTATAAATGAAAAAGAATTTAAGTAATTTCCTACAACAACAACACCAAGGTATCAATGGAAATGTTGTAACAAAAATAGCAAGAGGGCGAAAAAATTAGAACAAAAACAGCAATAATAATAAAAAATTGGACATTAATAATAAAAGCAACAGCAATAGCAACAGCAAAAATGCAAGAGTAACAACAAAATTGACAACAACAACAAAAACAACAACAATGACAAAATCAGCGGTAGCACTAGCAGTAGCAAAAAGCAGCAACCAAAACAACATAACGGAATAAAATGAATCCATTCATGTATTATTTCAACCAAAGTAAAATGAAAAATTTTTTTTAAGAATTTCCCTTCAAATCACAACTTCAATCGTTAGGCGCACATTCATACATACATTATGTAAAATATTCTATTTATGTGTGTGTGTGTAATAAATCCCAGCTACATAACTACACAATATGTGGAGCAAATTTCTATAGATATGCAAGCATAACTGCTGCGCACTGCTTTCCAAGAGACCAATCTTTCATCTGATACAATTGAGTGATAAAAAGTTTTTTTCCTTTTCTATTTAATTTTTTTTTTTTATTATATTTTGCTTTTCTTGTGGTGATAACCTGCTTTTTTGTATATCACTACATATGCATGCATTGAACTAGTTTTAAGGCTGCCTTGGAAAAGTTCTTTCTTTCTGTACCAAGTGTAGTGCATATAATTTGTTCAACACCTGCTGATTTAAAGCTTGTTTGGAGGAGAGTAAGTAGCCTACATACAGTAACAATAACAGTTACAATAACAGCAACATAAATTATACGCAATTACTTGTATTAGGATAATAGGAAAAACAAATGAAAAAAAAAAATTTAAATAAAAAAAAAAAAATTCGATTAGAAATTTTTTTTCCTATATTGCTGGCAAGAGAGAGGGATAGAGAGGGAAGATATTTTACAAACCAAAAAATCGATAAAACCACAAAATAGTTGAAATGAAATTTAATAAATTTTGTAATTTGTATAAAAATAATTGTTAATTTTGTTGTTGTTGTTGTTACACTACAACTATAACTTTTTTGTGTGCAATCCCTTAACAAAATTTTGTTATTAAAAAACCATAAATTACAACCATAACACTTATCAACGCGATAAATTTTGTACACACACAGCCACACAACGGATATTTTTGTGAATTATTTATAAACAAATGAGAAACATTTATATAAATTATGGGATAAATAATCTCAACATATGTAAATGTCGAAAAAATATATTTTGACACTAATATGTAGTGTAGTGGTAAAAGTATTAAACTTACACGACAAAATAATTAATTAAATAAATAATTTATAAATAAACATATAAATAAATAATAAAATAAAATTTGAAATGAAATGAAATTAAATGAAAATCGGATTAAGGAAAATGTTCTACACAATCTCCTTTTTAGTGGGCGTAGCTTGCACCTAATTAAACCCTCTAGTAGTAGAATATTATTATAATAATTCAAGTAGAATTTTGTATCATGTATAGTTTTATTTGGAAATTGTGGGCGTATCTGATATCCGTTTACATTAATTTTTGCTAAATATTATTATAGGCAACGGATTTTGATTTTATAGTTTAATGTAGATATATATAGTTTTGTCAAATGTGAGCTTGCCTGTCAAGGCACCACGCCCATTTATAATACACTTAGTACATAGACACCCCGACATACATGTCTAGATCGATTCAGTGTTTTATAACTGATTAAGAATATATAGTCTCCGATGCTTCCTTCTGAGTGTTGCTGGGATATACTAAACTTAGATCACCTTAGGGCAATGAAATGAAATAAATTTGTAAATGTCCGTACGTCCATGACAATATAATCGAAAACCTTTTATTATACTGAAGATTTTTACACCTGCACTATAAACATTTTCTAAATAATATTTCAACAGCTAACGATTTTAAAAATTTTGCTTTAATTTTAGGAATCCTTCAGAGATTTTTAAGTACCCATATTGTGCATACAGGGTTTGTTTTAGTATAACAGCCACAAGGAGATCAGCATATATAATAAGTTTTGTTACAACAACAACAATAACAATATTTTATACACAATACTAACAAATCTCCACACATTACAATTAATGACAATTTTGCGAAACGGGCGATTGCTTTAATTGTTGACGCTTATTAAGGTGTGCTTGCAAATTGTAGTTGGACAGCATAACTGTGCAACTATGGTCTTTAATTAACGGTTAATAAATATTTTTTGAATAAACACATATAATGTGTGGATATGATTTATGTACAAGTTTTACAAAAAAAAGAGAAGGACAAATAATAACTTGAAGCAATTGAAAGATTTACAAAAACAAAAAAATATATAAAAAATATATTTTACTTATATGTTTTGTACCATGTATAGTTATATGTTTTTTGTTCATTAAGTAAACCTAAATTTTTCAATGTTAAATTTTATAAATTCTTTGATTTTTTTTAAATATATTAAAAAAAATTCTTTAAGCGAAATTTTTTTTAATCAATTTTCATCACAATGCTATAAAAACAAATAATAACGATCAAGCTGAGGCGAAATGCCACAACATCACCAATGGGAAAAAATAATTTATTTAAAAAAAATATTTCTTAAACAATTACATTAAAAAATTTTAATTTATTAAGAAAATTTAATTTTTTAAAAAATAAATTATTAAAAAGTTATTTAAATTTTTTTTTTTAAAACAAAAATAGTACATTAAAAAAATTAAAAAATTATTTATTATAACAAAAAAAAATTTATAAAAAAAATTCTTTAACATCCTTTTACAATGTAACCGAAAATTTCAATCAATTTTCATTTTAAAAACACTAATAACAATTAAGCTGAACCTGAATACAGATACATATAAAATGATTGAAAGAGTAGAAATATCGTGACCGAATAAGTCTTTAACTACCAAACACTTGCTCTTAATATAATTTCAGGTACAATAGTGTAGGGTGTAAAAAGAACCATAATAGCTTTGCTTAAGTGGCTGCATTTTCCTGCACTTCGTTAATAGTGGTTTTACTTGTTTCAATTCACTACTTCAGTCATTCACTAACTCACTTTGAATACAATGCGGTTCCAACATTAAATCACATAACAGCATACAAGAGTAAAAGAGAGAGAGGGAGAGATGGCAAACAAATGGAGTAGTAAAGTGTGTGTAGCCATGGCTTGCAATGATATTATGGAAACCACACTGAAATTGATTAATCATCGTTATCAGGCTTTTGGCATATCCATGTGAACGATTGTACAATAGAGGTAGTATGAGAAATGCAACAACAATAACAACATTAATAATAATAATAATAACAACAGCCAAAGAAAATGTAAGAAGAAGTGGAAAAACCTCAAATAATGTAAATGCCAAAACCAGGGAATTATTTAGAAAGCTAACTAGAGGAGAGACCAGAAGTTGTCCGTTGTCTGTTGCATTATTGCTGTGCTGCTGCACAGCGCATAGCAGCAGCAGCAGGCCATGCTTTTAAGCACGTTTTTGTGTTGTTGGTTTTTTTTTTTTTTTTTTTTTTATTCAAAGAAACAGAATTTCAATGAAGTGCATAATAATAATATGTAAACGGTTTGGCCGCAACACGAGGAGGTATTAGGGTAAGTTGGTCAAACGCTTCATGTTGTTACATATACAATAATATAGGTATTGTATAAAATATGCCATAACAACAATAACAACAACACATAAAAGAAAATAGGTTTCATTTTTATGTGTTGTTGTTGTTAAATCTCAATCAAGGCCAATGAAAAGTGTTAGCGAGGTAGCCAGTAATTGTTGTAATAGGAAAAATAAAAAAATGTAATAAAAAGAAAAATTTTAACCGAAATTATGTTATTAGGTAGTTTCTTATTTTGGTCCAGTTTACAAAATTGTCTTGTATTTACATCAACACCTTAATTTTTCTATTAAAAACATATTAAACCAAAATTTAGCAAGAGAGCCAAACCCACAACGAACAACTTAATCATTTGTGACTATTCGTCTTGTTATACATAGTTTCATGTAATATTGGTAAATGTTAAAGTGGGTTTTTGGCCAAATCATTTCTCTACACAAATAGTGGGCGTGTTAAATACTTAATAATGCTTTCTATTATTAATGTTTTATGTTTTGTGGATATTTTTTTTTTTAAATCAACTAAAAGTTTAAGAACATGTATGCAAACGCTCCTTTTAATAATAAACCAAGATATGCATCAATGAGAACCAGTTCCGCGACTTGCACTGAGATAAAAAAAACATACCTCTTACAAAAACTAGCACAATACAACACTAAACATATAACACCAAAGCTAGCAGCACCAAACAATTCAAATCATTAAATCTGCTGACACTATATTGATCTATAAACACAGCATGTATGTGTGTGTGTGTTCTTATTTAACATTTGCTCTCTCTTTCTCAATATTAATATTATTCTAATCAAATTTATGATTTTTGTTGTTATAGTTTATATATATTTCGAACGAAATGAAAATTGATTTATATACAGATTTTTTTCATTAATTATCTCATGAGTTTTTTTTCTGTTTAATGAATTATAATGCGATATAAATGAAAACATATGACAGGAAATTTGCAACTCACCTCAATAATTTATTGTTAAAAGTCTCAGAGAGCTTGACAATCCACACCAAAGATCCATACATTAATTTAACAAAATTTGCTTAAGTGAGGTGTGTAACCTTGATGCACTCTCTCTCTCTCTCTCTATCTTGCCAATAATAAGTTCGTTTTTGCACCAAATTTAATGTTCTACTGACTTCACATACCATAGAGTTTAACACAGTTTGATTACACAAGAGATTTTTTTTAGCTTAACATATAACCGAACTAGAACAAATATGGCGGCGGCACATCAAAGAAAATTTTCACTTTTACTTTAAAAAGTTGGAAAAACACTTTACTGGCAATTTTTTTTAAAATATTTAATGACACATACTAAGTAATTATGTTAAACTATATTCTTATATTTTTTCTTATAATTTTCTAATACTTATACCTCCTTGAAAAAAAAATAGCTGATTAACGATTTAAGTAACTCACGCACGATTGACCTCACCGGACGATTGAATGACTACTAAAGTTATGCGGAAGTTTTTCTGAGCAAAGGAATTTGCTTAACATCACACACACATGTTAACAGCTTAACGAAAAGCCGATATAGAACAAATATGGCGCAGCCACCAAAGAAAATTTTCACTTTTACTTTGAAAAGTTGAAAAAACAGTCTTTTGGCAAATTTTTGGAAAATTTTTTACCACATTTCTTAACTATTGATGTTAAAATATATTTCTTATAATTTTTTAACACTTTTTATGACTTTATTAGAAAACTAATTGATTAACGATTTAAGTACCTCACGCCGACCCGACGATTGAATAACTACTAATGTTATGCGGAAGTTTTTTTAAGCAAAGGAATTTGCTTAACATCACACACATGTTAACAGCTTAACGAAAAGCCGATATAGAACAAATATGGCGGAACCATCAAAGAAAATTTTCACTTTTACTTTGAAAAGTTGAAAAAACAGTCTTTTGGTAAATTTTTTGATAATTTTTCATAACAATTCTTAACTATTAATGTTAAACTATATTTTTATATACATTCTTATACTTTTTCAACACTTTTTATGACATTATTAGAAAAGTAACTGATTAACGATTTAAGTACCTTGCGCACGACTAGACGATTGAAGAACAAGTGATGTTATGCGGAAGGAATTTGTCGAATGTAGCGACTTTCCGTTCACATTTTTGACTGTTATTTAGTTATAATGAAATTAACAAGAATGAATTTCAAACTCAGAACTTAAAATTTCATATTCTAACTAATGCTATTTAAAAATATATCATGAGAGAGGAGAAAAAGTTCCAATAGAAAATCTTCATAAATTCAGATGCAATTGGCAGTTTGCCTAGAAACTTACAATCAACACATATTATATAATTAATTTTATTATTATTTTTTATTATTTCTTTCATATAACCATTTAATAAATGGTGTGCAATTATTTATTTTATTTTCTATAATTTCGGTTTAAAAACTTAATTTCGGTGTTTATTAAATTGATTTTTTTTCTATTAGCATTTCTGAATGATTATTAAGGAATTTTTATGGTTTCTTTTTTTTTTTTGTAGAGAGGGAGAAACAGAAAGCATCTCTTTAGTTGATAATTAAATTTCTGCAAATAATTTAAAAAAAAACTCCCGTTAGTTGAACCTGTTTTTTTTTTTTTTATTATTATATGTATATGTATTATTATTATTGTGAACACAACATTTGTTTTATTTTGGCTTTATTTTCTTCTACACATGCACACACATTTCTTTTCTAGGGGTTTTTATCACTTTCCGCTGTGCTGGTCTAAACTTACATACAATTATTCACATGATGATAAAAACAAAGATTATATATATGTATGTATTAAAAAGCACAATTTTTTTTGGCGATTTTTTATGTTTGTTGATATGTTTTCTGCTAATTTAATCTTATGTTGTGTGTTAAAGAAATTTATGGGTTTCCTGTGTAAGTGTGTATGTGTGTGTATGTGTGTCAGGCAATGACTTTGGCTTTGATCAAAGTCACAGAAACTAGAACAACAACAATAACAAATATACAGAAGAGAAAAATAATTAGTAATTTCTGTTATTTTATTGTTGTTGTTGTTGTGTTTAGCATTTAATTAAAATATCAGAAAAATTCTAAAATTTTTTGTACTCATCTTCATAAAGTGCTGCAAGGCTTTTGCGCGAGTATATGCAATTGATATATAACAAATGCCACACCCACTTTTCACTATACCAAACGATTCAGTACCGAAATCTGACTAATTTTAATCGTGTCCATCTGTTTCTATATTTTAACCGACACGTTCATAATATTCCAAAATTTAACACAGAGATGTTTAAAAAATTAGACATTTTCTAATATTGGACCACTTTGTGGTATTCAGTGCAAAAATCAATCTTTTTTTTATATAGATGTGACTTATGGATGCAATTGTGAATGCAATTTAAAGAGCGACCATTCACATATATACAGACACACATTTCTTAACATTATAATAATGTTACGCTTGGGTGGTATATTGATATAATACATATATAAACTACCTCTCTCTATTTCTCTCCACGGTTCAATAACATTCTTTCTATTAGTGTCTGACAAGAGATTAGTCATAGGCAGCTCATGGTTTACATTTACACATGTATAACTGTGTTTATTTCTAAGTTCTGAGATTTAACAGAAATCACGATCTTCAAATTTATTTTTCATATTATCTTTAATGGTGCTTTTAAATCTTAACAGTGATTAGACAGTCGGCATGTGGAGTAATTTATGTGTATGTTTGTAGTGAATTTATGATTTTAAAAGCTTACAAAATATTTTACACCCTATCTGTACTCTGTTACCATTACATTGCTGCTATAATAAAATATTGTAAGCACGCAGTCCTTCAATAATCTTAGTTGCTTATGAATTTACGCATATTTTGTATTTTGTTTTCCTTTTATTATTGTTGGTTAGGTTCTCTTTTTCTCGTGTTCTAAGTGCATGCGTGATTTGTTTAGATTTGCCTAAAGTATAAAATTCAATTAATACAACAACAATAACAACAACAAACAAACACATAAAAGCTATTTAAAAGAGATTACTACTTTCTCTCTCCCTCTCTCTCTCTCTCTAAGACTATCTCTCTTTCCTACTCGTGAATGATTATAAAATGTGAATAAATGATAATCAGAAGCGTTTGTATGGTTGTGCATATAGGAAAACATCTTTCATCAGGTATTAAATGTCGCTTAATCTTATAAGTGTGTGTCAGTATATGCTAACAACAACAACAATAATAATGATAATAAAAATAATAATAACGACAAATGCTTAGCAAGCAAAACTGTGCTGTTGTTGTGGCCGTTTATCCTCACTCGCAATCACATTAACAATAAACGTTGTTGTTGTTGTTGTTGTTGTTGTTGTTATTGCTGTTTGTACTATATCGTGCGTTTGTTTATATGTATGTATACATATTTTGGTTTAATATAAAAAAGTTTATATCGTTACTTTGTTGTTGGGTTATTTTGGGTTGTTGCAGATGTTTGGTTGATGGTGGATTGGATCGGATTGGTTTGGTTTGGTTTGTGTGTGGCGTGTGTACGCCTGCTGAACATTAATAATCGTTAAGTGAATGCATTTTTCCTTCTCTTTATTTTTTTTTTTTTTTCAAAACAAGGCTAATTGCTACCATGAAATGTGTATTAAAAAAAAAGTTTCACTTATAAAATGTTTTTCGAAAAAAAAAAAAAAAGTAAACCAATTTTATTTAATGTTATAAGTTGAAGCATGTTCAAGTGATTTCATTTAAATGTTATGATTTCAATTAAATGGAACTTTTTCAAAATCTTCAAGGATAAGGAGTAAAGACGAAATTGTTAATTGTTATACATATTTCCACATCATTACACTAAGTGGAAATAATTTACGTTATTAAGGGATCATAAATATGTATTAAGAGTAAATGGAATATGTGCGGATAAAAATTATTTTATATATTTATTTATTATAAAGTTTAAAGATGGACGGAACTTTCTGGATAACTTTTATCCGAAGCATTTTATTGTGATACTATTAATAATTTTTTAATAATCTTAACTAATAAAGTGTTTATAAATAAAAAATGTGTAAAAAATAATTACGGATAAAAAACATTTAGTGGATAAACAAATTTTAACGCTAAAAATATTATTAAATATTGTTTTAAGGAATAAAAAATACATATTTAAAGAAAAATTAAATATGTAGAAACAATTTGTCGCGGATAAACAAACGGATAAAAAATGTTATGTAAAAAAATCTCATGAAAATCTCATACTAAAAAGAAAATATGTGTTAACTGTTTTTTATACCTATAGGATAAGTGTGGATAATTGTAAAAGTAACTGTATTTTATTCGCAAATGAAAGAAAATATAATAATTTTCAATTATTGCATCACGTTTGAATAACAACAACAACCCATAGATCAAATTATACTTAAATTACACATCAAAACGATAAACGATGCATTTATCATCAATTATAGGTTTATCCGTGTGTGTGTGTGTGTGTGCAGATGTGTATGTATTGTACAATGGCTATCCTTTAATCTATCAGTTTAACTAATAGTGTAAAGTTCGTAGTGTTTCTTTTTCATCTTAACTAGGTATGAGAAAAATAATGACATCAACAACAACAATAACAACATTAATAGTATAAGCAAACTCGACAAATTGCACATCATTTATCAATTTTATTATTAATGTAAGTACGGATAAAATCAAAAATAAGAAAAAAAACAGCAACAACAGAAAAGAATCCTAATGTCTTATAAACCAGTTTCAGTTTAATAACTCAATTAATGGATAATCAATTATATCATTACACAATACTTGTGCCTTAGACTACAAACAGTGTATAAGTTAAGTAACTAGCATTTGTAATTCTTCTTCACATTCTTCTTCTTCTTAATCTTCTTAATATTATTGTTTCTCTCTCTCTCTCTGTCTCTTTTACTTCCCTAGTTCCTGGATAATTGTGTAGAAAAAAATGTTAAAGGGAATGTTAATGTTTGTGTGTTTTGTTGGATGGTGTAGCTTTTGTGGCGGCTGCTGCTGCTGATATTCCTGGTTGTTGTTATTGTTGTTCAATAAGTACCTTTAAAAATGTTTCTGAAATGTCAATGGATTTGATAAATTACATACAAAAGCAACAACAACATGAACAACAACAACAGCACACACACACTTCCATGCAAACATTGTCTTACAACGCTGTTGGCTCATAAGTGAACTTAAAGGTAAAAGAAAAGTAAAAGAGAGAAAGAGACAGGTAAGAAAAAACGAAAAAAATAAAAACAACAACAAAAAAGCTGAATGAATAAAATCCAACATCAGATAATAATAATAACAACAACAACAACAACAACAACAACAGTACATCAACTGACTGAGTTAAGGCGGCATTTTTAGAGGAACCCAACGTCGTAGCAAATGTTTATTGCATGCCATGACAATTTAACTTTAAACTAAAATGTAACGTAATGGTTATGTTGTAATAACAATAACAACAACAACGATAACAACAATAGCAAACTTGAGCCAAAAAGAAATCATAATAAAAAAAAAAGCCGTCAGGCTGTATAAAAAAAATCAAAAGAAAGGGAGCAAAGAACTGAAGCAGTAGCGTGCATACACACAGACACACTAGCAAAAATGTTTCAAGAAGTTAAAAAGCCTGAGTTTTTATTATTGTTGTTGTTATTGCTGCCGTTTTATTCCAAATGAAACGAAACCTGGCAACCGTATGAATTTTTCTATAATGCATCAGTGCCATTATATGCAACATATTGTTGGCATGGCGTTAATGCTTTATTGTTACATTGCTGCCATTGCTGTTGCTGGTGCAGATATTGCCAAGAATTAAAAGATTTTCTTAAAACACACACACACACACACATGCACATGTAAACACACTGGTTACCAGTTTCTTTAGTTTATCACGAGAGTTGCACAACATTTAAATCGATATCTTTTATAACCCTAATCTTGTAGCTCACCAGAGAATGTCTTGTACCCGCTGTAATAAGCCACTAAGAGATGGAAGGGTAGAACAACAGTTTGCTATAATTGGAGAGTAACTGCTGTGCTGTCCTTATCACCTCTCCTTCTACCACATAAAGTAAATGGTGTGTGCGCGCATGTATGAGTGTGTGGCCATAATAATTACAATAAAAATTTACAAAAGGGACATAAATGAATTACTTTGCATCTCATTAAGCGTGTAAGCTGAAGTATTGTATTATGTATGGGTTATAAAATGTACGCCATAAGACAGACAGACAGATAGACAGACATTTCAAGGTAATCTTATTTGACATAATTAAATTATTTTGTCATTGCAACTGACATGTGCAAGAGTTATACAACAACAACAACAACAACAACGATTAAATTGGCATTTGAAATATTCTTCGTAGTAAAACTCGGTTACCCGGTATCCATACACTGACTTGGATATAGATTTGAGGGGATAATGTAAAGTCACATAATCTTACTTACGTTTCCGTTTTTCCTGGTTATTTTTATTTTTACACCCTACAAAGAGTACATTTTTTATTTATGCAGATGTTTTGTAACGGTAAAGGAAACACTCACCTTTAATAACAGCAATTGTCCTTCTGTCCGCTACACCATATAGTTCTTATAATCAACCTGCAAGCCGCAATTTTGAATATTTTTACATAAAATTTGGTATAGAGATATGTTTTGAATCAGAGATGATAAATAATGAAAATAAATATGAATGATCCATTTTTAGGAATACTCCTTATGTAGAGTATTAAAGGGTTGATTAAAACATACTAAAACACTTTCACTTGAAACAAATTTGCAAATAAATCATTAACCGAGATTATTGCACCACAAAAACATTTATTCAATAAATTATTGTAAAATTTTATGAAGCTTTTACAAGTCAATCGTGAAGTTAATGACAAAGCAAAAACAAACTAATAAGGATAAGTACATTTGTGCAGCGGTAAAGAGGTATAACAAAAGATTAGATAAATATAAAGGATTTCATAACTAAAATTTAAACTAATTAATAACTACCCTCAATAGATTTTGTTATTAGTACTTTATATAACAATAAAAAGTTTTTTTTTGTTAAAATAGTGAAAAAAAATTCTAATTAAATAAACTCCCATTTGCTTCTCTATTTTCACAGAAGCCATTAAAAACAAACAAACAAACAAAACGATTCCATTAGTTGAAATGAATATAATTTAAATCAATTTGAAACTTATTAACAAAAAGTGGGTTATGAATAATTAAAAATAAACAATAATGAAATTAAATAAAAATACAAAAACAATTAAAATACATAAAATTTTAAACTTTTTTATTATAAAATATTCATAATTATTGCTTATAGAGAATAAGTATATATTTTTTATTTAGTAATCAATGTTTTTTCACACACCGTACTTAGGTAAGAGAGTGAAAATCTTCAATTTTAATATTGAAAAATTTCTCTTATTAATAATACGATTAAAACTTCTGCTTATGTGCAGTTAATCTTCTTCGCCTTTTTGATTATAAAACATCACTGTACTCTCTCTTTTTAATCAATAAATTAGTTTTAATATAATCTAAAATCTTTCTTGTTAATTTCATTATAACTAAATAACAGTCAAAAATGTTAACGGAAAGTCGCTACATTTTACATTCCTTCCGCATAACATCACTTGTTCTTCAATCGTCTAGTCGTGCGCAAGGTACTTAAATCGTTAATCAGTTAGTTTTCTAATAAAGTCATAAAAATTATAGGAAAGTATATAAAAATATAGTTTAACATCAATAGTTAAGAATTGTGATGAAAAATTATCAAAATATTTGCCAAAAGACTGTTTTTTCGACTTTTCAAAGTAAAAGTGAAAATTTTCTTTGATGGCTGCGCCATATTTGTTCTAAATCGGCTTTTCGTTAAGCTGTTAACATGTGTGTGGTGTTAAGCAAATTCCTTTGCTTAAAAAAACTTCCGCATAACATTAGTAGTCATTCAATCGTCCGGTGAGGTCAATCGTGCGTGAGGTACTTAAGTCGTTAATCAGTTACTATTTTAATAAAGTCATAAAAAGTGTTAAAAAATTATAAGAACGCATATAAAAATATATTTTAATATCAATAGTTAAAAAATTTGGTGAAAAATTATCAAAAAATTTACCAAAAGACTGTTTTTTCGACTTTTCAAAGTAAAAGTGAAAATTTTCTTTGATGGCTGCGCCATATTTGTTCTATATAGGCTTTTCGTTAAGCTGTTAACATGTGTGTGATGTTAAGCAAATTCCTTTGCTTTGAAAAACTTCCGCATAACATTAGTAGTCATTCAATCGTCCGGTGAGGTCAATCGTGCGTGAGTTACTTAAATCGTTAATCAGCTATTTTTTTTCAAGAAGGTATAAGTGTTAGAAAATTATAAGAAAGCATATAAAAATATAGTTTAACATGAATACTTAGTATGTGTCATATAAAATTTAAAAAAATTTTGCCAATAAAGTGTTTTTTCAACTTTTTTCAAAGTAAAAGTGAAAATTTTCTTTGATGTGCCGCTGGCATATATGTACTACTTCGGCTTTTCGTTCACCTGTTAACATGGTTGTGAAATTAAAGTCTAACGATTAATGTAAAGCCTACATATACATATAACATTAATGCAAATTCTCTTCACCCCAAAAAAACATTGCTGCCTTTTTGACTAAACCAAATTTGCATAATTTAACGATAAAATTGTTTGACAGATTTTTTTTATGCTAGAGAGCCTGTGTTTAACTCTCTCGCTGGTAATAGTGCGTGAAGACTACTGTGGTTTGTGTTTTAAATAACTAATATATACTCTCAACAAATAATAAACGGTTTTTTTTTAAAGAAGAAGCTGCAGTTTGACATGCATTATAAAGCTTTAAAGGGTAAGTGATCATTGTATAAGGATTTGTGCATTACTTAATATGTATTAAAGCTCTTTGTTATAATATTTCATTTTTATCATTTTACAATATTGATTTTTTGATTCAGTCATAAATATTGATTGATTTATAAAATATTTTTATAATTAATACATTCATTGATGTAAGAAAAATGGACTTAGTCTGTTAATAAATATTTCACCTTGTTAGTGAGAAAAGGGATGTGGCACGGGTAAAATTTACAAATATATAAAAGTAGTGAAGGGTTCGATTTGTAAGTACATTAATTATAAAAAGCGTAATCATATACCTGCTACGCCCCCATATTCTGAGTATAGAAGTGGAGTGTATATAAGATTTGACCTTCTTCTCTCTACTTCTTTTATTGTTATTAAGCAATAAATAATTTTTTTTTGTTTTTTTAATAATAATTATGTAATAAGTAAATTTTTTTTTTATTGTAAAAACCGATTAACTAATAATTTAAGTTTTTCTAGTTTTTGTTTAATGTGATTTTTGTTTTTTGTTTTTTGTTATTTATTATTAATTAATGATCTTAACACATTTTGAATTTGATTGTTTTACCCTTGGGCATTTTTTTTTTTATTCAGTTTATACCATAGTTGGCAATTACTAAACATAATATCACCTTAATGATCTCTGGCAATTTGTCATTCATATAGTAATAAACAGTAGTTTGAAATTTGAATTGTTGTTGTTGTTATATTTGATTTTTATTTAATTGTCTGTAATTGTTTACTAGTGTAATACATGTATGTGTGTGACACAGTTTATAGCAAATTTTCGTAAACAATTAAAGAATAATTGACAAATATAGGTCTTAGCAATAATTATACGAATCCATTGCACATACAAACTATATTTATATTTATATATGTATGTATATGTATATATATGTTTACTTGACTTATCTTGAACATATCTGACAGAAATGGAAATTCAACGCAACGCTGATTCTTATCGAAATGCGATGGCGATGGTGGTGAATGTTGCTTACAAAACAAAATGTATCAGCCTGTGTGTGTGGGTGTGTGTATGTCTGTAACGGAAATGTTTTTGCGGTCTTATCTGACAATTGAAATTTACAGATTTCTATCTTGGCGCAATTGAACTTTTTTACAACCGCAATAACTTTTCTTTTCCTACCACTTAGTACAAAGCCAAGGAAATTATTGAAACGTTTCAGTTTAGGGAAAAATTCCTGAATATAATATAAAAAAGGCGTGGTTCTTATATATATTTTAAAGACCTTTTTTTAAGGCGTGACTACTCTTTTATGAAAATCCTATAACTAAACCTTTACTTAACCCGTATAAATGAACTTTTCATTACTCATACAGGTGCAGATATAATTGTGTACCCAAGTGAAGATATTTCAATAACTTCTTTCAAACATACATACAGTCAAGTGCTACTTACTTTACTTTGTTGACTTTTTTTCTTTTTCTTTATAAACTTAAGTACGTACAAAAGTCGTTTGTTTTTTTCTCTTTTGATACTTTATACGTATATATTATACTTGAACGCAATGTGTGTGTTTGATTTTTGTTTTATTTACCACACATTTATTGCCTGCATTACTTGTAGTTAAAAGTATAATAAGTTTGTGAAACTGTTTGTAACTACTAATCAATAAATTTCACATTTAGATCGATTTAACCCACTGTCCGTCTATACGTCTGTCTATTTATGCAAGTTTATGCTTAAGCTACAGGTTGCATTTTTACAAATATTTCAATGAAATTTGGTACATTCTCTTAATTTTAGCCAATAAGGAACTTTATGGAACATATACCGAATCCGACCATTTTTAGAACTTCTCCCTATATAACGATCTTTTATAAAAGGAGTCTTTGTATGACGAAAATTGGCAATTTTTAATAGTTTTTGACAAAATTTGGTCAAGAATAGTTATTTCGTGGAATAATTGGCTGTACCAAATTTGCACATGATCGAATCATTTTTAGAACATCTTACCATACAAGGATATTTTCCACAGTAACTAAGTCGGGTTTACTTATACAATTAAAACTAATTGTAGCATAATTGCTAAGTGATGTAAGGTATTAAATGGTTGGATTTGATCGATGATAATATTTTAAAGTATTTTTTTTGTTTTTGTTTTTTGTTTTTTTGTTTTTGCTACACATTACTTATAAAACATCTGGGCTTTCTATATAAACTTTACTCTTAGCCTATAGTTTTGGTCGTTTTCTTCTTCTTCTTCTTCTTCTTGTTATTTGTGTGCGTATTATTTGATGGTTAAAATTGCACTTTGGTGACGTTGGTTGTATTATTTGGTGTGCATGTGTGTGTACTGTATACTGTAACTACATTATTCGAAAGTTTCCATCTTTTTTCCTCACCCTGTATATTTGTATAAACTGAAAATAATCCCTTTTGTGTGGTTATGTACAAATTAGAAGCCCCCATCAAATCAATGCGAATTTGTGTTATTTTGTATTTATATTGATTTCCTAAGAAAACTAAACGGTAGTCGTTATATGCACATATATACATACGTACAATACAACACAAATTATAAAACAAAAGAAAAGAGAATCAAAGAAATCTTTTAACGATTTAGTTGTTATTTGGTTGTTTTAGCAATGCGGAGCTGTAGCACTGAACCAGAGCCTTTTATTCATATAACATTTTTATAAGGAAAATAAATCAGCTGTGCTGTGCGGAATGAATGTCGGTCAGAGGATTGAAAGAAATTGCTTTATAATTACTTGGGTTGTGGCACACGAGGCGTTTTTATTGTGTATGTATAAAATTGCTCTGCTCTGCTCTGCTCTGCTCCGCTTTGGTATGAATTGTTCTTTTGTAAGCATTTTTCTTCATTCCTTCTTGCTGTTGCTTCTGTTGCTGCTGCTGCCCGCTTATGCTTACTGTGTGTGAAAGAATTCAGTTCAATTTGTGGGTAAATTGTTCATTTGTGTTTTGGATGTTATTACTGTCTTGGCTGTTGTACTACCTCGCCCCCCTTACACCCTGTTCCGTTGCCACATGATATTTTGATACGTATCAAAGCGTAATTTGCCATTTTTGTAATGCAGGTGGTGGTTGGCTGGTGGTGGTTTGATTGTATTGGTAACTATTAGTTCCAAGACATACGGGCAGAACAGTTAGGTACAATTACCGCCACCTAACTGATGATGATCACTAAAGATAATGTCAAGTCATTTAGTGTCATTGTTATGTTGGGCAACTTGCGAATTTATTTTTGGGGCTTTTTACATTTTTTTTCTTTATTTTTTTTATTATTATTGGGTAGGAATGAATGCAAAGGCACACAAAGGTATATTTAGCCAAATAATGAGCAATTTTCTTTGGAATTTTTTTGTTTTTCACAAATTATTGCTCAAGGGTGTTGGTTTCAATTTCATTATACCCTACATGTAACAAAGGGAGGGTATGCTAAGTTGGTCATTCCGTTTGCAACTCCTAAACTACACTTGAATAACATCTGAAAACTAAGCTGATTTGAACATAAATGTCCGAGCGTGTGTAAGAAAAACAAAATAAAATCAAAACAAATAAACTGTAGCAAGAGATGTCTCTTCTACCTGAAGCCATTTGTTAGCGCTTTATTAAAATGAATTTTACAACAACTAATTAATTAAGGAAGAGCTGCCTACGACACACGGTATGCGGTTTTTTATATACATTCCGGATATAGTTGAAAATGGTTTGTTGTTGTTGTTGGTAGAACTATTTTACTTGCAACTATATTTGGTACAGTTAAGAGGGAGAGAGCATACGAGAGAGACAGAGCAGAGTAAAGTTCACCAAAGCCAACAGAACAACAACTCATTCAATATGTAGACGGTGGGCACAGTGCCAGAAAATGAAATAAGGTTGGAATAAAACACTCTTGCACACACACAAACCCGAATATCTTTACAAGTAGGATACCATAACCTTAAATATTTATATAGAAGAAAAAATAAAATAAACCAAAAAGATGAAAGTGTTTATTTCACAAAGAAAATTGCACATATGTGTTGTGTTGCGTTGTTTTGTGTTGTTTTGTATACAATAAGGCTGCCAACACCTAGTGAAAGAGGTGGAGTAAGATGGTAAGAGGTGCTATGGAATATAAATGAAATGCTAAGTAACACAATACTAGCTGGTGTGCTTATATACAGCATACAAATTACACACAACATAGTAAATGTATATGTATATGTGAATGTGTGAAATGTATATGTCTATGTAGTCATTTGCATAAGTATGTATATAGGTTTGTAAGTATGTACTATGTATCCAGCTATAGTTACTAGGCAGACATATGCTGTCATGCCTTTGGCATTTCATTACGACAAACATCTTAAATTTTCGTTAGTTTAGAATACATTTTATGTACGCGATCATATTGAAAATGATCTAAATCCATAATCCGTATATTTGATGATAGAACAGGCAAAAAAAAGGGGAAAAAGAGGAAGAGTGATAACAACAACAATAACAACAACAACAATAATAATAATAATAATAATAATAATAATTATAATAATAATGATGATAAAGAAGAAGAAGAAGAAGAGACACAAGGACAACAACGACAGGTAAAAAGGAAAACGGAACAGTGACACAACATGCAATAAAAGGAAGTAATAGTGGAAAAGAATAATGACGACAACAATAACAAGTACAAAAGCTTCCAATCAGCGATGAGATTTTTCTGCATTGTAGGAGTCCATAATATGCAACCATGCCCATTTTGATTATATGAATGGATAAGCTAATAATTACCAAATTTCAATTTTGAAGCTTTTTAAAAAAAAATATTTGTCTATTGTGGGCGTGGCACTTAATCATTTTTCTCCAATTAAAACAATAACCCATCCTGCTTCTAAGTGTGGCCCAACAGATAACACACTTAATATATCCCCTCCAAACTTATATAAAAAAGTCAAACAACGATTGTTTCCGAGGAAATGTGATAAAAAAAAAAAAATACGGTTTAATATTGTACAGCAACAGGTTGCTTTGACCCATTTGTGAGCAGAAACGATAAAAAAAAGGAAATTAATAATGAAATGGAATTATCCAAGCTTAAGTGTGTGTGTGCGTGCGTGTGTGTTCGTATGCTAACTTCACCAACTATATTATTATCCACAAACAACAACAACAACAATAACAAAACCAAACAGCAATTGTGTAACATTGACATGAACAAATAATTCATGGATTATATGTAGTTGCTGACACCCCCAAATAGTTTGTGTGATTATATAAGCAACACCGCTTAAAAGTTCATTCATTCATTCATGGAAAAAATAATGTTGTTGTTGTTGTTGTTGTTTTTTCTTCTAATATAAACAAAAACCCCCACAGTTTACTTGCTGCATAAAAATTGAAGTGTTTATAGAAAAAAAAAAAAAAGAAGGAAACGAAAAATCAAGAATTTGTGTAAATGTTTTCATTTAAATGAAGAAAAACAATTTCTGTTGTTCTTGTCTCATCGAGTTTTAAAGAAAATTAAAAAAAAAATTGTAAATACCCTCCGCATGTACATACATGTAAATGGTGGGCATGGCAAGTATATAATTACGCCCTCTAAGAGAGTATACATTACGCATTAGCTTGCAAATCAAGTTTTATGAGGAGGTGGGTTTTTTGTTTATTGTAGATGTGGGTTTTGAGCGATTTTTCATTGTAGTGATCTATATAAATAAACTACCTAGAAAAGTTAGTTCAATATCTCAAAATTTACGAAATTAAGAATGATAAAAATAGACGGACTTACGGACGGATGTAAGTAACTCAGTTTTTAATGTTGATTAAGATTCTATACCCTCCCTATCTCTTCTCCCCCTCAAAAAAAAACATTTTGTGTGGTTTTCAAACATTTCCGAGATTGATTGTTTTCTTATTGTTGTTGTTGTTGTTGTTATTGTCTATTTCTATTAAAAATTCTATGCTTTATGTTAATTTTCCAACTCCTCTGTGTGTGTGAGTTTTTTCTCTTTTTTGTTTTTTTTTTTTTCTAATCGAAACGTGAAAATATTGCCTCCAAGCATTTCCAGGAAATGCTTGCTTGTGTAAACGCATTCATCAATTATTCAGACAAAACAGCGTCAGAAGTTTTTTTTTTTTTTCAAATTTGTCATAGCTTAGAATCTAATTTGTAATACATTAAACTATGATATGTATACATTTAAGAGCATGCTTTTCTGGCCATAGTTAGGAAATAATGAAAAGTGTTCTGAAGGAGGATGTTTGGTACATAATTCCCGACAAAACCTATTGATTGATTCTAAAGTTAGTCAAGAGAAAGCTTTAAGAAGACTGCAGAGAAGTTAAAGTTTCCGATTATTGGTTTGGAAAATAAGTGTTGAATGCTTTAAAGAAGCAGCAACAGTTTCATTCGATGATTTTGTTAAAGTTTGCAGTTCTTTGGCCAGTTAAACCAATCGGAATTTTCAACTTTCTTAACCATAGAAAGGTTTCCAATCTAATCTGACAGGGGAGTGTTCAAATTACGCCTTTTTTACTTTATGTGCTTTCCCCACCTTCCACAGTTTACTAAACCAACTAGCCTAGCAAAGGGTTCATGTTGTGACATTATACTTAAGTAGACAAAATCTTGTATAAATATTTTGCAAATTTTTGTTCCTTACAATTATTATTTAGAGTATGAAAAAAGTTCCAGTATACTCCATAAACCATAAATTTTATTTATATTCAAATACGTTTTCCTTTCCTTAGATGAATAATAAATTTTCCGCTTTAACACTTTACTTTGATGGTTGGTTGGTTGATTGTACCACCGACACTACCATTAACCAACCGACTGGAAATTGGTTTGGTTTTGGTTTTGGTTTTATGCCGCTTGACTTTATATATATAACGTTGACGTTGACGTTGAGTAAGTGTTCGAGTTTGTTTGTGTGGACATGAAAATTGTAACAGTGTGAAAAAAAAAAGCAATTGTTTAGATCGTTAACAAGATCATAAAAATGAAATTTACGAGACCGTACACCTCTAAACACATGAAAATATAATTTGGAAATTTTGTTTTAAAACCAAAAACAACAACAATAACAACAGCAACGATAGTAAAGCAACACATATAAACATATGACGAAATCAAGCCAACGACAAAAATTCATAAAAAACAAACCCATACACACAAATATGGCAGAATTTCTTAGTTACGGAACGACAGACTATCGAAATAGACAACATACACTAGCTTGTCTATGCTTGAAGATTGTTTAATGCAAGCATTGCTTGGGCACGCTTAAGTAATAGTAAACAAAATTCATGAAATTTCATTGAACGGCCAAAATCGACTATTTCACACCCTACCCTACTTGAAAATAAATGCAATAAAATAAAGCAAGCAAAAGAAGGCTGTATTAGGGGTTCACTAAATCTAGAAGATCCACCATCATAATGCCTTGGGTAAGAACCCATGTTTTATGTTATATCGATGCCTCAATGCTTAAAGGCATAAAGAGCGCGGCAGCAAAAATTATAAATTCTCACAGACGGACAAATATATGAACAAAATCAATATACCCCCATATGATAATGAATATAAAAAGAAAAGAAAATGTAGTATTTTTTACCATAAATACAAAGTTTACAAATAATGTAAAGAATTTATTATATTGTATCATCGCTACTACAGAGGAAAACAAAAAAAAAAAAAAAATGACTTGTGTGAGCACTTCTAAGCATTCGAGCGTTACAGTGTTAAGTGAAAAATTGTAATTTAAAAAAAAATCTTTTTTTTTTGCTATATGTTTAAAACGTTATTTTGGTTTTTTATATTTGTTGTTTTTGTTGTTGTTGTTTATAATCACTCATGTGTATAATTTCAGCAACAATTTGCAAATATTTTTACAAAAACAACAACAAATATATGAAAATTTTGTATATATTATGAGCCAAAAATCGTTGACAAATGATAATGCGTTTTCACTTGAGACTACATAGACAACAACAACAACAATATCAACATCAAACAATCAAGAAGGGGAAGGGATACAGAGATGGTTGCAGACAATACTCCAATCGCTCGTCATCAACACCATTATCATGAATAGAAAAATAATAATAATAATAATAATAACAACAAAGCATCATCAACCATTTGTTTATGATTTGTGTTATAGTGGAAAATTTATAAGAGGAAGAGTTATGATATCGCACGCATATTATATGTACGAGGCGCTAACTTAACGTACGTGGCTTCATTATGTACCTATCACATCTATAAATATGTGTATGTGTCCTTTTATTTCCATAAACATATATTGTTTATAGTGTGCGGGTATGTGTTAACTTAACATTAACATATAAACTCGTGGTAGTGACTGTCAGTTCGTCGTGACTCATTGAGTTTAGTCAGTCAGTCAGTCCGGGTAACCTCAATCTGTTGCAATTTTAATACCACAACAACAACATGAACATTAATCTTTAACAATCTATAGTATTTATAAATACTTTGACTTTGTTATTGTTGTTGTTAATATTGCACCATACACTACTATATATATATATCTATATATATATTTTTTTTATATATATTTAAAGTTTATGTATTATGGTCTAGTTTCTCATGTTTAGCGTAAAGTTTTATGTGAGAGAAGATTTTCTTCTTTTTACCTTATACACACACATATATATAATATGTATATTTTACATATACGAAGATTTATAGCGGTATTTTTTTCTCCGCCACATACTTAATGCTGTGCGGTGGATGAAAAAAAAAATGAAATAAAATTTGTAATCGTTTGGTAAAGCATGAAACATGAAAAAGCTGCCAAAAACAACAACAACAACAATATATAATAGCAACATATGTAATTTGAATTTTCACATACTCACCCATACACTTGTGTAAAGTTATTGGCCATTAAATGATAGTGTGCGAGGACCATATTCTATAAAAATGTTATAAATGTTTATACGTCCAATCTTTTGTATATATGGAATGTTTTCTGTTAGTTTTATCTCTCTCTCTCTCTCTCTCTCATCCGAGCACAACAGACATTTTTTTTAAAACTTTGATGAATGACTATGTTGATAGCCATCGAGTGAATTTTACACCAATGTGTGTTTTATAAAAAAAAGAAAAAATAGTGTTGTTGTTGTTAATATTCTTCTTCTTCTTCTTGGGAAATATATATTAAAAGTTTCCTTAATATAATACCAAACACTGACCTGTAATGCTTTGAATATCTTTCGCTAAAGCTAACATATATGTGTAAGCATTTTTTTTCGAAAATAACCTAAGTCCAACTCTTTTCAACAACTGTACTTTATTACAATACATTTCTGTTTAATATAATATTTTGTTTGTAAAATTTCCAATTTCATTGTTCTCAAAAGAAATGGACTTAAGTCATTTTCGAAATCATCGTGTGTTATAAGAAATGACCAACTCAGTATGCCGCCCTTTCTCAAGTGGAAACAAAAACACAAAACGTGACACTTATAAAGCTTTTCCGTACAAGCACTGATTAGTTAAACATTTGCTCACATTTGTTAAGATTTTCTGCTTAAGATATGAGAAAAAAATCATTCAAATAAACCAACAACAATAATTGTAGTGACAAGTATATATTATACATATATATATATATATGTTGCGTTCACTAACAAATTTTCTAAAAATAATTTTCAACCAACTTTATCGGTTACATTTGTCCGGGGTTTTATGCCATAAATTAGATTTTAATTGATATGAAATGGAATTGCAATTGATATGTCAAGGTTTCCCAATAAACACACACACCAATACACACGGTCACACATACAATTTATGTAACTTTGTGTACAAAAATATAATCGTCAGGAGACTAAAAACACTTTTGTTTCAGTTCAAATAAATCACATATACACACAAAAACTCATACACACACACACTAACACTAACACCATTAAACTGTCAAACAATTTAATTTTTGCACGCAATTTTATCATTTTTGTGATTTAGTAAAATGGAATGGAATTGAATGAATTTTTGATTTATAAAATCAGATAACATGGAATAAACTAAAGAAAGATTATATTTGTTGAAAAACAACCGAACAAAAACAGAAAAAGTAATAAAAGACAGTAATTTAGAGTGTTATCTTGTAGCCTATAGCACCGAGAGTGATTTATTAAATTATGTTAAATGGCATACTTTTTTTTTTTTTTATAATATAATTGTGTGTGGAATTGTTAATGTTTCAGATTTAAATTGTGATTAGTTTGGTTTAATAGGAAAATATAATTTTTGTGCCCTTTAGTGATGAGGGAACATTCTGCAGGGAACCTCGGAGATCCAAAATCTTATTTTTATGTTAAGACATAACATGTACACGACCAAAGGGCTTAATCAGGTACATGCCACTCCTACTTTTTGAACAAGAGTGTTTGAGATTTGATCTAAATCGAATTTAGGGTTTTTACTTGTTAACAATAAAATTGAGTTTTCTCACATAATAGACAACTAAAATCCACATAACGGTACATATTTTCCGAATATTCAAGCTGTTCTCCTATGTATGGACATTGTGTGTATGTTAGTTGATATTTCAAGATAAAGAAAACTTGTCCATATATTAGACATCCTTTCCATACCATTAAGAAATGTTTATTTATACTCTCTCTCTCTCTCTCTCTCTCTCTCTCTCATATTCTTGTTCATGTCAGTGAATATGTGATTAAATTGGATTATTACTAATAAAGTAATTCATCAATATCGTATCAAATCATATCGTTGACAGTGTGTTTTTTTGGCATTATTTGTTATACACTTGTTAAATTGTTGTTGCTGGGTTCAGTGTATACATTGGTTAGCAACTATTTGGGGAGTGTTAAAATTTAGTTACAAAAAAAAAAAATATATTAAATAATAAAGAACACGAAACTTTCTGACATTTAAAATGATTGTTGTTATTATTATATTTGAACACACAACCTACACCACCACCAAAAGGAAAAAATTGAAAAAAAGTTACTTTATAGAAATATTTATAAAGCGTAATAAATAGCATGACATTTGACATAATGTCAAATGCATAAATACATAAATCGGTGCGCGTTAGATGAATAGATATTTAGGTAGGTAAGTTAGATGGGTGGTTATGTTTATATTGTTGTTGTTGTTGTTGTTGTATATTAAAAATAATGAATTATTGAATTTATAAAAAGAAAATTAAGTTTGATTTAGATAAAATTTTAAATACCCTTCACATGTAATAACAAAAAATGGTCGTGGCAGGTATACAAGTACACCTTAAATTGTGAGCATGTCCGTTATCCAATCGCACCCATTTTTTATTATACATGGATAAAATAAATTTTTGACTAATTTTGTACAAATTTAAATAGAGATCTGCGTGATGAAAATTTAAAATCATAAAAGTGCTTAAGAATAGGCGGACGTACGGACATACGGACACAGGGACATATCTAGATCATCTTCGTTTTCGATTTTGATCAAAAATATATATACATTGTACTATCTTTGATGCCTCCTCTTATGTGTAGGGTGTAAAAAATATATTCACCCCATACATTGACACAGAAGTTGTTCATATAATCAATATATGTATTAAAAAACCGTCAGGTGATGATGAACATAAAAACAGTAATAATAATAACAACATCAGCAAATATTAAATTCAATCTTAATTTATCACAACAACAGAACAATTAATAATCAGTAAATTATTACAATCATAGGGATTGAATAAATAAGCTCAACAGCATGCAGCAGTTTTAATGGGTAATGGAATTGAAAATGTCATGACTTAATTCTGACACATACTTAACATACAACACTAATGCAACATCATGCATACATACAATACATAAATGCAGCATATTTAACATTACAAAAATGCATTTAATATTAAATGGCTATGAGATTAAAAGCAGAATTGTTTGAGGCCGTTTGTTTGTGTTGTTGTTATGTCCCACCATGACGATTATGATGATTATTATGACGATGTATATATGTAAATAATTTAACTACAATTGAGATACCATATGGGTTTTAACCGGACTTTCGGAGACACTCTCTCTTGCACGGTGTTGATCCGAGTTCAATATATTTCTATACAGCGGACCAATCAATCCCAAAGTCGGATTAAAATTCATATAGGTCCTGATTCAATTTGAGTTGGAACATTAACAGGACTAAAGAACTTTAGGGAGAACTTATTTTTCGAACGCACTTAGCAAAGTCGCATCACTTTTCGTTCATTCTTCAGCGCTCTAGAGCAACGTTGATTAGTGTCTTATGGGGTGTGAATGCAAACAAACATTTCCGTTAACAGAAATGGATAAAATCTATACAGTGTCACGCCTACAATTACAAAATTCTTTCAAATCTACAAAATTTAAGCTGAAAAGTAGAAATTTCATAATTATTAATTTTTATAATTTATATATTCAAAAAAGGGCGAAGTCATATAATAACCACGCCCACAAAAAAAAACAAATTTTAATATTTTTTTATTCATATTTTAGTAGCTGGTAAAAAAAGGCAGTTGTATATATGCCACGCCCATTTTATTTTCATATATGTATGTAAAGTATTCAAGATTTGATCTAAAGTTTATTTTTTGATAATAAGAACAAGTTTAATACAATTAAAACATATGAACATAACGCGTTACCTTACATCACATCAACAACATAATGTAACACACCTGTAGAACACATTTTATTTTTATTGTTTATACATACAATCAAGATATGTATAGAAACACTTTGAATGCGGAACATAAGGGCAGTAACCTGTTCTAAGGTAAATAACACTCAGTCACAGCCACGGCCGTATTTATAGTTAAATTTTATTCCATACAAAAACACTTTCGCTTCTTCCATAACTATAAAAATATTTTTTTTTTTTTTTTATGATTTACTTAATTTTTTTGATGTTTTACCGCGCGCCATCGAACAAACATCATTTAAGTTGTGATGTTTATGACCCTATTTATATATACACATACACACATGTGCACAATATATATATATATATATATATGTATAACATATAAATGAATAGATGAACAACTATTTGCATGATGATGGCCTGAATGAGTGCAGAAGGGCATAGGGCGGGAGGGAGAGAGATTTATTTAAATGATAAGAAAGAAAATGTGTATACACCAGCGAATAAATACAACTGGACTACCATTCAAATCATATACCACTGCATCTATAAATGCATTTACCATAGTCGTACATTATGATACCCTACACATAGGATGGGGGGGGTATACTAAGTTTGTTGTTTCATTTGCAACACCCAGAAGTAGGCATCCGAAATCCATTATAATAAAAATCTATAAATTTGTCAAAAAATTGGACCATAAAGTTGAAATTTGATACAAATTTTTGTAATTACCCTTTTGGCGTATTCACGCCCACAATTTACAAAAACCTTAGAGTGAAAAACTCGATTTGAAAACTTAAACATAATGTAAACATTGCTAGAGGGCGTAATTATATATATGCTACGCCTACCTTTTGTATATTGATGTGAAGTGTATTTAAGATTTAACTTAAGCCAGATATAGTTTTCTTTTTTTCTTACTTATTTTTTATATAACATGTTGCAGCTTATCACACATTCTGACTCATAAAATATGAATTTTTATAGCGATCAGATAAAAATACTTAAAACTTTGCGTTCTTTAGTTATTAACACGCTATCTATACACACATATATATATAGGATACATGAAAAAAGCCCATTTTATATAACATAAACCAGAGTTATATAAACCGAGGGAGGAAATTTTGAATATATTAAAAAACGTTTGTGATGTATTGTTCTCTCAACCTAAAAATTCTATGAAATTTTTCATTTTATATTAAATGATTTGAATGTAATCTAAAGGCTGTTATGTAAACATACAATTATTTACATGACACGCATGCTGTTTTCGTAATAAATCTATGTTTGCATATGACTCAGAATAAAAATGTGGAAGTATGAATGGTGAGGGTAAAATTATGGGAAGAAGTGATGTACTGGGCCTCAAACACTATCTATATATTCTTGATGACCATGATGAAAATCTGATAGAATTTAGTTTAAATGGACCTGCTGCGGAAACCATTCGTATGTATATGTGGAGAGTATTTAAAAATCTGCTCCAATAAAAAGTCTTTTGAATTCTCTTTCTATATAGAATAGAAATAAATTTCCAACTTTAAACAAATGATTTTGATTAAAAAGAGTAATTTTAGATGATTGATAATTCGTCTATAAAATTTATTTTAATTTTGTTACAATGCTGTCGGGTTTATAATGTTTTGTTATGAAAATGTGTTAATTTTCTAAATGAAGCTGTTTTCGTGCCTCAAAGGGACTCTAAACAACAACAAGACAACATTGACAACAACATATAAACTGTACTGTATTCATTGGTTAAGTTAATCCAATGAGTTTACAATCTAAAAACACTCTTACAAACATACAAACATACAAATTTATTAATTTGTATATTTACTTAACTGATTGATGATTGTTGATAATTGTTGATAATCTATAGTACTGAATACAGACTATCTCTCTCTTTGTAGATCTTCTAAAGTAGTTTACAAGTATCTACATACAGTTCATAACAAAATCTTTCGATTAATTTCTTGACTTTAACTCTATTTTACTAGAAACAATTATTCAAATCAATTTTCCTTAACCACACACACCATACATGCTCGTGTGTAAGATATTCTTAACCAACAAATTCACATACATGCATATGTACTTTATATAAGTATCTCTCTCATATATAATAATAGAAATTTCAAAAGCCTCATTACTATGCACTTTCTATTTATACGTGCGAACACACATACGATTTATTGATATTGGCTTGGTAATCGTATGTGAAAGGGAGAAATTGTGAGAATTGTGTGTGAAGTGTGTTGTTAGGATGGATTGTTAAAATGATTTTACGAGTCGTTAAGCAATAACAAAAACCCATATACTTTATGCGCTTGATTTATAATGATTTTTCTTTTTTTTTTCTTTTTTTGTAAATTGTACACCACAGGTGGTACAGGCTTCTTTCAATTTAATCAGAATCATTTTCGGATTTGGTTAAATCAGATTCGCTTGTCAATGTCAGCTACAGGTCTTAATTAAAGAGTTGATGAGACAGAGTTTTTTTTTGCGGCACAATAATGAACTGTTCACAAATTTGAGATAATTTTTAAAACTAATTTTCAAATAATGCTTCTTTCTAAATTTTATCTTTCAACGGGAAAAATTTGTAATTATACCCTAGCTACCATAAAAGTATCCCCTGTATATTAAATTTGTCATTCATTTGTTTGCAACAATCAGAAAAAGGCATCATCAGCATCAAAAACTCGTACGTCCGCGCGTCCATCTTTTGTTACCACTCCAAGCTAAACTTAGTTTTTTTTATTAGTTTATTTATATGTTTTGTTAATAAGCAAATATATGAGCGATTTTAAACGAAAGGTTTAGATACACAAATGGACGTGTAAGTTGTGATGTATAATATATAGACAGAAAAAGATTGTGCTCAGGTAGCTGTCACGCCCACATTTTTATACAAAGATAATGGATATTGAAGATTTGAAGTATTAAGAACACGTAAGAAAACTAAATTTGACTTAGGCTAAATCTTAAATACTCTCCACATCCATAATAGGGGGCGTGACAAATATCTTGTGCTATTACCGCAGGTTTAAACTCTTAGTGTGATGGGTATAAAGAAAAGTTTATTCAATTGTGTGATTATTATAAAGGACAGATATAATAATCTCTTCTTCTTACACTCGTCCCTCTTCTATTATTATACGCATATATGCATGTGATAATACAGTGTATTATGCATAGTTTGTTAAGATCTTATCTATGTATAAGTATTGTATTCTTTACACTTATAACTACGTTGAGCAACCAACCAATTAGCCCGTAGGTCTTGATAGACATACATATAGTCTGTGATACATAGGTATGTAGAAAATTATTCAGACAGGATTCTCACAAAGTGTTATAAATTATTAATAATAAATTACAATTATGGGGTAAAATTGGATGAATTTGCTTGCTGGTGGTATTTTATAATTCAGATATGTATGCAGAGGTAAATGTACAAATATGTACAAACTTGAGTGAGTGTGTGAGCCTATATCTATAAATTGGATAAATATAAAAGGGAATAAATAAAACCACACATACATACATATAAACTTACTTGACACATACTTGTGCAGTTGAATGCATAACTAAGTAACGAAATTCTCAAAATGGTTTCCTTTAGGGGATTAAAAAACAAAAAAAGTACACTTTTTCTCTATAACAATACCCTTATGTAGGCAAACCTTTAAGCAGGTGTCAATGAGGGTCTTGTGCCGGGCATGTATATGTAAGAAATTATTAAAACATTTCCTATCCCTCACACACTCACATACTTATTGACCTACGTATTTTATAATAATACAGTACCGATCTACGCACTCGACACGATATGAACAATTTTTTTTTTTTGAAAAATTTAAAAAAAATATATAGAAATTGTTACAAGTGCAATACAATGCATTCGTACCACCAGAACATAATTTTAGATATACTGAAAAATATTTTTATCATGATTAGAAGGAAGTCACGTGTACGTCTCTACACATAGTTAATATTCATAAAATGATATTTTCATTTAAATTATTGATTTATTTTTAATTTATGTAAAAAAAAAAATATTTCAGCTTTACATGTTTAAACATCTTAATTATAAACGCATCCGTATATTGATGACGGAAAGAATTTTGTAAACCCTCCACTATATATAGTATACTAAGATATACTAAGTTTGTCATTTCCTTAGCATCTCCCAGAGGCAAGCTGTAAAGAGACTGTAAAGTCTGTAAAGTTTTATTTATTCTTAATCAACATCAAAAACTGCGTCGATCTAGATGTCCGTTCGTCCATCTGTTTTTGACACACTCACGCTATATTCCACAATATTTGACCTATGAATGTTAAAGTTGATAAACATATCCATAGTGATTCCTTTCATCGATATATTAAATTGTAGACGTGTCTGTTTTCGGATTACGCCCCTTTATAGCGCGTCACTGAAAACGCTTTATAATAATTTGTGTGCTTCATAGCTCAATTTTGTTGCTATTGGGCATATTGTTGTCTATTGTGGGTGTAGCTGTTTTTCCGATTTTGTCCAAATTAAATAGAGATCTAAATCTAGGGTTCTAAAAATGAATTAGGTTTAGTCCATTTTGAAGAGGGTTCCTGCCAAATTTTATCGAAAAAAATGGGACAAACTTACATGGACGTAAGGACATAGTTATTTCGATTTAGCTTATGATTATGATTCGATCGGTATAATTAAAAGTTACAAACATCTATACAAACTTAATATACCAAGTGCAGGGTATTAAAAAAAGTTTACGAATAATTGTTTATAATTGATGGAATTTTGTTTTCTTCAAGGAATGAGTGAGTATACCATACATACATACTCTGGAATAAAAAAGCATCAGTATTTACATTTATATACGTTTTAATGATTATTGCGTATGCGAGTCTATGCGTATGCAAATTTACATATCCATATATAAGCTTCTTATACTTACTAAGCAGTGCACTACAATTTACCCTTTGTACTCGTATTGTTCACTTACACATATGCATGTCTTTGTATATATAAAATAATTGATATAAAAAACTCCTTCTTCAACTCGTTGCGTTTAAATGTTGAATGGGAATGTGCCGAGTTTGTTAAGCACTTACTTTGTATATGGAAATGAAAAGCACTTAAATAAGTAAAATTTTTTACATTCATATTTACGTACATACGAGCACATGTTGGTTAATATGTAAATACTGGCAATGATAACAGATCCAACACATACAACCGTTGGAAAAGTCAGCAGCCGATCTGTTAGCGTCGCTCATTTAGTGAACTTTAGCTGATATCGTTGTTGTTGATATTTTTGTTGCTGGTAGACAATTAAAGAGGCTTTAATTTCTCAATTAGCAATTGTTAAGCAGTAAAAGCTGAATACATATTTATGATGAACAAGTGTTTGAAGCAATTACAATGTACACAACAACAAAAACAAAAAGAAAATAAACTGAAATTCTTGGAAAATATTTTGGAATCAGTATGTGTACAGTAGAGAGAGAGTTTTTATTGGGGAAGATGTAATTTGGAAAATAAACAAATGAAAATGTTGTAGGCGGTCAAGTCTGGTCATTTAATACCCTACACTACCTAATTCCACAAATTATTTTACAATTAGTTTCAATGGCATAACTAAACGGGAAGAATTGCCAAATAAGTAATGAGGGAAAGTATTCTAAAAACAGTCCAATTTAGTTCAAATTTGTTACAGCAACATATTGAATTTATTAACTATTTTTCCTTAAAATTTATCCAAAAATATAAAGATTTGCAACTTTGTCTTTTTATGGCGATAAAAAGACTTTTTTATAAAAGGTTGCCATATGGGGAGGGATTCTAAAAATGGTTCAATTCAATCCATTTTCATTAAGCTGTCTTTTTGGGCCATAACAAGTTCTTGTACTGAATTTCTTTAAATTATATCAAAAAAAGCAACCCTTAGCTTACATAGAAATTAACATGGACGGACAATAAACAGTAAACCCAATGTTTATTAGATTCAAGATATGATTTTGAATCGATCAGCATTATAAAAATCTACAAATAAACTTCATATGTCCACTACAACAAGTACTGTAGGATGTTAGCAATTTAATGTTATAACGTAATGGCCCAAAATCATAACCTGCCCTCCCCTCCAATTACATATTATTTCTTATTTATGTATGTTTATATTGTAGTATATCATGTACATACCTTTTGCTAAGCAATACAGAGAACAGTAAGGAAATGAACCTTAAGCACACAGATTGAGAGTTAAAAAGAGAGAGCGCGCGGTAGAGAAAGGTAGAAATTTATTGACCGTAATTCATGTACTTTACAACATTTGCGAAGCATGTTTGTGGGCCATATGAAAATCTTATTTACTTAAATATTCTGCTGTTGCTATTTATACGTGCAAAATTTTGTATAGAGTAGTTTTTTTTTTTTTGGATAAAAGTTTAATGAAACAATTTTATATAAAATAAGTACAAAAATTTCAAAAAAATTAATGAAATTCTTATGTATTAAAAGTTGATTGTTGTTGTTGTTGTTACCCTTAGTCATGCTTAAACTAATGCTACTTTGTGCTAATACGAATGTTCTGAATATGTCTTCGTTATGTATTATATACACGCTGAGTTGCCTTGCCTGGCCGACATATATTTGACAAATAATTTATAGATGTAAGTGTGTATGTATGTATGTATAGCTTAGTCATGCTAAATGCTAATATTGTACTTATGCACACACACACAAATATATATACAACGGTTTATTTTGCTATATAACCCCAAGGCATGAGACCGTTATAACAGGAAAAAGAGTTTTTAAACACTTATACAATATATATAACGAACATAAAACTAACAACCATCCTGTGTAACAATAACAATAACTAAATAACATATTAGTTGATTGTTATACAAACATTAGCACAGTTGTTAGTTTTGTTATTATTATTATTGTTGTTGTTAGTTTTGTTATTGTTGTTGTTTCTGTTTTTGTTGTTGATGTTGTTATAACATAAAATCGCCTAAAAACTCTGCTGCCATACTTGTTAAGGGATTTTCATTTTCATTGTTTAGTTATGTATGTATGTAGGCACATAATAATACACACATATGAGCTGGTTTTTTTGAAAGTGGTATAAGTCCATTTTTCCATATATTGAGATATTTAAGGGTTTGCGTTTGAATCAATTTAAAAATATTGGCCAACTGTAATCAATTCGAGTGATGTTTTTTACACTATACATACCTTAAATTTTATTATGAAATAATAATTACTAAAATTATTTGAAAAAATAAACGATTTTTTAGGTCCTCATGGACTTATACCATTTTCAAAAATAACATATTACAAGAAATAAAAACAGGAACAAATTTAAGTCCATATTTTTATAGACATAAAAGCTTTTCTGAAATGGATTTTTATGTAAAAAGTAATAGTTAAAATGAAGACATTTAAATATACGAATAACCAAGTTTATTAAGAGTTTATTTCAGTTATATTAAAAAGATCGAAAATTAGTAACATCGTCTTCGTCAGTCGTCAAATCACTTAATTCAAAAATTCTAATTCTCTTCTTAGTTTGTAGAAATGTTGAATTAATACTGCTCAAATTGCTTTCCTCATCCGATTCTTCTGTTTCTAATATTCATGGGTCTTATTTCTATAACAAATAAAATTCAATATTCCCGGCAAAAAAATCATTACTCTTACTTACGAACATCACTTTCAGACAGATACAGGTATATGAACTCATTGTAACAAATAATATTATTTATTTAAACCGTTAATTTTCTGTTTTCATAGCAGTTATATTTAAATAATACTCACGCTGCAATCTATTAGTATAAGAACCAAACAGTAGGACTTGCGAAGGAGAACTAAACAAAAGTATTTTTTACTTTCTTCTCATCATTTCATCAGAAAAATAATACCGTTATCTTGTTGACAATGTTGTTTTTGTTTACATTGAAGTCGTAATCATCAATAATAATTGCAATAAGAAATTTGTTTTAATTATAATTATTAGGAATGGACTTATTCCACTTTCAAAAGAAACATTTGTGCGATAGCATTGTACAGCAAAACTGTTTATGTTTATTTTATATCAAAATAGAACTCTATTGAAATTGTGATTGTAAGTATGGATAGAAGGTGTCTATAACTCATTAAAATTACCGTTAACTTATTTTTTTTAAAAAGTGGACTTATACCACTTTCAAAAAAACCAGCTCATATATAAATATACACAGTACAGCTAATCTACTAATCATGTTAAAATTTAATGATATTCATTTACGTGTACAGTTATGCCATGTGCTATATGTTTATGTATGGCTGATGTAAGCTTGTTGACTAATATAATTTATAAATTTGCTATAACACCAATGCATACACATGTATGTACATATATATGTATAAGCACATATATGGTTCAAAATCATTAATAAATTGCACAAAGTTCTGTGTGATAGAAAAACTTTACGTGTATTTGTCCTGTAATAGTGAACGGATGAGAGAGAGAGCTATAGGTTATATATTGTTTTATATTACGTATATACGGATTAAGATATATATATATTAGGCTATAGTTATACAAAATATTATTTGTATTTATATACATTGTTATTGTTGTTGTTGTTATATATCCACATTATTTAACACTTTTCTACCAACAACAATAACAATATATTTTCATTTTTATATCCTCCACTTTAGTAATGCCGGCATATTTAGTTTGCTATTCCGTTTGCAAGACTCAAAAACAAAGCCTCGGAGATCGCAATATGAGTCTATCTGGGCATGTTCATCCGTGTATCCGTGTCTATGCCATTATAGAAAATTTCAGAAATTAATTGAATTAATTGAATTAATAATTAAATATGAATGAAATTGAAATTCGTTAAAAAAATTTCTAGTATCGGTAAAAAGATTTCTTTTTAAATTGGGCGAAATTGGTTAAGAGCCACGCCAACAATAGTAAATTGTCCTAAATGAAGCTGAAATTCAGTAAAAATATTTAGTATCTCTAGTATCTGTAAGAAAATTTTTATTTAAATTGGGTGAAATCTTTTGAGAGCCACGCCCATATTTAGAACAAAAACTATCAATCAGCCTCAATAAATTCATCTTTATATTAAACTTTTCTAGTGATGTGCTAGAAATGGGTGTATTCGTAAAAAAGACACGCCCACAATTTACAAAAAAAAAAAACCTTTAAAATTTTATTTATAAAACTATGTGTAGGTTATTAAATAGTCGTTTAAAATTCACCATAACGTTTTCACTTATTTTTTTCCTACTTAACCTAATTCTCTGTTTTATTTATTTTCTGTATTTGTCCGTGACCAATATTGCAAATCAATAATGTAAATATGTTGTTTTTTTTTGTAAACTATTGAAGTGTATGTAAAGATATAACATAACATACGATTAACTCAACTGAAATTATAAAAATCAAACAATCATCATGAGTGCATCATCACTCACCTTTTGTTTTATCTTTTTTGATAAATTAAAACAAAATTTAATTCAAATACTTATCTTGTTAGGAAAATTATTTCTATTTTTTATTACTTTTTTCCCAATTTTTAATTTTTTTTTACTCTCCTTTTCTAACGTTCTAGTTTAGACTTTTTTCCTCATTAAGTTTCAATGAGTTTTTATGTATGTGTATATATTTTTATATCCTCCTTTATATAAGATGGGCGATATGCTAAGTTTGTCAAAATATATGTTCATTAATATCAAAAACTGAGTTTATCTAGACATGTGTGTCCGTGTTATTCTTATTATCACTGTCGTAAATTTTGAGATATTGAGCTGAAATTTTATACAGACACTTTAAGTTTTTTGGCAAAATCGATCTAGAGCCACGCCCACAACCGACAAGAATCTATTTAGTTGCAACAAAAATTGACTTATAAATGTGTGGAATCTTGTACACATATTTATAATAAACCCATTCATCTATATCCCAAAAATGGGCAAGGTCAGATAACATACACGCCCACAATTTATGAAAAACTTCATTCAATTAAAAACTCACCTTGCAAGTTGATATGTAAGACATGCATTATTGGAGGATATAATTACTTTGCCACGACCACTGTTTAAATGTAGAGGGCGGGGGGTAGGTAGGATTTGGCGTAAGCTGAATTTAGTTTCCTTTACTCATTTTTCAATTAAATACAACGGCAAAAAATTTCATTTAGAATTGCATTTTTATTTGTGTTGTACATATATGTGTACATACATATAAATTTTAATATTTACTTTTTAAATATATTCCTTGTTCTAATATATTTATTTAATTGGAGTTTTTAATGTTATGTATTGTTGTTTTTCCTTTTTTATTAAATAAATTTTTGTTTTAATATAAATTTACAATTAAATACATTATGTATGTATGTGTGTGTGTGTGTGTGTTTTAGTGTATAACTATTAAATACATAAATGTGTGTGAATGTTTTACATTTTTAATTTTGTACATATAATATATATTTTATGACATGTATGTTATGATACAGATAACTCAACAACATCATCATCAGTTGTTGAAACTTTTTGTATAAATTTTTATTTAATTTTTTTTCTTCTTCTTCTCCTTTAAGCTTAAAAATTATTGTAACTAACTATAAAACCAACTAACAAATGTTAACAGGTATAAAAACATACAAAAACCTGCACATACACACACACAAACACGCAAAGAGAGAGAGAGAGAGAGAGAGAGAGAAGATGTTTGTAAAAATTATGTGACTTTTTTTTTTCGAATCAAAAAATATTTATCTAATTTAATTATCTATCATTCTTCTTCGTGAACCAGATAACTTTTGTAATGAAAACTTATTTTATACAATTTTTTTTTTTTTTAAATTCTAAATACTAAGTATATGTTTGTAGGCAGGTGCTGGTGAAAGATAAAATCTTACCTTTCGAATTTAAAAATATGAAAGTAATGTAAGCCCACTATTTATAATATATTATATACATACATATAGACATTTGATCGATTCATAAACTTTAATAAATTAGAACTAAAAGTCTTAATTGTTTAAAATAATTTTGTTGAACTTTAGTGTAAGGACATGTAATGAACTAATCATGTCTTTCTAATGGAATCTTTTGTTACATCTTCTCCACTATTTGAAAAGTACAAAGTATAGACAAAATCATTTGAACACCTGACATAAAAGTACAATTGCAGCCCTCCCATGAATGTTAGTTTTGTACAGTTCCCGTTGTACTGGTTTTGTTAAAACAGTATCACTTAAGTGAATGTTAAGTTCTCAATATATACGCGTCTCATTAATTACACGGAAGCAATGAGGTCGACATCCAACAAGATGTACTATATTGCATGGTGTTCATATTATTTTGTCCACCCCTATAGTTTAGAAGAGTTTCTAATTATTTTAAAGAAATTTATTAACAGTTTCTTGACATATTTTTACTTCTTGTTTAGTTGGACCCAGTTAAACCAATTAGCCCTCACTATTAAAAGGCTTTTTTTTTCAAAAATAAAATAAATCTCTATTTAACAAAAGGTCATAATTTATTATTTACCTTAATTTTTGAATAATAAATAATACGAAAAATAAGTAGAAAAACATTTATTTAACCAAATTAATAATTTTTTAGAATAATAAATAAAATAATAAAAAAAACTAATTAAAATTTTTTTATCTTACTTCTTTTTCAGTTATAAAAATTCGATATTTTACAAGATTTCAAGAAACAAAATGAAACGAAACGTGAAAAAGCTTCCAAGGTAAGTCATAAATTGTTTATAATGACATTTCTTAAAATCATCCTCGTTTATTGCGAAGATCATCGTATGTAAAAGTAACATAATTATCGATTTTTCCGAATGATGTTTAGAAATATTTCAAAAAGATTCCGATTCACAAATATATTATAAAGTGTTAACATTCTAGTTTGAGTAGCTTTTCATCAAAATTTTATGCTTCAAAAACAATTTATTTAGTATTTTTTTAAGATGAAGGTATACTTTGTAAAGATCTTACTTTTACTTCACCCCGCAAGAGGAAGACCAAAACTCCAATGATGGACCCAAATGTTTGCAAACACTTCTTGTACAAAACTGAAGAAGACATAAGCGTGCGGCATTCTTTCTTACAATAAGACAAAAACTCATCGATCTAGACATAACCGTCCGTATGTCCATGGTTGTTTTTAGTCCCCTTGCAATCATATTCCGTTGAAGAGAAGAATTGAGCAGAAATTCTAGTAGACCATTAAAAGTTAGTGAAATTGCTTAAGAATCATGCCTACAATCTATCTCGCAGCCAGAAAAGTTAACTTATTAAGTTAAAATTAATTATACTTAGATATTTATGATAAGCGAGGCCCGACTCATAAGCCTAACCCTAAAAGCTGAAAAATTACAAACAATCTATTGCTTAAAAAGGTTTCCTTTGGCTATTGATCTTCCAAGAATGTGTAGCCATTACTAAATTTATTGAGCGTGGCAGTAGAGCTTACGACTTGAAGGTAGATCCTCTAGAAAGCTTAGTCAGGTACCTGAAAAGAGTCTTGAAGCAGACTGCATTATATTCTACTAGAATTTTCAGATTTTATGAAAATTTCCTTCTTCCAAAGTAATTATAAAATGTTTTTATGAAAGAGTGGAACCATGATAAATATTAAGTGAAGTTCTTCTCCCTTCTTTTTTCCTTGTATTGCAATCGAGTGAATTGTAGAATTTTACCGCATTAAAAACTAAAAACATAATTTTCAATTTCAAATAAAAGTTTTCCAGTTTTTTTTTTTTTTTAATACTTGTATATATATATATACATATTTATTTTAAACATTATCTATGTATATGTAAGAATTCTGTTTCTAGTTAACTTTTTACACCGAAATTCACTTAAATTTTTTCCTATTTTTTCTAGTTTTTTTTCTTTCTTTTCTTTCTTCTTTTTTCTTCATCATAATTTACAATTATCATAAATCATAAGTTACATACAAACTATACATATATTTTTATATATATTTATTTAAACTTTAAAACTTTTTACATAGTCACCTTTCTACGGCTACTATATGACTACTATACAATATAGATGTAAAGTTCGGCGACTTTTTTTTTTTTTTTTGGGGGGGGGGCAGTTTTTCTTTTCGTTTCCTTTCTTCTTTTGCTGTTTGTAATTTAAATAATATTTACATTTAGTTTATAAGTGTTTGTGTAGAAATGTAAATGCGTGTGTCGGCTTGTGCGTGCTCCTGTCATAAACTAAAAACTCGCACCTTATCAGTTAATTAATCTTACAATTTATAATTGAATGTATTAACATTCTGCTGCTGTTTTCTTCTTCTACTTCATCATCATCTTATACTGCTTCTGTATTATCTTTCTATATCTCTCTCTGTCTCTTTATATATGCGTTTTTTATACCCTCCACATAAGAAGGAGGATGCACTAAGTTTGTCAATGCGTTGGCAACACCTAGAAAGAGACATCAAAGACCCTACAAAGTATGTATATTCTTGATCAGCATCAACATCCGTGTGTCCGTGCGTCTGTCCGTTGTTGACAGTTATTGAGCTGACATTTTGTACAGACACTTTAAGGTTAAATACGAGCAAAAGCCAAGAGTCACGCCTACAATTAACAAAACTCTATTTATCTGCCACAAAAATTGAGCTATTAAGTTGAAATTTGGTATGCATATGTACAATTAATCTATTTATCAATGTGCCAAAAATGGGCGTGTTCGGATAACAGACAATTTTAGATAAAAACATAATCAAGCTTACAAACAGATACATACCCCATTATAAGGCGTATCTGCCAAGCCCGCCGTTGTAGGTGTGGAGGGTATTTGAAATTTGATTTAAGCCAAATGTAGTTTTCTTACTTGTTTTATTTTAGTCTTGCTTTAGTCTTAATTAATTACATTATTTATACTCTATACTTTATATACTATATGTGTACACTATACATTCAATTGAAAGCAAAAGGCGAAAATCATTCTTCAACATTTCTTATGAATAATACTATGCTTTTAATAATCATTAAATACATACAATAATATTAATTATAATAATAATTATGATAGTGAACAATCTTTGTTTTTTAAATAATTAAAAAAAAAAATATTATAATACATTATATAATATATATACAGTTACATTTATATATAGCAGTACAAGGTATATAAAAAAAACATTTTGTTTATATAATATCACATTGAATTTGAAAGTTTTAGTACTCAATGTATGAGTTGTGTTTTGTTATACCCTACACCACTTGTGTTAAAGGATATATTAGGTATGTTAAGGATGTTTTAACCATATCCTACTGTCTGTCCGTCAGTGTTTCCACGTTCTGTTTCTGCTTAAGCTACAGCTGACGAAAATTCGTATTTCTTAATATTTTTTACAAAAATTTGTTGAAGTATAATTAATTAACTTTACATAATTAGCTATAACAAATTTGAACCCAATTGGACCATTTTTAGAACCCCTTCCCATATAGTAATATTTGACGAAGTGACTTATGTGACAATGCCTCTGAGTTTACTGATACAACTGCATTAATTGTAGCATATTTCAAGGAGGTAAGTGGTGTAGAATATTATATAGTCGGTCCAAACCGACTATACCATTTTTATTTGTTCTTTTTTAAGGGAGGGGGTTAATAAGTCTTTCTTACTACGTCTCTATGAAGGCTTCCAAACTAGATTGTTTAATTCAAACCTATCGTCCAAAACTTATCTAGCTACCCTCGTATAAACGATTTACTAGCTTAATTTGGATAGAGTAAGAAATCATGAGTCAAGGAAAAGGTTTCAGTTGGCAGTTGTGAGTTTTCTGTACCATATAAACTTAGAAGTATATAAACATATGTACGTAAGCAGTGGTGCGTTCAAAAGTCTTTTTTTTTTCCTCTCTATACTCTGTGATCTTTTAATGCTGTTGTTGTTATTGTTGTTGTTGTTATTTGCTCTACATAGTTAGTATGTACTGGGCTACATATAAGTTTTGCAATTCTTACACTTTTGCTCTGTTTTTCTGGTTTTTCTACAGTCTTGGCATTTCTACCCTAGACATACATACAGTACACACTGTGCACAATATATTATAAAATGTTATTCGCACTTGCTTTACCACACAGCAAATATGGCGTCCTTAATGGCTGTCGGCGGCTTCTTAGTGTTACTGTTGCTGCTGCTGCTGCTGCTGTTTTGTTTGTTGCAAAGTGACTCTTCCTCTTTCCCTTCCTCTTCTCTTCTGCTCGCTCTTTCTGTTTTCTACTACCACATGATTTCACTACAACCCGTTACTAGCATTTATTGAACGTGAACGTGAACGTTTTCCCCCTTTTTCAATTGTTTCGTGTTTCTGAGCATTGAGTGTTTGGTGATTAGTGTTGTTGTTGTTATTATTATTATTATTATTATTATTATTGTTGTCATGATCTTACACTAAAAAGGCCTGGCCCGAGTTTTTATTCGTTGGTGCTGTAGCTGCTGCTGCTAAAGATGTTGTTGTTGTTGTTGCATTACTTGCCAACGTACTAGACGACGTGCTGTTGTTTGTGCTGCTATTAGTATGTAATGAACCCTCGTTGGTTGTCGTCATGGAACTTGCACCTGATATTGTATTACTGGCTATACAAGCAGCAGCTGCCGCTGATGTTGATGCTTGGGGTTGCGGTGTTTGTACTGTAGCCGCTGTTGATTGTGTACTAGTGCTGGCCTGACTTAAATTACTACCCGTACGTAAATGTACCGGTGCTGTGGCCGCCATCATCATACTGCCACCATTGGCTGTCTGCTGTTGTTGTTGTTGCTGATTCATCAACATACTGGGACGCCATTGTTGTTGATGTTGTTGTTGTTGTTGTAGGTGTAATGACAAACGAGCAGCACCTACCGATTGTCGGTAAGCTCCCCCAGCACCACTTGGCGCTGCTAAATGATGCTGCTGCTGCTGCATATGATGGGGATGATGAAAACTAGTGGCCGCACTGCCACCATTTGGTATCATAGACAACGCCTCCTGCTGTTGCTCATAAGCACTATACTCGGATTCTATGCTGTGATAAATATGTTCACTAGGTGGTCGCATTGGAATGGCATCCACCAACCGTTGACCATGTCTACTAGGCCGAGGTGATGGGGTCGCTGTCGTAGCCGATGAATAGTTGGCATCCATATCTTCCTGATAGTAGGCGGGCGGTGGTGGTGCCTGCCGAAATAACACCCCAGGACTAACGGGCTGTTTGAAACGTTCATGATGATCGAGAGTGTAATTGTTGCCCCGTGGCGACAACTCAATGGGTATGGCGTAACGTAACTTCTCCCAGAAGTATCGATCACAGGTAAGCAGACGATTCGAAGGCACTGATTTTAAGTAGGGTGCCAATTCAGCCACATCTTCTGCTTCCGCCGACACATTCGTTTCTTCAATTATCACCAGTTTTTGAGCCAAACCTCTTAAAGCCTCATGGAAAGCATTACGAAACTCCAAACGATTCCATTCCGTAATCAAGAGGTTGCGAGTAAGTACTAAGATTATTTTGCGGGAGGCCCGAGAAGCTTCAACGATCTGCAAATGACTGGCTTGGGGGGGAAGATCACGTTGTTGTATACACAAACGGAACGGGGGCCGACCATGCTCCAATTCCGTGGCAATATTACGACACACAAATTCGTAATCCTTTTCCGAATGCAGTATGATGGCATCATATAATTTGCCAGCATCTTCAAAGCGCGGCTCACAAACTCTGACGCCGTAGTGAGCGAATAGCCACATGCGTACCGATTCACGAAATACAAACACCACAATCACCACCACAATAAGGAAGATTAAAACTAGAACGGCTGCCAGTAAGGGTACATAGCTGCCAGTTATATCTTGTGAGGCCATATTACTAGCGGTCTCCAACAATTCATTACAATCTACCCCGCCCTGCGGCGTAAACAAATCCAATTCCTTCTTTACGCCATTATCCACACAGTACACCTCATGCCCGTCGCGTATAACTATGGCATTGTCAGTGACGAATTGAGCCAAAGCTTGCAAGAACTGACACCGGCAAGACCAAGCATTACGACCCAATGTCAAACCTTGCAAATTGTTGCGATATTGTAGATTAAAAAGTTGCGCTATCGGCATGGTAATCAAACGATTATTATCCAAACGCAACACTTTCAAGGAAATCAATGAGGCAAAGGTGTTATTCGAGATACGAGTCAATAAGTTATTGTGTAAATATAATTCCCGCAACAGAGATAACTGTTGGAACTCCTCACCGTCTAAATATTGTAATTTATTATTTTCCAAATGCAGAATGCGCAGCATGTTTAGATCGTTGAATGTGCCATTTTGTAAGGAGACCACATGGGAGGAGTTTAAGTACAAAGCGCGTAGATTACGTTTATTGATCAATAGTTGGCCATCCAAGGTAGGCAAATTGTTGCCATCCAAGTAGAGATCGGTAACTTCATTGGGTATACGCAGTGGCAAATTGTTACGATTCTGTTTGCCACAATCCACAATATTGGTAGACCAGGTGGCATCATGAAAGCAGGTACAGTTATCTGGGCAAACCATTTCACAATCGCACTGATCAAAATCGCAGCAATGACACGCAGCCGGACAGTGAGAGTCGTATTTACAGACGAAATCACTGCTACTCAACCCCGACAAGGGACGCAACGGGGCATTGCGGCTGTGCGGCATTAAACACTCAATATTATTCAAGTCTACAATGCGTGGATGTTGCCGCGTTGTGATGTTGTTAATCCTATGCAACCATTCCATGGAACAATCACATTCAAAAGGATTACCGCCCAAGTAGAATTCCGGCATCGTTTTGTCCGCTGTTACCGGGGCTACACGTAAAGCATTTAACGTCAGTTTGGACATAACATTGGCATACATATCCACACGGGTCAGTTTAGTTTTGTCTACAAACGTATTCGCCTGCACCTGACTGATGATATTGTTGTTAATGAAAAGCAGCTCAATGGAGTTGGGCACGGACATAGCATTCACTTCGGTTATGCGATTGTGGCTGGCATCTAAAGTGGTGACACGTATCTCTTCTTGCAGTTTATAATAATTGCCCAAAGCTTCAATATAATTGCCATGGATATCCAGCCATTTTAGGTTGGAGGGAATGAAGGCATAATCAAACCACACCAAATGATTCTCGGACAAATTTAACCACAACAATGAGGCCAAGGTGGCAAAGATGCCATTGATGTCCGTTAGGAAATTCTTATCCAAGCGTATCGCTTCGATTTCGGTGTTTTTATCGAATGCTCCCCGCTCTATGGTTTGTATACGATTCTTGGCCAAATTCAAGACACTCAAGCGAGGCAAATCACTAAACATATTCACTGAGATATTACCGATCCGATTATCAATTAACCGTAAGCCGGTTAGCTGGCTCAAGTTCTTAAATGTGCCATTTTTAAAGTCTGAAATTTGATTCTCTCCCATATCCAACGTTTTCAACATACTCAGGTCTTGTATAGCTTCTGGAATGTCCGTTAATTGATTCGAACTTAAATCCAATTCTTTTAAATCCGAACAATTGCGAAATGCTTGCGTTTCAATAATACTGATCAGATTGTTATTCAGAGTTAACTTGGTCAGCACAAATAAACCGTTGAATATTTTATTATCCAAGGTATGCAAACGATTCTCGGCCAAGTTGAGAGTGTGAAGATTGTATAGAGGTAGAAAGGCGCCATCTTCTATGTGACCGATCGAATTGTTGCGCATATCCAGGATTTGTAGAAAATATAATTCTTTAAACGTTTTCGAGCCGATACGCGTCAAAGCATTGTTGGCCAGGTTGAGAACAATTAAACGTATCAGGCCGGCAAAAGTGTTATTATCGACATGATGGGATGTCAACTGATTTCCGCTCAAATCCAACACCAACAACTGCTCCAGGCGATGCAGTAAACCTTTGGGTAGATCGTACAATTCATTGCCTTGCAGGTGAATTTCACGCAACTCCTTGTTACCCGCAAAAGCATCAGCGGGCAGTGTCTCCAAATGGTTAAAGGAGAGATTAAGAACGCGTAAAGAACCCAGACCGGCCAAAGCATTTGCCGCCAAGGTTGTGATATTGTTGTGCTGCAGGTTAAGCTGTTGCAAACGCCTTAAACGTGAAGCACCCCATACATCGGGTAGGGATCTCAACTCATTAAATGAAACATCCAATACTTGCAGTTCGGCACCACCACTGGCCCCATTTAACGAGCACAACTTTTCCGAAAATCCCAAACTTTCAGCAGCCCGTATACGATTACCGGTTAAATTGAGAACTTGTAAATTTTGCATAGCACACCACACCCCCTCCGGCAGCTGTCTAATATTATTATCACCCAAATGCAATTCATTCAATTCCCGTAAACCATAAAATGTTTGTGGCAGTATTTCTAGAGTTTTGCCGGGACCCCAGACAGCATTGTAAGTGTTGACGGTTAACGTTTTTAGTGACATTAAACCTTCGAAAGCATTGACATTGATGCGCTGCATTTTGCAACCGTCTATATGCAAATCGGCCAGTTTTTGCAAGCGCGCGAACGTATTGGCGGGCAATTCACTCGCGTACAAAACATCCATCGAACAGGAGATTTGTAAACGTGTAGCGGTTTCGGCCACTTGTAAATCTAATGATGTCGTAGCCTCAATAGCGCGTAAATTACATTTAATGTCCATTGTGGAGCGTACGAATTCCCACGCGCATTGCGAAACGACCCCACCACACGCACAAAACAAGATAAATAACAATTTAATCGTGTAAGCAAACATATTTTCAATCATTTTATTTATTTTTTTAATTTTTTAACAGGTGGGTTGTTCTATAAAAGTTTTTTTTATTTTATTTTTGTATTACAGAAATTGTCTTAATTTTTGTTTGTTTACTAATATTGTTCTTTAAACAATTCGTGTTTTTTTTTTACTTAACTTATATATTATTTTTTTCACTTTTAATAAATATCTTTTTTTATTTTTACTTTTGTTTTTCTTTACACATTTCGTGTTTGTTTTTAACCTAATTTATTTTTTTTTTTATTCACATAATAAATAGCTTTTTTCCTAATATTGTTCTCTAAACATTTTGTGTTTGGGTTTTTTTTTTATTACAGATATTGTCTTAAATTTTTTTTATGATTAATTTTTTTTTTGTTTACTAATATTTTTCTTTAAACATTTTGTGTTTGTAAATTTTTTTTCCAATTCATAGAGAGAGAGATAAAAAATCGCTTTTTATTTTTGTTTTTTCTTGCAATTCGATTAAAACGCGTACCCGTAATCCATGTATGAGAGAATCAACGCAAACGTTTTAAAGCGATTTATTTTTTCTTTCTATAATTTATTTTCATATTTTTCCACTATCCCTCTCATTTTTTTTCTTTCTATTTAATTAAATTTTAAACTTTCGATTTTTTCTATTATGTTGTTGATAATATTTTTTTTTTTTTGTATTATTTATACTTTGCATTAGTAACGGAAGAGCTATTTTTCTAAGACATGTTTACCGCTTAACGTTTCAACTCAAACTGATTTTGTATTTGGTACGGAAAGACTTCATTGCCTCACAAATGCACCGCCGTCTGCTGTTGTTCCACTTCTTGTATGTTAACTGCCTGTGTGTGTGTGGTGTGGTATTGTGTGGTATACTCATAATAAACTCATGTGCAGCTATAGCTTATAAGCAATATTTGTGTACGCTTATGCTCTCATACTCATACTCATTCTTATACTCTTACTCGGTATATATGAATTGTATTTGAAACACATAACTACAGTGTATGTAATGCAATTTAAATATACATTGTTACTATATAAAATATTGGTGAAGTGGATGTGCTGCTTACAAAAGGCAAGCAAGAATGTGCCACAAGATACTCTAAGAAACTCTCTCTCTCTCTCTCTCTTTCTTTGACTCTCTATGCTAACCCTTTAATGTATGTTAACGTAAATATCTTTACCCTCTCCAGTATAAATTATCATAATGAAGTTATTAATGATGATGAGAAATGCTAACACAATGTGTGTCACTTGTTCATAAACCATCTTTCTCTCTCACCGAAATGCTTATACTCTCTACCTTTAATAAGTAGTAAAGTAAAGTACTTTAAATAAATTCAGAGTATGAGTAGAGAGAGAAAAAGAAAGAGAGAGC